>CM040127.1:82666057-83072483 GCA_022559845.1 Amorphophallus konjac | reverse complement strand
GCCCCGATATCGGGCTTTCAAGGTATCTAGGCTTTTCAACATGTTCTCTCTTATTTTTATATAATCGAATCGACTTATCGACCATGCAGCCCCATTGCTTGGTGTGGCGATTAATCAAACGTTTTCCCCTCCTTTATCGTCGTGAACGACCTTTATGGCACGGCTGGTTGCCAGTCCCAACCGAATGCCCTCCATCGTCTGCTTATCATAAGGAGCGCACCTTCGGTCAGTCCAAACCATCCCAGCCTTGGAACTTGAACACATTGTCAGACACGTGATTGGCATGTCCTATCGTGAGTAAAATCGATGAAATATGCAATGATATTTGACTATTAATTATCCTATATCCTGAGTGCTTCCACGTGACATTAATATTCCCCGCGATCGAGGAGCCCTAGCTCCCGAAAATTTATTATATAAAGACGTGACGGTAAATTCACGACACATGAGTTTGAGGGGGGCACGAAACAATAAGGAAATGGTCACAACATGTGACCGATATGACCCTTTGTACCTTTTCGCACGCACCCCGCTGTCGCCGTTTATAGGTAGCTAGGTTTTTCAAGACGTTCTCTCTTCTTTTTAAATAATCGAATCGACTTATTGGCCATGCAACCCCATTGCTTAGTGTGGCGATTAATCAAATGTTTTCCCCTCTTTTATCATCGTGAATGACCTTTATGGCACGGTGGGTCGCCAGTCTCGACCGAATGCCCACCATCGTCGATCTGCTTAGTGATCGATCAGAAGGAGCGCACCTTCGATTAGTCCAGACTATCCCAGCCTTTGAACTTGAACACAATATTGTCAGACACATGATTGGCACGCCCTATCATGAGTAAAATCGATGATATATACAATGATATTTGACTATTATATATACTAAGTGCTTCCACGTGGCATTAATATTCCCCGCTATCAAGGACACCTAAATCTCAAAAATTCATTAAATATAGACGTGACGGTAAATTCACGGCACATGAGTTTGAGGGGGGCACGGAACAATAAGGAAATGGTCAACATGTGACCGATACGGCTCCGAATACCCTTTCGCGTGCACCCCGATGTCGGGCTTTCAAGGTAGCAAGGCTATTCAACACGTTCTCTCTTCTTTTTATATAATTGAAAATGCTTCAATTATAGATCTTCGGATCTCTAAATAATAAAAAAATAATTTTTTTAGATGTAATGATAATTTTTACTGAGAGAGATTTTGTCCTATTAGAAGAAGTGAATGAATGACAAAGAATCACGAATGAATGGATGAAAACATAGTGCCAAATGAAAATATGGCGCCAAATAGATAGAGACAAGAATTAAAAAAAAATGTCCCCTCTCCTGTCCTCCTTAGTCCTTCCCCCTTCCTCCTCATTCAACCACTGCATCCCCCTCTCAATCTCTCACCGGCGGGCAGCGGATTGGCGAGGGCGGGCGGGCGCAGCGGAGCTACTCAGGGATGCCGGTGAGGGGTGAGCAGAGGCGGCACCGACAATGAGGGTGTAGACGCGCCGGTGACCTACGGCAGCGGCGGTGAGCTCCCGCCCTTTCTCATGCTCACTCTCACCCACACACACGTAGACATGGTCTCTCACACACTCTCACTTTTCATGCCTTGTCTACAAGACGAACCTTTTCTCCTTATCCCCTACTGTACTCTTACAACATCCAATGAAATTCTAAGCTCCTGTTTTTATTGGGAGGGTGGGAAGAGGGATGTGGATATAAATGTGTGTTTTTAAATGTGGATATGACCCTTTGTTCCATTTTTTGCCTATTCAAGCCTTTTGTTATGATATATGTGATTAGTATGCTTGGATGTGAATTACATTTATAGACAGGTGTGGATGCCGATATGTGAAAAAATGTGTATGTGAATGGGAGTATGATAATGATTTTTTTCCAGAAGATGATGTCGATGTCAACGTGGGTGTGTGAATATGGAAGTGAAAGTGGATGTGGATATGGACATATATGTAACCAAACGGGATGTACAAATGTGGAAAACAGTCAATATTTGGGGGAGATGTTGTCGATATTTTCTTAGAAGTAGTGATAAGACATATTGATATGATTTTTTTAATTTGTTAGGTAAATATGGCTAGAGTTAATCATTCATGGATGAATCACAAAGTAGTTGACGGAGTGGTGTCCGAGGAGTTTAAGGATGGAGTTGATAGTTTTATTTAATTTGTATTGGGGCATCCAACAGTAGTGGACCAGCGTTGTAACATCTGGTGTCCTTGTTTACGTTGTAAAAACAAGAAATTTCTTTCGCTATGGGATGAGCAAGTTCATTTATACAGGAAAGGGTTCATGAAAGGTTATATGAATTGGGTGTGTCACGGTGAGGACTTTTGGTCGCATGCGCCCGACAACGTTGGCGGCACAAGTACCTACGCAGACATGGTAATCGATGCTGTTGGCCCTAACTGTAATACCCCGATTTAATTATTGAGCTTTTATTAAATAAAAATTGAAATAAAATGGATTAATGCATGAATTTCAGAATTTAATATTTAATTCCTTAGTAAATAGAACTAGTGAATTTTTGACTACCTTATAAAAATCTAGAAAAATGGTAATTGGGTTAGGACCATTTATTTAACAACTTTGTCTTCTGTGGTCGACCCAATAAAATCCGTAATTAGGTCTAAGTAGTGGATTAAGCCTAAAAGTGCACACTTACCTAACTCTTACCTAACCTTAGCTTAAACCACGAATTAGAGCTTAATACTCACCAAATAGCCCAAATCGTGGCAAATGAAGGTCACGATCTAAGGATCATTTCCCCTCTGTTAATTGATCGAAACCCTAGCCCTAAAACGTGGTGTCGGTCGAGCTTTGGAGAGGTCAACCTTTGCGGCGCCGTTTTCAAAACACTTAACTTGTTCGTCGAATTCTCCCAGCTCCGAAGCTCCAGAAGGAGTATGAGCTATAAAAATGAAGCTATGCAACCCTAGATTCCTTTGGTAGCAGGACTGCCGCAGTGGAGATCGATCTAAGGAGATCTCAGGAGTTTAGTGGTGACGTGTCGGCATTCGTTCTTCTTCCTTCTTCTTCTTCTCTGATTGAGGTAGGTTCTCTCGGGCTCAAACCGTAAGTAATATATCAAAATGTTCAGCATCAAGTCCTCTTTCTTTTGGTATATGAAGCCCTAAATTCTATTAGGTATTCTGTGCGAATTTAATGGTTTAGTAGAGGCATGTCAGAATTAGGGCAGAACCTGTTCCCCTTTGATTTCAGTAGCGATTTCAGGCTGTAAATCTTAAATTGATCCATGCATCTTGTAGAGTTTTTTCGTGCTCTTTCCATTGATTATAAAAGCCCTAAATTTTATGGATCATGTTTAGAGAATTTATGATTTGAGTAAGAACATGTCTAGACTCAGGTTTTTGAAGTATTTGTTTGAGTTAAATCATGATTTCGAGTTGTTAATCCTGATCCCCATATAGCATGTCATATATGGTTGGAATCAGCGTTCGAGTAAGCTTTCTTTTGATATATAAAGCCCCAAATTCATTGTGTATATGTGAGAATTCAATGTTTTTTGTAAACAATGTCAAGATTAGGGTTTCTAGTGTTCCTGTCCTTGTAATCGTGATTTCAAGAAGTACATTATGAAATTGACCATGCTGTTAGGTAGAGTATTTAATAACCTTTTCCAACGATACCCAAAAGCCACCTTGTTTCAAGTCCCTTTGCATGAGTAATTAGTGTTTTAGATCAAACTCTATCAACCCCTTAACCTTCAGCGTTCATCGGACGTGGAGGGGTGACCGGAGAACACCCAGAGATGGACGGTCTACGATAGACCGCACAACTCAAGCCCAGACACGACCCTTGCGTAGGCATGTAGTTAAACGGTTCCAAACTGACCACAACAATTGTTGCCGACGGTTCCTAACTGACCACATATCTAGTTAACCGGTCCTGAAGTGATCACATAACCCTCTCGCAGGATAAATGCACCCAGAAGACCACATATCTTGAGGGGCCAGGGATGGGCAGTTCAGACCTGCCCAACCCTTGGGCGGACTCAGACAGGACCACCCAACCACCCTTGGGCGGTCCTGACCGAGCCGCCCAACTCCCTGCAAGTCCCCTTTTAGCCCGAATGCACCCCTGTAGGCCCAATAGATTGAAGGTTCTTTCCGAACCGTTTATCTATGCAGTATAGACTTAGTACTAGTTGTATATGATTCATATTTGTGTCTTAATGGATTATTAGTAAAATAGAATACAGCATCTAATGAGTGGTATTATGCATGTAAATTTTCTGTTAAATGCACGCTATTTCTTCCTACGCGATCTTGTTCATTATCTTATCATCCTGATTCATCTTTTTTGGCAAATACATTAAATGTAAAAATTAATCACTTGATGATTTAACATGGAAATTAGGTTTATCATGAACTTTTAGTTGCTGGATAACCATTCTATTCCAGTAGAACGTTGACCAAATTACGGACTTCTAGTAAGTCATTAGCCCCTTTAAGTTGCGTTAACTTTGAACTTATCACCGGAAACTCCATCCCGCGAACTTACCATCATCTCGAGATTTCTTTATACCCTTGTTATGAATCTAATGAACCACCAGAACATCGATTTACATGAATGAACCACTGGTTTATTAGTCTTGGATCGAATTGGGTTAAGGGAGGCATGTGCGGCCCGTAGTGGACCGTATATCCTCATAGGCGGCCCAATAACGACCGCATATCCGTGATACGGCCCAGTATGGACCGTATATCTTATTCATGGGTCTTAATGTCTTCTGGACATGTGCGGCCCAGTATTAACCGTATATATATTGAGCGGCCCTTGTCTGACCGTTTATATGACAGTTTTCCGAAAAGTGATTATTTCATGAATTTCGAATTGTGTGAGCTAACCAAGCCTATGTAGGCTATGGTATTTTGTGATTTGACCTATTGTTAGATCTATTGATCATTAATTATAGTCCTTAGGGACAACTACTCTTCTCGATAAAGGAGCTTATTATTTGGACTCTTAAAAATCATTATTCTTACATCCTTTACCTTGACTACATGAACTTGATCTTGGAACTCTTGGCCATTAAATATTGTGGATGTCTAGTCTCGTGGGATCTACGATCCAAAAAGAAATCAATGCCAAGGCAAACAAATGAAGGGCCCAGTCTGGTCCTAGGAGGAGCACCCGAAAAGTACTTGATCCCCGGGGAGGGGAATGATTAGGTGTGACATTTGGCACCGGTACTATCTAGAGTGTTGGGTCTATGACATTCCACATTCTCGTGAAACTTGCTATTCATGCTTAAAGTATGAAGTACTTGCTTGCTTGACATGACTCGAATTGACTTGCAAATGGCCATTTACTAGAAAATCTTGTTAATCTTGCTTGATATCTCGACATGCAATTATTTCTTCCATTTAATTATCGTTACTCTTTCGATCTTAGTGATTATTTAGTTCTGCTTATTTTCTCGCATTAATCATGCATATTCATTAATCGGTTAATCACTTAAACTATGCCTGACGATAGAGTATAATTCCTACTGAGCTTCTTGCTCACCCCTACTTCAAATCCTTTTCAGGTAACGCAGTATACGGTACGTTCCAAATGGGAATCGGATCAGTGTGATTGAGTGAACCTGGAACCTAGAGATCGGAGTCTGTCTTTTTACCTTCTTGAGTCTAGCTAGTGTCGTAAGTCTGGTTATTTCTTTTTGTTATTTCCTCATTTAATTTGAATCTAATATTGTAAGAGTGGGTCAAAATTATACTTTTAAATATTAATAAGAGCTCGTATTTTCAATATGTGTGTATAGCCTCCATGTGTTTAATTGTGGTTATTTATTTTCACACTTGTTATCATAACTGTTAACTGCCACGTTCCGAGCATCGCTTCCCGCTGCTATCGGTTCGGGGCGTGACGGAGGTGGTATCAGAGTCTCCATTGCCTGAGTCCTTGGATTTTGTCCAAGAGTATAGGTTTCCCTAAGTCTTAAGACCCGTGTCATCCCTTGTCACCTGGTGAGATTGGGTAATATCTTGGGTTAAGAACTAAAATATATACAAGATTGCGTTGTGTTACGCGTAAGGGTAATGAAAAAGTTAACCATATAACTATTTTGCAGGTCTCTAAGTCATTATTAAAATGAAAGCGAGTGGGTCCATGGGTAAGCTAAGATTCGGTTCCGCTAGAGGCTGGCGAGTCCGTCGTAAGGAAACCCGACGTAATAAGAAGAATAAGAGCAATATTACGCAAATGAAATGTTTATACTGTCACAAACTTGGTCATCTCGCAAAAGAGTGCTGGCGAAGGAGCAGAGCGTGTCTGCGTTGCGGGAATCAGGATCATAAAATGGCTAACTGTCCTAAGTTACTTCAACAAGCAAAACTACAAGAAGAATCGGAACCAACTTGTATCGAATGAAGAATTATATATGGTATTGTTCTCTTTTATCCCTAGCTATAGCTAATTTCTTTCTTCATTAGTTGTATAATTAACATGTTATTTTGATAAATAAGATCATCTTAGTTCAAACATTCACATAATTGGTAATACCCGATGAATTTGGAGACCAAATTCCTTAAAGTGGGGGAGGATGTAATACCCCGATTTAGTTATTGAGCTTTTATTGAATAAAAATTGAAATAAAATGGATTAATGCATGAATTTCGGAATTTAATATTTAATTCCTTAGTAAATTGAACTAGTGAAATTTTTGACTACCTTATAAAAATCTAGAAAAATGGTAATTAGGTTAAGGACCATTTATTTAACAACTTTATCTTCTATGGTCGACCCAACAAAAATCTGTAATTAGGTCTAATTAGTGGATTAAGCCTAAAAGTTCACACTTACCTAACTCTTACCTAACATTAGCTTAAACCATGAAATTAGAGCGTAATACTCTACCAAATGAGCCCAAATCGGTGGCAAATGAAAGGCCACGATCTAAGGATCATTTCCCCTCTCTTAATTGATCGAAGCCCCAGCCCTAAAACGTGGTGTCGGCCGAGCTTTGGAGAGGTCAACCATTGCGGCGCCGTTTTCAAACACTTAACTTGCCCCGTCGAATTCTCCCAGCTCCGAAAGCTCCAGAAGGTGTATGAGCTATAAAAATGAAGCTATGCAACCCTAGAATCCTTTCGTAGCAACGGCAGTCGCAGTGGAGATCGATCTAGGGAGATCTCGAGAGTTTAGTGGTGACGTGTCGGCGTTCGTTCTTCTTTCTCTCTTCTTCCTTTCATCTCTGATTGAGGTAGGTTCTCTCGGGCTCAAACCGCAAGTAATATATCAAAATATTCAGCATCAAGTCCCCTTTCTTTTGGTATATGAAGCCCTAAATTCTATTAGGTATTCTGTGTGAATTTAATGGTTTAGTAGAGGCATGTCAGAATTAGGGCAGAACCTGTTCCCCTTTGATTTCAGTAGCGATTTCAGGCTGTAAATCTTAAATTGATCCATGCATCTTGTAGAGTTTTTCGTGCTCTTTCCATTGATTATAAAAGCCCTAAATTTTATGGATCATGTTTAGAGAATTTATGATTTGAGTAAGAACATGTCTAGACTCAATTTTTGATGTATTTGTTTGAGTTAAATCATGATTTCGAGTTGTTAATCCTGATCCCCATATAGCATATCATATATGGTTGGAATCAACGTTGAGTAAGCTTTCTTTTTATATATAAAGCCCCAAATTTCATTGTGTATATTGTGAGAATTTCACGTTTTAGTAACAGCATGTCAAGATTAGGGTTTCTAGTGTTCCTGCCCTTGTAAATCGTGATTTCAAGAAGTAATTATGAAATTGACCCTGCTGTTAGGTAGATTTTTTCAACGCCTTTCCAACGATACCAAAAGGCCCTTGTTTCAAGTCCGTTCGCATGAGTAATTAGTGTTTTAGATCAAACCCTGTCAACCCTTAACCTTCCGGTGTTCATCGGACGTGGAAGGGGTGACCGGAGAACACCCAGAGATGGACGGTCTTACGATAGACCGCACAACTCAAGCCCAGACCCGACCCGACCCTGGCATAGTCTGTAGTTAAACGGTTCCAAACTGACCACACAACTTGTTGGACGGTTCCTAACTGACCACATATCTAGTTAAACGGTCCTGAAGTGACCACATAACCCCCTCGCAGGATAAACGGCCACCCAGAAGACCACATATCTGGAGGGGCCAGGGATGGGCAGTTCTGCCATGATCGCCCAACCCTTGGGCCGCTCCAGACAGACCGCCCAACCCCTTGGGGAGTCCTGGACCAGCCGCCCAACTCCCTGCAAGTCCCCTTTCAGCCCGAATACACCCCTGTTAGCCCAATAGATGAAAGGTTCTTTCCGAACCGTTTATCTATGCAGTAATAGACTTAGTACTAGTTGTATATGATTCATATTAGTGTCTTAATGGATAATTAGTAAAATAGAAACACATCTAATGAGTGGTAAATTATGTAAGTAAATTTCTGTTAAATGCACGCTATTTCATTCCTACGCGATCTTGTTCATTATCTTATCATCTTGATTCATCTTTTTGGCAAATACACTAAATGTAAAACTTAATCCTTGATGATTTAACATGGAAATTAAGTTTATCATGAACTTTTAGTTGCTGGATAACCATTCTATTCCAGTAGAACGTTGACCAAATTACGGACTTCTAGTAAGTCATTAGCCCCTTTAAGTTGCGTTAACTTTGAACTTATCACCGAAAACTCCATCCGGTGAACTTACCATCATCTATAGATTTCTTTATACCCTTGTTATGAACCTAATGAACCACCAGAACATCGATTTACGTGATTGAACTACTGGTTTATTAGTCTTGGATCGAATTGGGCTAAGAGAGGCATGTGCGGCCCATAGGGGACCGTATATCCTCATAGGCGGCCCAATAACGACCGCACATCCGTGATACGGCCCAGTATGGACCGTATATCTTATTCATGGGTCTTAATATCTTCTGGACATGTGCGGCCCAGTATTAACCGTATATATATTGAGCGGCCCTTGTCTGACCATTTATATGACAGTTTTTCGAAAAGTGATTATTTCATGAATTTCGAATTGTGTGAGCTAACCAAGCCTATGTAGGCTATGATATTTTGTGATTTGACCTATTGTTAGATCTATTGATCATTAATTATAGTCCTTAGGGATAACTACTCTTCTCGATAAAGGAGCTTATTGTTTGGACTCTTAAAAATCATTATTCTTACATCCTTTACCTTGACTACATGAACTTGATCTTGGCACTCTTGGCCATTAAATATTGTGGATGTCTAGTCTCGTGGGATCTACGATCCAAAAAGAAATCAATGCCAAGGCAAACAAATGAAGGGCCCAGTCTGGTCCTGGGAGGAGCACCCGAAAAGTACTTGATCCCCGGGGAGGTGAATGATTAGGTGTGACATTTGGCACCGGTACTATCTAGCGTGTTGGGTCTATGACATTCCACATTCTCGTGAAACTTGCTATTCATGCTTAAAGTATGAAGTACTTGCTTGCTTGCTTGCTTGACATGACTCGAATTGACTTGCAAATGGCCATTTACTAGAAAATCTTGTTAATCTTGCTTGATATCTCGACATGCAATTATTTCTTCCATTTAATTATCGTTACTCTTTCTATCTTAGTGATTATTTAGTTCTGCTTATTTTCTCGTGTTAATCATGCATATTCATTAATTGGTTAATCACTTAAACTATGCCTGACGATAGAGTATAATTCCTACTGAGCTTCTTGCTAACCCCTACTTCCAATCCTTTTCAGGTAACGCAGTATACAGTACGTTGCAAATGGTAATCGGATCAGTGTGATCGAGTGAACCTGGAACCTAGAGATCTGAGTCTATCTTTTTACCTTCTTGAGTCTAGCTAGTGTCATGAGTCTGGTTATTTCTTTTTGTTATTTCCTCCTTTAATTTGAATCTAATATTGTAAGAGTGGGTCAAAATTATACTTTTAAATATTAATAAGAGCTCGTATTTTCAATATGTGTGTATGGCCTCCATGTGTTTAATTGTGGTTATTTATTTTCACTCTTGTTATCATGATTGTTAACTGCCACGTTCCGAGCATCGCTTCCCGCTGCTATCGGTTCGGAGCGTGACACTAACTTTAATGTACAAGGGGAACACGTGTACAATGAAGAACCACCTAACAAGTCGGCTGAAAGATTTTATCAGTTACTTCGGGATGCTGATGAGCCGCTGTGGCATGGTTGCGAAAATCACACTTGCTTATCTGTTGTCTCACAGTTGTTGAATTTAAAATCTGAATTTCACCTTAGTGAGAGTTGTTTTGACCGTATGCTCCTCCTTATCAAGAGCATGATGTCTACGGATGGGAATCTGCCTGAAAATTTTTACCGTGCAAAGAAGATGGTCAATGATTTAGGGCTTGGATACCAAAAAATATATGCATGCCCTAATCACTGTATGCTCTATTATGCAGATAATGTAGATAAAATATCATGTCATATTTGTCATCATGATAGATTTAAACCCAAGAGAGGGGACAAATCAAAGCAGAAGGATGTGCCTTACAAGTCACTGTGATACTTCTCTCTCACGCCCAGATTATAGCGGATGTATATGTCGTCAAAGATAACTCGGCATATGATATGGCATGCGGAAAGAGTACGTCGTGTAGATGATATAATCAGTCATCCCGCCGATAGTGAAGCTTGGGCTCATTTCCGTCGTAACTATACTGCTTTTGGTCACGAGCCATGCAATGTTAGGTTAGGTTTATGCACATACGGCTTCAACCCATTTGGAGGTTCAGTAGCATATTACTCATGTTGGCCAGTCTTCATGACGCCTTACAACCTTCCGCCGGGCATGTGCATGAAGCGTGAGAACCTTTTCTTAACTTTAGTGATTCCAGGTCCAAAAAATCCAGGAAAAAAATTAGACATATATCTCAAGCCACTGATTGACGAGTTGAAAAGATTATGGAATGATGGAGTTATTACTTATGATGCGTACAGAAAATAAAATTTCACTATGAAGGCTGCATTGATGTGGACAATAAGTGACTTCCCTACATATGGGATACTATCTGGCTGGAGCACACACGGGAGGTTGGCATGTCCTTACTGTATGGCTGATACCAAATCCTTTGTCCTGAAATATGGTAAGAAATCATGCTGGTTCGATTGTCATCGACGGTTCCTACTAAATGACCATCCTTTCCGACGGCAAAAGGACTCATTCATTAAGAACACAGTTGAAATGGATGAAGCAGACTTGGAACGGATGTCTGGTCAACAAATGGCATTAGAGGTGCAAGACTTATCAGATATAGTGCAATTGTCGGGTAGTACACGACATCTTCATGGATTTGGAGAGGAACACAATTGGGTGAAGAAAAGTATCTTCTGGGAATTGCCTTACTGGTCAGCCCTTTTGATACGGCACAACCTGGACGTCATGCATGTTGAGAAGAATGTCTTTGATAATGTGTTCAACACCATCATGAATGTGAAAGCCAAAAGAAAGGACAATGCCAAGGCGCGAGCGGACTTGAAGATACTTTGCAAACGACCAGAGTTGGAATTACGGCCGTTACGGGGCAAAGTTGTGCAACCTAAAGTAGCTTACGTGTTGAAAGACACACATATCAATGAACTGTGCCAGTGGCTGAAGCAATTAAGATTCCCTTATGGATATGTGTCTAACATAGCCTGTTGTATGAATGTCAATGAGGGAAAAATATATGGGTTGAAAAGTCACGACTGCCATGTGTTCATGGAGAGACTCCTGCCCATTGCATTCCGTGACATATTGCCAAAGCCTATATGGGGAGCATTGACTGAGTTGAGTCAGTTTTTCAGGATTCTATGTGGATCAGAACTCAAACTTGGGGACGTGCAAACTATGGAACAGAATGTGGTCATGACTGTATGCAAGTTGGAGAAGATATTTCCCCCTGCGTTCTTCGATTCCATGGAGCACCTGATTATCCATTTGCCATACGAGGCCAAAGTTGGAGGACCAGTACAATTTCGATGGATGTATCTATTTGAGAGGTAATCAATATGTATTTACTGATTAATTGATAGTAGTTACATGTGTTTGTCATTGTCACTGTATGTCATTGTCATATGAATTGTTGTCATAGGTGTATGCATGACCTGAAAATGAAGGTTCGCAACAAGGCTAAAGTAGAGGGTTCGATTACTGAGGCATATATTATTGAAGAAATTTTAAACTTCTATTCGATATACTTTGAACCCGAAATTCAAACTCGCCCCAATCGACCTCCACGTAATGATGATGGAGGAGAGGTGGGTCCGTCCGACCGGTTGTCCATATTCAAGTATCCATGTCGTGCATTCGGACGTTGTGTGAATCGCATATTAAAGGACAGAGAGTTGTTGGCCGCAGAGATCTATGTTCTCTTGAACTGTCCTGAGATTGAACCTTATGTTGAGTGAGTCCTCAACTCCACAGGTGCTGAAATTTATAAGCATCTTGATGTAGATGACTCCCATTTACTGTGATGTTGCATTCATCATTGCAGGCAATTTGATTTAGAATTAATTACTCGATGTCCACACCTCAATGAGTTGGAGGTTTAAAATGAACGAGAGAGATCTTTTGCCAGATGGCTTAAAGGTCAAGTAAGTGACAATCTACCAATTCCACAAAGCTTGATGTGTATGCAAGTTCAATTTAAAGTAACATGGTTTATCTTCATAGGTTGAAGAAGGTTATGTTACTGATGAAAGAGTCTGGGTGATAAGTTATGGACCTTCGAAGGTCGTGCATGCCTATCCAAGATTTTTTGCGAATGGTTATAGATTTCACACCAGAGATTATGGACGAAATAAGTCTACAATGAATAGCGGCATATGCGTGAAAGGTAGTACATACAATGAAAATGATCTCGATTACTATGGTATTCTTGAGGAGGTCATAGAATTACAGTATTTCGGACAACACAACCATATATTCCTTTTTAAGTGTCATTAGTTTGATCATAATTCAGATCGAAACGACGCAATAAGTAGTGCCCCAAAATTTATATAAGTGATTTCTAGATCATTTAATTATTTTCTGGAATTTATTTTTTATTAGGGCTAAATTGAATTTTAAAAGGGTTATTGAATTTATAAACCATTATAAGGCCCAATTGTGTCAAGTAAATAACCTAATTCATTTAATTAAAGTCCAAAAGGTTTAAGGACCAAGCCCACTAAGTTTGGCCCATATTCTAGAAGGTTATTAAGCCTATCCACGAAATTTTAAGGATAAATACTAATTATATAGATAATTATATGAATAAATAAGTAAAAGAGTCTTAATAATTTAAAATTTTTAGATACGATGACTGTAACGGTCTATCGTAAGACTGCCACAGCCGTGAAACGCGGCAAGGGTCGACCGTCACAGACTACGAATTCCTTGAGTAGAAGAACTTGTAAAAAGATTGGAACTTGATGTTCCTATCCACAAGAGACCTAATTGGAACGATGTATAAAGACCCTAAGGACTCTTAGAGATTAGGTTTGGATAGATTAAGGACTCTGAACTCGACCTAATCTTCAAACCTTAGTTGAAACCCTATAAATAGGACTTAGTTCTGGACTGTGCGACCCTTACTTTTGGGACGTAAAGAATCAAGGTAAGGAGTCATTATCTCAAGTAAGTTCTTTAAAAGTATTTGTTCACAATACTTTAGACTAACTCCTCTCCAGATTTCACATCTTTAGGTCAAGAGGTCGTGGAGTTAGAGCCCAAGGAAGTTGCTAAAAAGTCACAGGAAGAAGGGAACTAGGGCTCGGTGTTCAGACC
The DNA here is from genome assembly GCA_022559845.1 of Amorphophallus konjac. NCBI lineage: Eukaryota > Viridiplantae > Streptophyta > Magnoliopsida > Alismatales > Araceae > Amorphophallus > Amorphophallus konjac. The sequence continues at coordinate 83,058,692 of CM040127.1, read as the reverse complement.
ATAATTGGAAGTTTAAAGCTTAGACAAGAGGTAGGTTATCTCATGAACGGCGAAAACAACTTTATAGGACAAAAAGTCCTCTGGTTTGATTGAATTCCATGCATGATAGATCATGAATTTCATGTTTTACTAGTCATATGCATTACATGCATCTCTTAGCCCTAATTGGAAATTTTAAAAGATGCACCTTGTCTATTTTCACTGGAACCCATGCATATAGATAGCCTATATTTCGTTATCCTGCCTAGTATAGACATGGTATTTGATTTAGACATGATGTGAGTTGATCTCTTGGGTTTCATATCATTGTCTGTAAGTAGATACTGTAATGCACCATAGTAGGACCGTCACACTCAAGTAACGGCCATACGATGGACCGTCACAGTCCCTGATTGCCTATTGATTTCTCTGTTGACTCTGACGCATCTATGCAGGAGCGTTATGTTACTGTAACGGATGTCACTACTGTGACACACCACTTATAGACCGTCAGAATTCTTGTGTTCTGTCAACCCTAGACAGAATATAACTTGCCAATATTATTTATTGTTAAGCCTAGTTACCTAAGTTTTAACCTGATTATGTGATTTTGAGATTATTTGATTGTTCATGATAGGTATTGCATGTTTTGGTGTCTTATTGTTATTTTAAGTTATGTTCATTTCATGAGCCAAATTCTATAGTTTCGTATTCTAAAGTATGACTCTTTTTAACTGTTGTATTGACGGAGTTTCGTCACGATTTTTACATTGTTACTTGTCCCTCTCTGTCAATAGAGTCATTTCTATAAGTTCATGACACATATTCCGGTATGTTGTTCATTAGTTCACACTTTGCACTGTAGGAACACAGTCTTAGACTTGAGGACCTCTCTATTGGATATTCCTTCCAATGGACTAGGAAATCTTATTTCAAGGTCTCCGTAATTCTCCGCGAGCCTGAGATTCCCACTAGGACGCCGAGTTGGTTGTATCATTAAAGCCCATTAACTAGAATACACTATCGTTGTTTTCTGGATCTAGTAATGTAACGGCCTTACATTGAACCGTCAGGCTCACGTAACGGCCCATTGCATGACCGTCACATTTCTCTGAGTCTATTTTTATCTTTCTGGACTCGGATCATTGTAACGGCCCACTACTGGCGCGTCACATTATGTAACGGCCCAGTAGATGACCATCACACAGCTTGTATATGTTAACCCAAGGTTTGACCAAAGGGTTGATTTTCTAAGGTTCTAGATGGACTAATGATAATCTAGAACTTATCATATTGATCAAGGAACTTAATATAATGAAGAAAAAATAAAGAATGTACTGTTATGCTGCAGATTTATTTCCATAAGCATAGCATAGTCTAAGTCATTCTTGATCTCATATATTCAAATTGCAGCGTTCATTCATTGATTTTCATTATTTGGAATTGTTATATTCTTGGCCATACTTTACTGCTACATGTGTGGAAGTAGCTTAATTTATACCTGAAGATGCGATCGAGCACTGATTGTGTTCAAGGGCTCTATGCTAGTCCCCTCGGCTGATTACCGGAAACATACTATTTTATAAACCATGGGGTATGATGCTACTGGCGTCGCATTGCGCTGGGAGTACTATTTCTATAAATAAGTGAAGATCCACGACACGCTATGTGATTGTTGTACATGACTTTCTTGCTTGATATTCCACAGAAATTCACGAACTATGTGCTCAATGGAGACTGGTGTGATGAATATGTGGCTTGCTCGTACATTCTTGTTACATTCTTACTCGTGAAAGACCAAATATCCTGATCATGTTACATTCTTGCTAGTTCATTCTTGATAATTCTTTCTTACATGATTATCTTGTTACTTTGGTTTAATCGCATGATTGATTCGCATTCGCATGGTTTTACCTTATTTCTTTAGAGCAAAAATATTAATCACTTTAATAGTGCCTTCATGTTGATGCGAAGATACCTACAGGGCAAGTGTGCTCATTACCTATTTTCTAACATTTTTCAGGAGATGGAAGTGGTTCGGATTCGGGTTCAGATTATTCAAGTAGCGGATCCGAGAGTGATTAAAGATGAGCGAAGACTTAGGAAGTCTATGATGTCTAGATTGAGTCAATGTAATTTTCCTATTTCTTGAGTCTAGTAGAATGGAAATTGAATTAGTGGTTGTATTTTGAATATTGATCATTTATGAAATAAAGTTGAAGTTGAATAATTTTGTGCAATTGCATTTATGTGTGTGATTGTCTCGCGCTCTGGTTGTTCTTGCTTGTAAGAGGCTTACCATGCCGACTGTTCGCGCTCCCCGAGCGAGTCTTCAGCTGTAATAAAGGCTCGGGGTGTGACAGTTAAGTTGGTATCAGAGCCTAAGTCTCAGGACTTGGGGAAAGGAATTATGTCATAGGATAAGTCCAAGGTTTAAGGACCCCTACCTATGAACTAAGGAAGAAATTCCATACCCATGTGAGGATTAGGTAAAGCCCGGGATAAGATAATTAATTAGCTTTAAGATTTATTTTGTTCATTCCAATTTCATGAGAAATAAACAAGCTGTTATTTTCTCTCTCAGGTACCCTATTTTACAAATGGCTCATCGCGTAGATTGGGACGGTATGCAACAAATTGTTGTCGGCCTCACCCAGGCATTGCAAACTATAGCACAAGGTGGTGCAGGGGCAAGGGCTGGTGACCTACATCGCAACTTCCAGAGTCTAAATCCTCCGCGATTCTATGGATCTTCAAATCCCGATGATGCAGAAAATTGGATCGATGAGATGAATAGGATATTTGATGTCATACAATGCACGGATCAGGAGAAGGTCCGTCTAGCAACATTCCAATTAAATAAAGATGCCCGTACTTGGTGGAAGTCGGTTCCGGCACCTCCGGCCGATGCACCACATACGTGGGATGGTTTTCTTACTTTATTCCATTCCAAATATTTCTCCGAGCATGTGAAGGAAAGGAAGGCCATGGAGTTTGACTCCCTCCGGCAAGGCATGATGTCGGTGGCTGAATATGAGCTTCAGTTTTCAAGACTAGCACCATATGCACCACGCCTTATTAGCACGGAATTATTAAAAGCAAATCGATTTATGGATGGGTTACGGCTCGGTTTCATTCAGCAACATGGGACACAAAATATCCGCACTTATGCGGAGATGGTTCAGAGGGCATATCTATGCTAGAGGACCTTAGAGAAGGTCGAAAAGTTGAAAGGAAAAGGAGAAGAATCTGGCTGATGATCAGATCGGCATTATAAGAATGAGAAGTTTAGCATCACGGAACCATACAAATGCCGTGACAGCAAGAAAAGATCAAGGAGCGGGAACGGTGGAAGTTCCCAGAAAAATAATAAAAAGGTTAAGGAAGAGAAGGAGCAAGTTACCTCGGCATGCACTTTTTGCGAGAAATTCGGCCACTCGACTGAAGAATGCTGGAAGTGCCTCGGTGCTTGTTTACGTTGTGGAAGTAGGGAGCATCGTGTGCCAGATTGCCCCCTTATGAAAGATCAATTAGCTAATGGAGGACGTAGGAGGCAGGCTCGCCTCAATGCTGTTATAGATGAAGAAGAAGCACCCAGGGATCCAAATGATGGGCTTATGGAAGGTACTCTTCAAATCTGTTCTCATCCTGCATTCGTGCTATTCGATACTGGTGCTTCTCATTCTTTTATCTCCACCACTTTTGCAAAAATCTTATCAATTGCATCAGTTCCCCTACCTTCAGATCTTGCTATTACTACACCTTTAGGATCTGGAACTAAGCTTACCAAATATTATCCTGATTTCGAGGTAGTGGTAGAAGGACACAATCTCCCCGCAAACTTAGTATGTCTTGATATAAATGGTTATGATGCCATTTTAGGGGTAGATTGGCTTGTAGACCACGATGCTTATATCAACTGCCGAAATAGGATTATATCTTTTTGAAAGCCCGGTCTTCCAAGATTTTCTTTTCTTGGTATCAAATACAAGAAGCATCTTATCATTATATCTTCTCTTCACGCTTGCAAACTTATCTCGCAAGGATGTGAAGCTTTTCTTGCTTCAGTCATTATTACCGAATCTAAGAAAATTGTCCTAGCAACTATTCCTATTGCAAATGAGTTCCGAGACGTGTTCCCATCTGAACTACCTAGTTTACCGCCCGAGAGGGAAGTAAACTTTACCATTGAGCTCATTCCAGGTGCAACACTTGTTTCTATAGCTCCTTACAAGATGTCCCCCACAAAACTCAAGGAACTAAAAAGGTAGTTGCATGAATTACTAGACAAAGGTTTTATCAGACCTAGCACATCCCCCTGGGGTGCGCCTGTTCTATTTGTCAAGAAGAAGGATGGTTCTCTCAGGCTATGCATAGACTACCGGTGATTGAATCAACTTACAATCAAGAATAAATATCCATTGCCGCGTATTGATGAGCTCTTTGATCAGCTTTCGAGAGCAGAGTATTTTTCTAAGATTGACCTCAGATCCGGATATCATCAGCTTAGAATCAAAGAAGATGACATTCATAAATCATCTTTTCAAAGTCGTTACGGCCACTATGAATTCGTGGTGATGCCATTCGGGTTAACTAATGCCCCAACAGCATTCAGGCAACTCATGAACAATGTCTTCCAGCCATACCTGGATCAATTCATTGTCGTCTTCATCGATGACATCCTGATATACTCCAAGACAAAAGAAGAACATGAAGAACATCTAAGGATAGCTTTGCAAACACTTAGAGAACACAAGCTTTATGCCAAACTCAACAAGTGTGAATTCTGGCTCAAGGAAGTCTCATTCCTAGGCCACATTATTTCAAAAGAAGGTATTGCTGTAGATCTTTCTAAGGTAGAAGCTGTCAGAGATTGGAGTCGGCCAACAACTGTATCTGAAGTAAGAAACTTTTTGGGTCTAGCCGGTTATTATAGGAGATTCATAAAGGACTTCTCAAAGATCGCGGTTCATTTAACTAGACTTACTAGAAAAAAGAATCCTTTTGTCTGGTCGAAGGACTGTGAAAAGAGTTTTCAAAGTCTTAAGAATCATCTTACAACAGCTCCCATTCTATCCCTACCAATGGAGGGTGGTGGATTTGAAGTGTATACGGATGCGTCTGGCATTGGCTTAGGATGTGTCCTTATGCAGAATGGAAAGGTGATTTGCTATTCTTCAAGACAATTGAAGCGTCACGAAGAAAATTATCCTGTACATGACTTGGAATTGGCAGCAGTTATTTTCGCCTTGAAAATTTGGCGTCATTATCTTTATGGAGAAAAGTTTACGATCTACTCAGACCACAAGTGCTTGAAATATTTATTCTCTCAAAAAGAGCTTAACATGAGGCAAAGGAGGTGGTTAGAACATCTCAAGGACTTTGATTTTGCTATTCAATATCATCCTGACAAGGCAAATGCTGTAGCAGATGCACTCAGCAGAAAACCAATGGGTATATTATCAAGTCTTATGATTAGTGTAACTAACCTTATTCCTCAATTTGCTTAGTTGAATTTAGATGTTGACATTAATGAAGAAGATTGCTTCATAGCTAATATCCGAGCTCAACCTACATTGATAGAGGATCTGGCCAAGTTACAAGAGGATGATCCAGTTTTACTAGAAATTAAGGTCAATGTTGAACAAAGGCCGAATTTTTCTATTTCCAATGACGGAAGATTGTTATTTAAGGACCAAATATGTATACCAGATCATGAGGCTACGAAGAAACTAATCCTAGATGAAGCACTTAAGTCCAAGTACTCCATTCATCCAGGAGATACAAAGATGTATCAAGATCTGAAAAGAAGTTTCTGGTGGCCCAATATGAAGAGAGAGATAGTTGATTTCGTGTCTCGTTGTCTAACCTGCCAACAAGTTAAAGCAGAATATTTTAGACCCACAGGTAAATTGCATCCCTTAAATATTCTAGAATGGAAATGAGAGAGCATAGGCATGGACTTTATTATGGGTTTACCCAAGACCCGAGGTGGACATGATGGCATATGGGTAATCATAGACCGATTGACTAAATCTGCATATTTCATACCAATCAAAAGTCGATGGTCTATGGATATTCTAGCTGCGTTATACATAAAGGAAATTGTCAAATTACATGGTGCCCCCGTCACTGTTATATCGGATAGAGATCCTCGATTCACATCATAATTTGGAAAGGTCTACAACATTCACTAGGGACCATATTGAATTTCAGCACAGCCTTTCATCCGCAAACTGATGGTCAGACGGAAAGAACAAATCAGGTGGTAGAAGACATGCTCAGGGCTTGTGTCATTGATTTTGGAGGAAATTGGCATGATCACTTGCCTCTGGTGGAATTTGCATATAATAACAGTTATCAGGCTATCATACAAATGGCACCTTTTGAAGCTCTATATGGGAAAAGTTGTCAATCTCCAATATGTTGGAGTGAAATAGGGGAAAAGCAATTTCTAGGCCCCGATCTTATCAGGGCTTCTACAGAGAAGATCAAGCTCATTCAAGAAAGAATGAAAATGGCGCAAGATAGGCAAAAGTCTTATGCTGACAATCGAAGACGTGACTTGGAGTTTCAAGTAGGAGAACATGTATATCTGAAGGTTTCTCCAGGCCGTGGTATTCAAAGATTTGGCATTAAAGGAAAGCTAACTCCAAGATTTATTGGCCCATTTGAAATTCTCGAGAGGATCGGTGAAGTAGCTTATAGATTAGCTTTACCTCCACAATTGGTAGGCGTTCATGACGTATTTCACGTCTCCATGCTAAAGAAGTATGTATATGATCCAGATCACATCATCACCTATGACAATCAGGAGATTCAGAAGGACATGACATATGAGCAAACGCCAATAAAGATTTTGGAGCATGAAGTGCAATAATTAAGAAATAAAGTTATCCCTATGGTCAAAATTTAATGGAAGAAAACGTGGCCATACGAAGCAACATGGGAAACCGAAGCAGCCATGAGAAAAAGATTTCTGGAATTATTTAACTGTAAGTACACTCTCCACAATCTATGTATTGAATTTGGGGACCAAATTCTTTTAAGTGGGGGAGGGGTAGTGCCCCAAAATTTATATAAGTGATTTCTAGATCATTTAATTATTTTCTGGAATTTATTTTTTATTAGGGCTAAATTGAATTTTAAAAGGGTTATTGAATTTATAAACCATTATAAGGCCCAATTGTGTCAAGTAAATAACCTAATTCATTTAATTAAAGTCCAAAAGGTTTAAGGACCAAGCCCACTAAGTTTGGCCCATATTCTAGAAGGCTATTAAGCCTATCCACGATATTTTAAGGATAAATACTAATTATATAGATAATTATATCGATAAATAAGTAAAAGAGTCTTAATAATTTAAAATTTTTAGATACGATGACTGTAACGGTCTATCGTAAGACCGCCACAGCCGTGTAACGCGGCAAGGGTCGACCGTCACAGACTGCGAATTTCGTGAGTAGAAGAACTTGCAAAAAGATTGGAACTTGATGTTCCTATCCACAAGAGACCTAATTGGAACGATGTATAAAGACCCTAAGGACTCTTAGAGATTAGGTTTGGATAGATTAAGGACTCTAAACTCGACCTAATCTTCAAACCTTAGTTGAAACTCTATAAATATGACCTAGTTCTAGACTGTGCGACCCTTACTTTTGGGACGTAAAGAATCAAGATAAGGAGTCATTATCTCAGGTAAGTTCTTTAAAAGTATTTGTTCACAATACTTTAGACTAACTCCTCTCCAAATTTCACATCTTTAGGTCAAGAGGTCGTGTACCAAGGAAGTTGCTGAAAAGTCACAGGAAGAAGGGAACGGTGAAAATAACTTTATAGGACTAAAAGCCCTCTGGTTTGATTGAATTCCATGCATGATAGATTATGAATTTCATGTTTTACTACTCCTATGCATTACATGCATCTCTTAGCCCTAATTAGAAATTTTAAAAGATGTACCTTGTCTATTTTCACTGGAACCCATGCATATAGATAGCCTATATTTCGTTATCCTGCCTAGTATAGACATGGTATTTGATTTAGACATGATGTGAGTTGATCTCTTGGGTTTCATATCATTGTCTGTCAGCAGATACTGTAACGCACCATAGTAGGACCGTCACACTCAAATAACGGCCATACGATGGACCGTCACAGTCCCTGATTGCCTATTATTTCTCTATTGACTCTGACGCATATATGCAGGAGTGTTATGTTACTGTAACGGCGGTTCGATAGACCGTCACACTACTGTGACGCACCACTTATAGACCGTCAGAAGCCTTGTGTTCTGTCAACCCTAGATAGAATATAACTTGCCAATAATATTTATTGTTAAGCCTAGTTTCCTAAGTTTTAACCTGATTATGTGATTTTGAGGTTATTTGATTGTTCATGATAGGTATTGCATGTTTTGGTGTCTTATTGTTATTTTAAGTTATGTTTATTTCATGTGCCAAATTCTATAGTTTCGTATTCTAAAGTATGACTCTTTTTAACTGTTGTATTGACGGAGTTTCCTCACGATTTTTACATTGTTACTTGTCCCTCTCTGTCAATAGAGTCATTTCTATAAGTTCATGACAAATATTCCGGTATGTTGTTCATTAGTTCACACTTTGCACTGTAGGAACACAATCTTGGACTTGAGGACCTCTCTATTGGATATTCCTTCCAATAGACTAGGAAATCTTGTTTCAAGGCCTCCGTAATTCTCCGCGAGCCTGGGATTCCCACTAGGACGCCGAGTTGGTTGTATCATTAAAGCCCATTAACTAGAATACACTATCATTATTTTCTGGATCTAGTAATGTAACGGCATTACATTGGACCGTCAGGCTCATGTAACGGCCCATTGCATGACCGTCACATTTCTCTGAGTCTATTTTTGTCTTTCTGGACTCGGATCATTGTAACGGCCCACTACTGGCGCGTCACATTATGTAACGGCCCAGTACATAACCGTCACACAGCTTGTATATGTTAACCCAAGGTTTGACCAAAGGGTTGATTTTCTAAGGTTCTAGATGGACTAATGATATTCTAGAACTTAATATAATGACGAAAAAAAATAAAGCATGTACTGTTATGCTGCAGATTTATTTCCATAAGCATAGCATTGTCTAAGTCATTCTTGATCACATATATTCAAATTAAAGAGTTCATTCATTGACTTTCATTATTTGGAATTGTTATATTCTTGGCCATACTTTACTGTTACATGCGTGGAAGTAGCTTAATTTATACCTGAAGATGCGATCGAGCACTGATTGTGTTCAAGGGCTCTATGCTAGTCCCCTCGGTTGATTGCCAGAAACATACTATTTTATGAACCATGGGGTTTGATGTTACTTGCGTCGCATGGCGCTGGGAGTACTATTTCTATAAATAAGTGAAGATCCATGACACGCTATGTCATTCTTGTACATGACTTTCTTGCTTGATATTCCACAGAAATTCACGAACTATGTGCTCAAAAGAGACTAGTGTGATGAATATGTGGCTTGCTCGTACATTCTTGCTCGTGAAAGGCCAAATATCCTGATCATGTTACATTCTTGCTAGTTCATTCTTGATAATTCTTTCTTACGTGATTATCTTGTTACTTTGGTTTAATCGCATGATTGATTTGCATTCGCATGGTTTTGCCTTATTTCTTTAGAGTAAAAATATTAATCACTTTAATAATGCCTTCATGTTGATGTGAAGATACCTACTGGGCAAGTGTGCTCGTTACCTATTTTCCAACATTTTTCAGGAGATGGAAGTGGTTCGGATTCGGGTTCAGATTATTCAAGTAGCGGATCCGAGCGTGATTAAAGATGAGCGAAGACTTAGGAAGTCTATGATGTCTAGATTGAGTCAATGTAATTTTCCTATTTCTTTAGTCTAGTAGAATGGAAATTGAATTAGTGGTTGTATTTTGAATATTGATCATTCATGAAATAAAGTTGAAGTTGAATAATTTTGTGCAATTACATTTATGTGTGTGATTATCTCGCGCTATGGTTGTTCTTGCTTGCAAGAGGATTACCATGCCGGCTGTTCACGCTCCCCGAGCGAGTCTTCCGCTGTAATAAAGGCTCGGGGCGTGACAGTTAAGTTGGTATCAGAGCCTAAGTCTCAGGACATTGGGAAAGGAATTATGTCATAGGATAAGTCCAAGGTTTAAGGACCCCTACCTATGAACTAAGGAAAACATTCCATACCCATGTGAGGATTGGGTAGAGCACGGGATAAGATAATTAATTAGCTTTAAGCTTTATTTTTTTCATTCCAATTTCATGAGAAATAAACAAGCTGTTATTTTCTCTCTCAGGTACCCTATTTTACAAATGGCTCATCGCGTAGATTGGGACGGTATACAATAAACTGTTGCGGGCCTCACCCAGGCATTGCAAACTATAGCACAAGGTGGTGCAGGGGCAAGGGCTGGTGACCTACATCGCAACTTTCGGAGTCTAAATCCTCCGCGATTCTATGGATCTTCAAATCCCGATGAGGTAGAAAATTGGATCGATGAGATGAATAGGATATTTGATGTCATACAATGCACGAATCAGGAGAAGGTCCGTCTAGCAACATTCCAATAAGAATAAAGATGCCCGTACTTGGTGGAAGTCGGTTCTGGCACCTCCGGCCGATGCACCACATACGTGGGATGGTTTTCTTACTTTATTCCGTTCCAAACATTTCTCCGAGCATGTGAAGGAAAGGAAGGCCATGGAGTTTGCTTCCCTCTGGCAAGGGATGATGTCGGTGGCAGAATATGAGCTTCAGTTTTTAAGACTAGCACCATATGCACCACACCTTATTAGCATGGAATTATTAAAAGCAAATCGATTTATGGACGGGTTATGGCCCAGTTTCATTCAGCAACTTGGGACACAAAATATCCGCACTTATGCGGAGATGGTTCAGAGGGCATATCTATGCTAGAGGACCTTAGAGAAGGTCGAAAAGTTGAAAGGAAAAGGAGAAGAATCTGGCTGATGATCAGATCGGCATTATAAGAAGGAGAAGTTTAGCATCACGGAACCATACAAAAGCCGTGACAGCAAGAAAAGATCAAGGAGCGGGAACGGTGGAAGTTCCCAGAAAAATAATAAAAAGGTTAAGGAATAGAAGGAGCAAGTTACCTCGGCATGCACTTTTTGCGAGAAATTGGGCCACTCGGCTGAAGAATGCTGGAAGCGCCTCGGTGCTTGTTTACGTTATGGAAGTAGGGAGCATCGTGTGCCAGATTACCCCCTTATGAAAGATCAATTAGCTAATGGAGGACGTAGGAGGCAGGCTCGCCTCAATGCTGTTATAGATGAAGAAGAAGCACCCAGGGATCCAAATGATGGGCTTATGAAGGTACTCTTCAAATCTGTTCTCGTCCTGCATTCGTGCTATTCGATACTGGTGCATCTCATTCTTTTATCTCCACCACTTTTGCAAAAACCTTATCAATTGCATCAGTTCCCCTACCTTCAGATCTTGCTATTACTACACCTTTAGGATCCGAAACTAAGCTTACGAAATATTATCCTGATTTCGAGGTAGTGGTAGAAGGACACAATCTCCCCGCAAACTCAGTATGCCTTGATATGAATGGTTATGATGTCATTTTAGGGGTAGATTAGCTTGTAGACCACGATGCTTATATCAACTGCCGAAATAGGATTATATCTTTTCGAAAGCCCGGTCTTCCAAGATTTTCTTTTCTTGGTATCAAATACAAGAAGCATCCTAGCATTATATCTTCTCTTCACGCTTGCAAACTTATCTCGCAAGGATGTGAAGCTTTTCTTGCTTCAGTCATTATTACCGAATCTAAGAAAATTGTCCAAGCAACTATTCCTATTGCAAATGAGTTCCCAGACGTGTTCCCATCTGAACTACCTAGTTTATCGCCCGAGTGGGATGTAAACTTTACCATTGAGCTCATTCCAGGTGCAACACCTGTTTCTATAGCTCCTTACAGGATGTCCCCCACAAAACTCAAGGAACTAAAAAGGCAGTTGCAAGAATTACTAGACAAAGGTTTTATCAGACCTAGCACATCCCTCTGGGGTGCGCCTGTTCTATTTGTCAAGAAGAAGGATGGTTCTCTCAGGCTATGCATAGACTACCGGCGATTGAATCAACTTACAATCAAGAATAAATATCCATTGCCGCATATTGATGAGCTCTTCGATCAGCTTTCGAGAGTAGAGTATTTTTCTAAGATTGACCTCAGATCAGGTTATCATCAGCTTAGAATCAAAGAAGAGGACATTCATAAATCGGCTTTTCGAAGTCGTTATGGCCACTATGAATTCGTGGTGATGCCATTTGGGTTAACTAATGCCCCAGCAGCATTCATGCAACTCATGAACAGTGTCTTTCAGCCATACCTGGATCAATTCATTGTCGTCTTCATCGATGACATCCTGATATACTCCAAGACAAAAGAAGAACATGAAGAACATCTAAGGATAGCTTTGCAAACACTTAGAGAACACAAGCTTTATGCCAAACTCAACAAGTGTGAATTCTGGCTCAAGGAAGTCTCATTCCTAGGCCACATTATTTCAAAAGAAGGTATTACAGTAGATCCTTCTAAGGTAGAATATGTCAGAGATTGGAGTCGGCCAACAACTGTATCTGAAGTAAGAAACTTTTTGGGTCTAGCCGGTTATTATAGGAGATTCATAAATGACTTCTCAAAGATCACGGTTCCTTTAACTAGACTTACTAGAAAAGAGAATCCTTTTGTCTGGTCGAAGGACTGTGAAAAGAGTTTTCAAAGTCTTAAGAATCATCTTACAACAGCTCACATTCTACCCCTACCAATGGAGGGTGGTGGATTTGAAGTGTATACGGATGTGTCTGGCATTGGCTTAGGATGTGTCCTTATGCAGAATGGAAATGTGATTTGTTATTCTTCAAGACAATTGAAGCGTCACGAAGAAAATTATCATTTACATGACTTGGAATTGGCAGCAGTTATTTTCGCCTTGAAAATTTGGCGTCATTATCTTTATGGAGAACAGTTTACGATCTACTCACACCACAAGAGCTTGAAATATTTATTCTCTCAAAAAGAGCTTAACATGAGGCAAAGGAGGTGGTTAGAACATCTCAAGGACTTTGATTTTGCTATTCAATATCATCCTGGCAAGGCAAATGCTATAGCAGATGCACTCAGCAGAAAATCAATGGGTATGTTATCAAGTCTCATGATTAGTGTAACTAACCTTATTCCTCAATTTGCTTAGTTGAATTTAGATGTTGACATTAATGAAGAAGATTGCTTCATAGCTAATATCCGAGCTCAACCTACATTGATAGAGGATTTGGCCAAGTTACAAGAGGATGATCTAGTTTTACTGGAAATTAAGGTCAATGTTGAACAAAGGCCGGATTTTTCTATTTCCAATGACGGAAGATTATTATTTAAGGGCTGAAAATGTATACAAGATCATGAGGCTACGAAGAAACTAATCCTAGATGAAGCACATAAGTCCAAGTACTCCATTCATCTAGGAGGTACAAAGATGTATCAAGATCTGAAAAGAAGTTTCTGGTGGCCCAATATGAAGAGAGAGATAGTTGATTTCGTGTCTCGTTGTCTAACCTGCCAACAAGTTAAAGCAGAACATTTTAGACCCGCAGGTAAATTACATCCCTTAAATATTCCTGAATGGAAATGGGAGAGCATAGGCATGGACTTTATTATGGGTTTACCCCCTCGAGGTGGACACGATGGCATATGGGTAATCATAGACCGATTGACTAAATCTGCACATTTCATATCAATCAAAAGTCGATGGTCTGTGGATATTCTAGCTGCGTTATACATAAAGGAAATTGTCAAATTACATGGTGTCCCCGTCACTGTTATATCGGATAGAGATCCTCGATTCACATCACAGTTCTGGAAAGGTCTACAACATTCACTAGGGACCATATTGAATTTCAGCACAGCCTTTCATCCGCAAACTGATGGTCAGATGGAAAGAACAAATCAGGTGGTAGAAGACATGCTCAGGGCTTGTGTCATTGATTTTGGAGGAAGTTGGCATGATCACTTGCCTCTGGTGGAATTTGCATATAATAACAGTTATCAGGCTAGCATACAAATGGCACCTTTTGAAGCTCTATATGAGAAAAGTTATCGATCTCCAATATGTTGGAGTGAAATAGGGGAAAAGTAATTTCTAGGCCCCGATCTTATCAGGGATTCTACAGAGAAGATCAAGCTCATTCAAGAAAGAATGAAAATGGCGCAAGATAGGCAAAAGTCTTATGCTGACAATCGAAGACGTGACTTGGAGTTTCAAGTAGGAGAACATGTATATCTGAAGGTTTCTCCAGGCCGTGGTATTCAAAGATTTGGCATTAAAGGAAAGCTAACTCCAAGATTTATTGGCCCATTTGAAATTCTCGAGAGGATCGGTGAAGTAGCTTATAGATTAGCTTTACCTCCATAATTGGCAGGAGTTCATGACGTATTTCACGTCTCCATACTGAAGAAGTATGTATATGATCCAGATCACATCATCACCTATGACAATCAAGAGATTCAGAAGGACATGACATACGAGCAAACACCAATAAAGATTTTGGAGCATGAAGTGCGACAATTAAGAAATAAAATTATCCCTATGGTCAAAATTCAATGGAAGAAAACGTGGCCATACGAAGCAACATGGGACACCGAAGCAGCCATGAGAAAAAGATTTCTGGAATGATTTAACTGTAAGTACACTCTCCACAATCTATATATTAAATTTGGGGACCAAATTCTTTTAAGTGGGGGTGGGGTAGTGCCCCAAAATTTATATAAGTGATTTCTAGATCATTTAATTATTTTCTAGAATTTATTTTTTATTAGGGCTAAATTGAATTTTAAAAGGGTTATTGAATTTATAAACCATTATAAGGCCCAATTGTGTCAAGTAAATAATCTAATTCATTTAATTAAAGTCCAAAAGGTTTAAGGACCAAGCCCACTAAGTTTGGCCCATATTCTAGAAGGTTATTAAGCCTATCCATGAAATTTTAAGGATAAATACTAATTATATAGATAATTATATGGATAAATAAGTAAAAGAGTCTTAATAATTTAAAATTTTTAGATACGATGACTGTAACGGTCTATCGTAAGACCGCCACAGCCGTGTAACGCGGCAAGGGTCGACCGTCATAGACTACGAATTCCGTAAGTAGAAGAACTTGCAAAAAGATTAGAACTTGATGTTCCTATCCACAAGAGACCTAATTGGAACGATGTAAAAAGACCCTAAGGACTCTTAGAGATTAGGTTTGGATAGATTAAGGACTCTAAACTCGACCTAATCTTCAAACCTTAGTTGAAACCCTATAAATAAGACCTAGTTCTGGACTGTGCGACCCTTACTTTTGGGACGTAAAGAATCAAGGTAAGGAGTCATTATCTCAAGTAAGTTCTTTAAAAGTATTTGTTCACAATACTTTAGACTAACTCCTCTCCAGATTTCACATCTTTAGGTCAAGAGGTCGTGGAGTTAGAGCCCAAGGAAGTTGCTAAAAAGTCATAGGAAGAAGGGAACTAGGGCTCGGTGTTCAGACCATAATTGGAAGTTTACAGCTTTGACAAGAGGTAGGTTATATCATGAACGGCGGAAATAACTTTATAGGACTAAAAGCCCTCTGGTTTGATTGAATTCCATGCATGATAGATCATGAATTTCATGTTTTACTAGTCCTGTGCATTACATGCATCTCTTAGCCCTAATTGGAAATTTTAAAAGATGTACCTTGTCTATTTTCACTGGAACCCATGCATATAGATAGCCTATATTTCGTTATCCTGCCTAGTATAGACATGGTATTTGATTTAGACATGATGTGAGTTGATCTCTTGGGTTTCATATCATTGTTTGTCAGCAGATACTGTAACGCACCATAGTAGGACCGTCACACTCAAGTAACGGCCATACGATGGACCGTCACAGTCCTTGATTGCCTATTGATTTCTCTGTTGACTCTGACGCATCTATACAGGAGTGTTACGTTACTGTAACGGCTGTTCGATAGACCGTCACACTACTGTGACGCACCACTTATAGTCCGTCAGAAGCCTTGTGTTCTGTCAACCCTAGATAGAATATAACTTGCCAATAATATTTATTGTTAAGCCTAATTACATAAGTTTTAACCTGATTATGTGATTTTGAGGTTATTTGATTGTTCATGATAGGTATTGCATGTTTTGGTGTCTTATTGTTATTTTAAGTTATGTTCATTTCATGAGCCAAATTCTATAGTTTTGTATTCTAAATCATGACTCTTTTTAACTGTTGTATTGACGTAGTTTTCTCACGATTTTTACATTGTTACTTGTCCCTCTCTGTCAATAGAGTCATTTCTATAAGTTCATGACACATATTCCGGTATGTTGTTCATTAGTTCACACTTTGCACTGTAGGAACACAATCTTAGACTTGAGGACCTCTCTATTGGATATTCCTTCCAATGAACTAGGAAATCTTGTTTCAAGGCCTCCATAATTCTCCGCGAGCCTGGGATTCCCACTAGGACGCTGAGTTGGTTGTATCATTAAAGCCCATTAACTAGAATACACTATCATTGTTTTCTGGATCTAGTAATGTAACGGCCTTACATTGGCCCGTCAGGCTCACGTAACGGCCCATTGCATGACCGTCACATTTCTCTGAGTCTATTTTTATCTTTCTGGAATCGGATCATTGTAACGGCCCACTACTGGCGCGTCACATTATGTAACGGCCCAGTAGATGACCGTTACACAACTTGTATATGTTAACCCAAGGTTTGACCAAAGGGTTGATTTTCTAAGATTCTAGATGGACTAATGATAATCTAGAACTTATCATATTGATCAAGGAACTTAATATAATGAAGAAAAAATAAAGAATGTAATGTTATGCTGCAGATTTATTTCCATAAGCATAGCATAGTCTAAGTCACTCTTGATCTCATATATTCAAATTGCAGCGTTCATTCATTGATTTTCATTATTTAGAATTGTTATATTCTTGGCCATACTTTACTGTTACATACGTGGAAGTAGCTTAATTTATACCTGATGATGCGATCGAGCACTGATTGTGTTCAAGGGCTCTATGCTAGTCCCCTCTGCTGATTGCCGGAAACATACTATTTTATAAATCATGGGGTATGATGCTACTGGCGTCGCATTACGCTGGGAGTACTATTTCTATAAATAAGTGAAGATCCATGACACGCTATGTCATTCTTGTACATGACTTTCTTGCTTGATATTCCACAGAAATTCATGAACTATGTGCTCAAAAGAGACCGGTGTGATGAATTTGTGGCTTGCTCATACATTCTTGTTACATTCTTGCTCATGAAAGGCCAAATATCATCATCATGTTACATTCTTGCTAGTTCATTCTTGATAATTCTTTCTTACGTGATTATCTTGTTACTTTGGTTTAATTGCATGATTGATTCGCATTCGCATGGTTTTGCCTTATTTCTTTAGAGCAAAAATATTAATCACTTTAATAGTGCCTTCATGTTGATGCGAAGATACCTACTGGGCAAGTGTGCTGATTACCTATTTTCCAACATTTTTCAGGAGATGGAAGTGGTTCGGATTCGGGTTCGGATTATTCAAGTAGCAGATCCGAGAGTGGTTAAAGATGAGCGAAGACTTAGGAAGTCTATGATGTCTAGATTGAGTCAATTTAATTTTACTATTTCTTGAGTCTAGTAGAATGGAAATTGAATTAGTGGTTGTATTTTGAATATTGATCATTTATGAAATAAAGTTGAAGTTGAATAATTTTTTGCAATTGCATTTATGTGTGTGATTGTCTCGCGCTCTGGTTGTTCTTGCTTGCAAGAGGCTTACCCTGCCGGCTGTTCGCGCTCCCCGAGTGAGTCTTCCGCTGTAATAAAGGCTCGGGGCGTGACACAATATATGGGATTGTCAATGTCAAACATAGATCCAAATTGAATACCTATGAGCCATTCATTTTGGCTGCACAAACTCAACAAGTGTATTATTCAAGTTATTCATCATCCAAGAATAAAGATTGGTGGGCAGTTTGTAGGGTAAAACCAAGGCTTGCGCCTAATGATGAGTTAGATCTGACTGAAGCTGTCTCAGAGGACACACACGCCAACTATTTTCAATCAGACCAGGGTGACACTGCAGAGTTGGTTGCTTCTAATCTTCATCTGATCGAATCTGACGATCCACTTCAGTTGTGTATAGAGGACGAAGTGGAAGAAGTCGATTCAACTGAGCTAAATAAAGTAATTGTTGGGCAGGAGGAGTCCTCTGAGGAGGAAGTGTATGAATCTAGTGAGAATGAGGAAGATGACGAAGATGACAATGAGGTTGATATATCTTCAGCATCTGAAGATGAAATATATACTGATTGAATATTTTGTAAGAAATTTAACATATATACACTTATCGTTATTACTTACCACCTCTCCTCGTATAATTAGTTGTCGACTAATATGCACTACTTTAAATGTTGTCAATAATTAGATGGTTCGAGGGCGACGTGGATCTTCGAGGAGAGCTAGTTCCGGGAGGGGTTCTACTGGTATGTTTATTTAAATTCTTAGATCACAGAGTTGTGATTATGCACTTTGTTTGGGTAAGGATATTTTATGTCTCTGCACCAGGTAGACAGTCTACACAAGCTCTCCTACCTGCTGCGGGTATGTTTATTTCAATTCTTAGATAGTCTGAGTTGTAATTATGTACTTTGTTTGGGTAATGATATTTTATGTCTCTACACTAGGTAGACAGTCTACACCACCTGCTGCGGGTATATTTATTTAAATTCTTAGATCATAGAGTAGTGAATATGCACTTTCTTTGGGTAATGATATTTTATGTCTCTGCACCAGGTACACAGTCTACACCAGCCCCACCACCTGCTGCGGGTATGTTTATTTCAATTCTTAGATGAATGAGTTGTGATTATGCACTTTGTTTGGGTAATGATATTTTATGTCTCTACACCAGGTAGACAGTCTACACCACCTGCTGCGGGTATGTTTATTTAAATTCTTAGATAAATGAGTAGTGAATATGCACTTTATTTGGGTAATGATATTTGATGTCTCTGCACCAGGTACACAGTCTACACCAGCCCCACCACCTGCTACGGGTATGTTTATTTCAATTCTTAGATGAATGAGTTGTGATTATGCACTTTGTTTGGGTAATGATATTTTATGTCTCTTCACCAGGTAGACAGTCTACACCACCTGCTGCGGGTATGTTTATTTAAATTCTTAGATCACAGAGTAGTGAATATGCACTTTCTTTGGGTAATGATATTTTATGTCTCTGCACCAGGTACACAGTCTACATCGGCCCCACCACCTATTGCGGGTATGTTTATTTCAATTCTTAGATGAATGAGTTGTGATTATGCACTTTGTTTGGGTAATGATATTTTATGTCTCTGCACCAGGTACACAGTCTACACAGGCCCCACCACCTGCTGCGTGTATGTTTATTTAAATTCTTAGATCACAGAGTAGTGAATATGCACTTTGTTTGGGTAATGATATTTTATGTCTTTGCACCAGGTACACAGTCTACACTGGCCCCACCACCTACTACGGGTATATTTATTTCAATTCTTAGATGAATGAGTTGTAATTATGCACTTTATTTGGATAATGATATTTTATGTCTCTGCACAAGGTACACAGTTTACACCATCTCTTGTGGGTATGTTTATTTAAATTTTTAGATCACAGAGTAATGAATATGCACTTTATTTTGCTAATGATATTTTCTGTTTATAGGTTTGAGTGCCTTTACATCAGGTCTACAGAGTACACCCCTTCCATCACATTCTACTGGTATGTTTTTTTAAATTCTTAGTTAAATGATAAAAATTCTACATGTTTACTTGTTGAATAATTTTATTTTTAACAGTGTGCTAAATTCTGATTAACTACTTTCATTTTACTTGTAACAGTTACGTTAGGCACACAACCTACGATAGTTGGCTCGTCCGCCCAGCCGGGCACACAACCGACAGACGATGCTCTTAGCCATCACGAGGGCGAGCAAGTGGTGTTGCAAGAGGGACGCAAGCCATGTTGGGTCTCTGGGTAAATATTTAAACTCATGAATTATGTTCGTTACCTATCCAATAACAATATAATTGTTGGCTATCATTTTAACACATGTAATTGCAGGGATAAAGTAGAGCCTAGTGAGGCTTCTCGTTTTATTACCAACATTATTGAGTGACATGTTACTGGCCCATATAAATCACTTCGAAAGTTTCCTCAAGATATCCGCGATCGATTGTATGACGAGTTCCTGGTATACAATTTAATCTTTTAAATTACATATTTCCCAACTCCACAATTTCAATCCACTAACATATAAATTTTAAATTCTTGACAGCAAGGACATCAGTTTGTGAGGCGAGCTGACGCCAGACGAGCTCGACGTGTATGGGAGGCCACAACAATTGTAAATTATAAGCATCATTTACATGGCTATCGGGAACGTGCCAAGGCTCTAGCCGGGAGGAGTGAGGACCGTGGCCTTTGGAAGGCATACGGCCCCACATGGATGAGGAGGGAGCATTGGGAGGACCTCTATGATAGATGGGCCGAGCCTAAATGGATCGCCAAATCCGCAAAAGCCAAAGTTGCACGTGCATTACATCCAGACGTGCATCCCCATACTTCTGGATATGTTTCCTTTGTGACCCAAAAGGAGAGATTGGTAAGTAATAATCTTAATTTTATTATATTTTATTTCTTATATGTCCTTATTTATTTTATATAACATGTATAATAGGAAAAGAAGAGGGGTGGTACAGTCTCGTATCGCGATTTATTTGCTACAGTTCACCAGAAGAAGGGGACCGATCAGTATGTGAGCGAGAGAGATCGCTTGGTAGTGGTAAGATTATACATACACATTTCTTTTCTATTTCAATTTTTAAATATGATTGATTAATATGAAATTTACAACATTTTTATTCAATTTGCAGGAGTCATATGACAGGCATATGACTGAAAAGTACGGGGAAGAGGAGACACAGCGACCGCAGCTAGATCCTGATGCATGGGTAGCAGCAGCCGGCCCACCGAAGAAAAGACGAGTATACGGTTTTGGGCAGAGCTTGGACGCCAGCCCGATTCTAGCAATTTGTCCGGGCTCAGCTTCATCCTATCCCGGTAGCAGTTCCTTCTCTACTCCCTCCATCGGCACTTCTACGAGTCAGATTACATCCATCGTCGAACATGCGGTAGGAATGGTCGAGGAACGCATGGAGTCACGCTTTGCTCGTGTGGTTGCTACCCTCCTGGCCCAGGCGGGGATTTTGCCTTAAGGAGCACCGTCGAGCACAACACAGCCCTCTCATGTGAGTATTTAATTTAATTTTTAATTTCGTAGCCTTTAGAGTTATAATAGGAGAGAATCTGTGATACCAATGTTGTGTGCCCTATAGGCAAAGTTAGAAGCAAGTATATGATATTGTGTGCACAGCAGTATAGATCCTATACAAATTTTAAGCTTAATTTTTAAGCCTAAGATAATTTAACACTCAGCTATCAAACCACGAGCTCAGATGATATCTGTGAGAACAATATAAATGAAAGTTACAAGAATACACCAACGAAGAGAATGCAGATCTAACAGAATGCAATACAACCACTTAGCGTATAGGGAAGATCAGTTCATACGCAAACCTGTGAATGGAGGCCTTAGATGATAAGGGCCAATCACACCAATGAAAATCACGGCACACAGACTTTTTAGGTGATTTGATCTGCCACGCAGATCTACGTACACCCTACGTCTAACCTGAGTGTGGCTTCCCCTTGCAATAGCAATAACCATAGACTTAGTCTGTAAACAAATGCTGACTTATAGCTTGACCTATAAGAACACTCTCCTCTCTTCTGATCAATTTAGAAGGAACCGTGAATAACACCCAGTTACCCACAACCAGAGGACCAGTCCTCTCTTCCTCTGAAGCATAGAGGGAATCATTCTCTTCAACCAGTTTCACTATTCTTCAAATGTCAACGACATGAGCCACTTTACACCACTGAACAGCCATTTCAAACTACTATACAGTCATTTGTCTGCTTTGTCCACCCATTTTCACCCTTAACCCGCAGCTAAAAAGTCTTCTTTCATTCTATGAATTCTTCTGTCAGAAGTCGACTTGTAAGCCCTCCCAAGTCGGCTTGAGGTTCTTGGATTTCAGCTGTTTCACACCTACTGCCTATTATTCACTTTTTCATAGATATTTGTCACCACTGTTGCCTATTATTCACCTTTGCACTGCTATTTGTCACCACTGTTACCTTTTATTCACCTAGTCCATCTATTTGTCACCCTTAAGGTAGTATCTGTCACCCGTAATGCACATTTGTCAGCCTTAAGGGATATTTTTCACCTTATTCTTCAGCGGGTACAGAGTCTATCTTAAACTGATATATCAGCTTGTTCCTTCAGCGATTGGAGGCTTCTTCTGCAGAGTTGCTTCTAGGGCTGCTGTGACACTACCATGCTTATGCTTACATGAATTCTTCAGATATTACAATTCTTCAAACAGACATCCTTCAAGCATACAGACATAACAGTTCAAGCATTCACAACATTCACATTACAACTCTTCAAGCCTTCATATGAGTATGTTGTTCAAGACATTAGAAAATATATCGACATTAGCTCTAACACACATAAAATTCATGATATAAAAAACCATTATCATAATATGATTCATAGTGTTAGACATCATCAAAACCACATGGCACAACAATAACATTACTACTTAGTTCAAAGAATTCACCTTTGAGAGGGAAAGAAATAATCTTCATATTATCTACTTTCGGTCTTAGAAAATAAAAAAGATACTTAACTTCATATATTAATAATTCTATTTATGAAATTCTATTTATTATTTATTTTTTGTGATATAGGATCCTCCTGCAGCCGGTGATGGTGGACATGCTACGAATGACGAATGATGAATGAGGATGATGCATCGGATATCTCTTGATTTTTTTAATGATATTATGAAAAAATGATACATTTCAATTAATGTAACTGTAACTTTTTTATCCACTGATTTATGTGTTGTGGATGTTCTTTATTCGAATTTACAATAGAATTTTATCCTATTGTGTGTTGTATATGTCGTTTATTGCGTGTTTTATGTTGAGTTGAGTCGATTGTGGTGTATAATTGTAGCTTTAAATAGGTTTTTAAAAATTTAAAATATATAAAAAAGTATATGGAAAAACTTTTCGACGAAATTTCGATCAACTAACAATTCGTCGAAACCAATTTACTCACTTATTTCTTGACATATTTACTTTCCAGTGCAAATCAGTCGAAAGGTTCAAACGTATTTTCGACCAACTAAATGTTCGTCGGAACAAATTTTATACACATTAGTTTCGACGTATTACGTATCCGTCTCAAATACGTCAAAAATTAAGGACGTATTTGCCACCAAATAACATTCGTCGGAACTAATTTAACCCATATGTTTGCGACCACAGAATATATCTGTCGGGCATCCGTTGAAAACTTTAGACCTATTTTCAACTAAATTATGTTCCGTCGCAATGATTAATTAATTTTTGTATTATTAAATACCGACATAAATAGCCACGATAATTTCGACGACATATTTTTGTCGATAATTTTGGACTTATTCGCGACGTTATCTCATTACGTCAAAAATTTGCGACGAAATAGTTTCGACGTACATATTCTGCCGTAATTACGTCAAAAATACGTCAAAAATTCATATTGCAACGTATCTCCGATGAATTTGCGACGGTAAATGGGCGTCGAAATTTTACATTTTTCTTATAGTGGAAAACCCCGTCTCTTTCTTCGATCTCTCTCTCTCAGCCACTGGGGAAACCCCCCCTCCCACACCCACTCTCTACAGCATATAATCTTATTTTTCTACATCATTTTCACATTTCTAAAGTGGGTATCGGCTACCCACAAGAGAAGAGACTGCTATTGATCTGTAGGTCTCTTTTTTTTTGTGGTAGAAGGGCAGGGGGTCATCTCAATAGCCAACCTACTTGGGAGATGCGATATCCAATGAAGGACGGGTTCTATGCGCAGTGGAAATTGTCAAGCTTTGTTGGGATGTAGAATTAGTGTACTACAAGCTTGGGTAATCATCTTTAATTTTCCCATCTGATCATCAGTGAGATAGTAGCAGATATACATAGTTATCATGTTGCCATTTAATTAATGGTGGTGATCATAATAGTGGCTTGGATAGTGATGTATCATAGAATTTTATTGGTTTATGTTTGTTTCTGTTCATTTGTCAAATACTAACAATGGTTGTTATTGTTAGCAGAAAGCTTATATGCATGAATAAATGCTCACTTTGAGATATTAATTAAATTGCATACACATTTTCTTTTAAGTGAGTGGCTTACTTTCCGTACAATTGCTTTATTTTTGACCTGAAGTATTATCACACACTCAGCTAACTTTGAAGTTAGATAGGTCTCAAAATGTGTATTTTGAACATAACAGATTGTGTATGCATCTTTGCAGTTAGATAGGTCTCAAAATGTGCAGGAAGAAGTACCTTTGTTTCATCATCAAATGCCTAGATATATTCATATAAACAGAGAGGTTAAATGTTTACATACATCAGAGAGGTAGCCAACCTAGGAGGTGCCAAATTACAGAATTTGATAGTCTTTCTGGCTAGAAGGTGTGCTTCAGATCGAGTTGCATTTGTTACTTGCATAAGATAATATTACATTCATTCCTTTGATCAGAGATTTACATCTCTTTCTACAATTGGCTATATTGTCCTGAGGTTGGGCATACATCACAGATACATCACAGAACTTTCTTTGAGATGAGATCATTTGAGGGTAAAATACCTTTGATGACTTTCCATAAAAAGAACTACACTTTGGGGGGAATCACCAATCCTATGCGAGGATGCCATATTGTATTCCATTCTGCACTGTCCTTTGATGTTGGTGGTGGAAGCATTTGTTGTTTGATTCCCCAATATGCAGACTAATTAGTTTTTAGCTAGTGGCTTTGCAAGAAGTACTACTAGTGGCTTTGCATACACATTTTGAGACTTGATTATGTATTATTATTATTTTCAATCCATCTCGTCAATACTTAGTAATCCTGATGGCTCTGGTTTTTACTCTGAGCCTTTGTTTTTCTTGTGCAATACAGGTTGGACAAGGTGCACTGCTCTTGAACATTCTTGCAAAATACTGTGAAGGTAATTTGTGCTTGCCATAGATCTTCTTTTTATTTATTTTATTAGTCAAAAAGTAATATCTTAATTATGTTGCAGGAATTGGATCCTTATCATTGATATGGTTCTTATCAACCGTATGTGGTTCTTATCAACCGTATGTGGGTACACACAATAAGAATATTGCCATCTCATTCTTAGTTTACTTCCAGATTTCATGCAGTACATACTATAATAATTTTGCTTTGTATAAAGGTACTTGGAGCATCTTGGTATCTCCTATCCATTGAGGATCAGGAAGCATGCTAGAGAGTAGCATGTGATCTTCTAGGTCCATCATGTCAGTTCTTGTTTCTTGTCATGCAGCTGTTTGGGACAGAACATTTCTACAAGCACTTATGTGGGAGAAATATGTTTGCAATTATTATTGCTGTTCTGGGTTTGGTGCTCTTCGGTTTGCTTATTGGGAACATGCAAGTAAGTGTAGATTCAAAACTAGTGTTGAATCTATTTTGTTATGGAATAGGTTTAATGGATGCATTATATGTTGTATACTTGTATTGAAGGTTTTTGGCATACAAGTTGGTATCTTTTGTATTGAAGGTTTTTACATGATGTAGTCTGAGAAAACACTGCATATTTTTCAGCCCAGGATTGAGTATATTCAATTTGTTTGAGTGCTTTATCAGTGGATTTTCATCCTGGAGAATACCTAAATGTGAAGTTATGTCAAGCTCCATTCTACAGTGTTCAGTCTGCTTAATTTGAGTCTTTTTTACCTTGTTATTGATTGTTTATTTCAATTTTCTGATTTAAAATTCTCTCACTATGCTGTCCCAATTCTCTTGTTTCCATCAATAATTATTTGATGCATTGTGCTTTTTACATGGGGCAGTTGGAGTAGGAAGTCCATTCTAATCAGCATGGATTATTATTTTTAGAGGGGCAAGGCATATTTCACTTGGGTGATTAATAGTGGCTATATTGGTATCACTTGTTTCTACCAGGAAACCATGCTTCATTAACTGCAACACATGTCAGCCATGAATTGTTGGGTTATCCAGATAGTACTATTGTAAGCTATTTTTTTCCCATGTTCATATAGGAGAGGCACCGTGTCATGTTGGGACTTTAAACTTTATAATAGAGCCGTTGTTATGAGACTTGCTTTGGGGTGCCTAAAGATGAGAATAGCCCTTGGTCTACTATTCTGATAAGTAAATATTTAAAACAAATGATATGTTACAAAGAAGGAATTTACAAGTGACCCCTTTCTATGATATTTGACCAAATAAAAGGGAACCGGACTCCCATATATTATTTAGTGCTTGCAAAAATTTTTATTAATGAAATGTGGTTTATACCACCTTCCAAAAAATAGACAATGTATCACCTTTTACATTGTGCAATATGTTTGTTGTTTTCTGGAAATGTAGTCATTCTCTTTAAACACATGTAGAAAATCATGTTTTTGGAAGGTGGTGCAGAGAATCATGTTTGACTCTGCTTTTTGATGCTTCTAGTTGAGACTTGCTGCTTAAAATGGTTCATTTCAGGCATTGGAAAAGTTGCCATTTAAATTTGAAATCGTGTTGTTGCATAAAATATTTCTTGGACTTTTTATGAGGAAGATAAACATATGCACTCTTAAAGATAAGGGTCCCCTTTTAGCTTCGAGAGCATGGTTGTACATAGTGGCTGTGCTGGGGGTAGATGATTCTTGAGAAAACTCCCATCATATATGGAAACCTTTAGATGCTGTATAAACTTCAGTTAATCAATTTGAATTACCTTTCATCTTATAACGATTTGGTCACTCGAAAGAAAAAAGCGATAAGCTTGTATCTATGTCAACTTGAAATAATATTAACATGTTTGCTCTAAAATCATAAAAAATGCCACGGGTATTTCCAAGGATCCATGTTTCTTGAAGACTGATATATCATAGCACATGTAAGAAAGTTGTTTATCTAAGTAATAAGACCTTGTTTCCTTTTCAGATTTTTGCATATGTATATATTAGTTTGAAGGGAACTGCTTATTTAATCTTTTAAAGTCTGTTATCAGATAATTTTGTTGGTTACTAGTTAAAAAATGTGTTGGCTCTTTCAAATTATTTGGTTTCTAGAATACTAATCATGGGTTCAAAGATGGTTCAAAAAGTTTTTAGGTTTTGTTGTTATTCCCAAACTGGAATATGACTTACTGGTATTACTTTCTCATATCTTGGTGCCATCTTGTTTTGTTGGTGAGATATCAGGGGATCACTAAAAGATCTTTGAGAGATCAAGAAATTGTTTCCTCTATCTCCTCCCTTCTTTTTCTTCCTTTGGTGGTCAGTTAGTCTGTTATCATCGTCTTCATTTTCTCATATGCAGGTCTCTACAGCCTATATATGTTCTTCTTGCTCATACATCAAATAAACAAATCACCAGCCTTTATTATTTCTGGGGGGGAGGGGAGGGGCTTACTGGAAAGGTGATTGGTGTCCATGGCTACATGAAATTCATCATCTTCAACCTAGGTGCATTAATCAAATGTATCTTTCCTGGATCATCCATTGGTGTTGTTAGTTTCATAAGCTGTTACAAGTCTAAATGCTCAGGTATGATAAATGGGGGCTTGTCTATGACAGAGGAACTGAGGAGCTTGTATACATAATGTGTGCTAACTGTGTGGATTCGAAAATGGATCCGAAAAAGTTCTGAAAATGGATCTTCCTGTATTCAGATCTCTCTGGGCATTCAATGTAAAAAAAATGGATAAATATATATATGTAAATTTGTATCTCTTTGTCATTGCATGTAAAAAAATGTGTATTTAATTTGTGGATCTAAAAATGGATCCGAAAAAGTTCTGAAAATGGATCTTCCTGTATTCAGATCTCTCTGGGCATTCAATGTAAAAAAAATTCTACACAGAGATTTCGGTTAGATCCGAATCCAAAAATTGAAATTCGGATTTAGATTAGATCTGAATCCGAAATTTTTTTATATTTCGGATTGGATTCAGATTTTAAGTTATCGAATTTGGATTCGGATCGTATAGGATCCGACCCGGATCTGATCCGTTGATAGGGCTAGTCATGCCTACTTTGACCAATGACTAGGTGGGGTGGGTTGAGCATTGACGTGGGTTATGTACACCTAATCTAGTATGCAAAGCATTTCTCAAAAAAGAAAGAGATCCAAATAGGCAAGTCAAGGATTCAAAAGGTGTCTTAATTGGCACTTGGCAGTGTATTTAGCCTCAAATCAAAATTACGAGTGGACATAGCTGGAAATCATTTTCATCACCTTCGAACAAGACTTAGATGTACAAACAGATCATGACAATTGAACATTGCTTGCCAGGCGTACAAAGCGCATCACCAACAGATTTTAGGATCAACCCATGTTGAATGTAACAACACGCACAACAAAATTGGCATCCAACAAGGGCCCGAAGGGAAGGAATAGGAACACTAATCTCATAAGACCTAAAAGAAAAAATTACTGTGAAGACCTAACCTATTTCTATGAAATTAAGCAGCCTCATTTCTATTTTTTCTTCTTGTCCTACCCCGCCATTCATTCTTTTTTATTATTATTTCTTTAGCCATCCAATCTGAGATTAGATAATACTGACAGGTAGTTTGGATGATGACCAATATTTTAAAAAAATATTGTTATTGTTTTCTTTTCTGCCACCACAAGGTGATCCAGCAAGCCACTACACTGCTTGCAATGCAGTCGGTAAAACTCAGAGGAAAAAAGTCCTATAGAACCTTGCTCCCTTGGATAATACATATATCAGATACATTGACATAGTTGTGTTGTGTAGTGGACAGCGGATCTAGAGGGGAGGGGTGAATAGATCAGCCCCACTTTTCGCAATGCGGCCCTCTAAATAGCTAGTTAAAATGAATTGCAGCGGAATAGAAACTAGCTTCCAAGAATGCTATGATTCACTTAGCAAGATAAGCAAGATATATAATAATTCGATCCTAAGCATGCATCTAGAACGAATCAATCACACAAGCAAACCACACTAGACAGGATTTTTAAGGTGGTTCGGACTGAATCCTCAGCCCTACGTCCACCCCTCACCAAAACCCGGTGAGGCTTCACTTGTGCAGCGCACCAACCCGCAAATCGGAAACCACCGATTGCCTTCCTACTAACCAACGGTAGGGACGTCAACACCGCAGATCGGAAACACCTCCGATTGCCTTCCTACTAACCAACGGTAGGGACGAATCACAACTTCAATGTTTAATCAATATTGAAAGGAAAACAAATGTGAATGAACTAAGACAAGAAATTGAGTTATGAGTAGAAATGAATTGGCCCTTGTATGAAATGTTGATCAGCAACAAGGATCCTCTTGGCTTCAACTCAATCTTCTTGATTCACCCTTGATTGGATGAATGTTCTTCACGGAGTACTGTTCACGTGAACAGTACCTCTTCCTTCAATTCTTCTCTCTTGATCTTCTCTTTGAACTTGAATGAGGTTGAAAGAACTTGAATGGATGAAGATGATCTCCCTTGAGAGTGAGCTTCAATGGATCCCCTTGAGATGATGAAGAGGATGGATGAAGATTTGATGAAGAGCTTCTTCCCGGAGTATCTTGATTTCCTTCTTGAAGTATACTCCTTCTAGCTTTCTTTGATCACCCTTCTTGCCCTTGATTGCTTCTTGCTTTGTAGGAGGTTGCTTGGCTTCAGATCTGAGCTTGAATCACCTTGGATGGATGAAGAACTTCCTCCCGAAACACTGTTCACGGAGGTGCTACAGTAGCTCGAAAATGGGCTCCCTTGAAGGCTTGAAGCATTAGGGTTTTCATCCCCTCATGTGTTGGTTTTATAGACCTTGAATGGTCTATAGACAAGCCTCAGACCAGATCCACAATTTGTGGGTGATTAGGTGACATTTGGATTAAAGAAATCAAGGTTGAATGGCCCTTTTCGAAGTTGGAAACAAAGTCAAAAATGAAGGCTCGGGGCTGGCGGTCGACCGGAATTCATGGGCCGGTCGACCGGAACCTGCTGCAGCCAGAACGTTTCGGCTCTGGCAAAACCGGTCGACCGGACGCCTGGGGGCGGTCGACCGAAACCTGTAACAATGTCAACATTTCAGTTCTGGGAAAACCGGTCGACCGGAAAAGTAGGGGCGGTCGACCGAAATCTGTAATTCCTGGAGTGTTTCGTTTCTGGAAGAACCGGTCGACCGGAAAGGCAGGGGCGGTCGACCGAAACCTGTAAAACGTGGAATTCTTAGGCTCTGGCAAATCTGGTCGACCGGCCAAGGTGTGTAGGTCGACCGGAAATACCTATACCTGCAAAAATGAAGTGTTAGACCAATGAAACATGTTCATAAGTCAAGATATTCATGTCCTCATCAATTTCATGTATTTTGGGATTGAAATCAACATAGAATATGCTTTGAGCATTTCTAAATTTTGTTCCGGGGGCTCCGCCCCCGGAAACCCCCGCAAGGGGCGCTGCCCCCTTGACCCCCGCGACCTGACCGGGCAGGTCGATCCCCGCGACCTGACCGCGCAGGTCGATCCGCGTGCGAGGGCGCAACATTGAGCTTTCATGTGCATATCTGTCATAAACACAACAGAACATATGTCAGTCATATAAGAGTGAAAAGCAACAATGACGAATAGTGTTTAGCCATTATCAAAACCAAGAATATCACAGAACACATATGACCATAGAATGATGTCGAATGACCCAAGTGACCATGTGAAACTCAAATAACCACAGGGGCACAACATTCTCCCCCTTTTTGATGATGGCAACACTGTGAGTCATTATATGGCAAGGTGTATGACATATGCAACCTGTGCAGCTCAAGATCCATGATATTGAAATATGTGAATGCGGATATGTATACATGGAGGATCAAAGCATGTGAATAATGCATGTGAATGCTATGCACAATGCTATGCACAAACCCACTACATGTGAATGTAATGCACAAACCCTTATGATAGATGAAGGTTCTCTCCCCTTCTCTCCCTCTTTGACAACATACAAGCACACAGCTCCTATAAAGGACGCCCATAAAGAATTTATGATACCACTGACAAAGGACTCACACAAAGAATTCTCCCCCTTTGCCAACAGCAAAAAGGAGTGAGAAAGTGAAATGTATGTGAGACCAGAACTGAAAGAAATGAAGAGCAAGCCATTATATGCAAACATGAAACATGCCGTGAGCAACATATATGGTTCAAAGCTAATGAGATCCGAATTCATCAATAGAGTTTGAAAAGTAGCTACATTCAAGATGTAATAGAAATGAACCAAAAGATGCATGTCATGGCAGTGCTTAACCTTCCCTTGTCTTATATATCCATATTCCATAACCACAAAGGGAATAACACAAAAACTAGTATTGAGGCTAAACAATCATGACTAGAGCATGAAGTTGGATGATTGAAGCAAGAGGTTTCATAGTTTGATTTCCAATATCTTTTGAATTTGAAGGCACATGACTCATATTGTACGAGCAATCAAGTCTAGTACACGCCTCCTAGCCGTAAGAATACACGTTGTTTAGACGCCAGTATTCCTAGGTATTTGGCAAGACTGACTGTCATGCTGCAAGATGAACAGAGATAGCAAAGTCACGTCATGACATATCCAAACTCATTTCATTGATGAGAAGATATGTTTCTCAGCAATTATGCCATTGCTCTGCCTAGAGTCCAAAAGTTTTAAGACAGAGATAACAGGGGCACATCATGACATATCATTCGTCACTTGATTTGATGACATGATATATTTCTCCGTGCAACAATATCATTGCTCTGTAAATTGATTTTCAAGAATTCCAGCTCATTAAGATGTTTAGAAACAATACTAAGCCTGAGTGTATCACAAAGATGATCATGAACTTTGAATTTTCAGATATCAGGATAGTCATTCAAAGCACAATATGCAATCGTTAGTTAAGGTCTATTAAATCCACATAACATAGATGATTTCAAAAGAAATATTCAGAACTGTCAAGGAACTCATTAAATCTGAACCATTTTCATTGAATGAACAATCATCAAGGCACATAATAGAAGCTCTTACACCATATATTCGCTAGTCTCATGAGCTCATATTCAGACTGTGAGCCAAGAAATGTAGATTGCGAGAGGTTAAGAGATTCAACAAAACTCCCCCTAAGGATATGCAATGGATGCACGAAGGAGTGATGTTTGTAAGCTCATGTAATGATAACAGTCAAGAGGAGAATGACCTGAAACATGCAGGGGTTGTCATGAATTTGGCAGATATGATGTGCATGACCCAACACATGGTTGTACACGTATTAAATGCAACAGAATGAATTGGAAGCATATGCATGAATGCTGCACAAGGACAACTCCCCCTTACTATATGGCCTATATGCGACATTGACGCATGGTACTTGGCGGAGGTGAAACCTCACGCATATTGAGTGCTTCGTGACAAGCATAACTTGCCCTTCCATACATCAACATTTGATATACCATTGCCATGCGAGAATGATGCTATGTGACACCATATGCAACACAAACCGTATAATGCATTATGAACATGAACTCAATTCATTATTATGCATCTACATGCAATGCGACACCATATGCAAGATGACATATAAACAATGCATGGACAAATGCAACAACACACAACTAAATGAAACAAGATTATCATATCAAGGTTTGTTGGCCTGAGGTCGGCAAAGACCAAGCTCCCTTCTGAGTGTTGAAAACCTGTCATTACACAAGGGCTTGGTAAAGATATCAGCAATCTGATTCAATGTATCAACAAAATGCAGTTCAAAGTTTTTCTTACCGACCTCATCTCTAATGAAGTGATGCCTAATCTCAATATGCTTAGTCCTAGAGTGCTGGACTGGATTTTTGGCAAGGTTGATAGCACTAGTGTTATCACACAGAATCGGGACACAACCAAGATCCACCAAGTAGTCTTGGAGTTGGTGTTTAATCCACAACACTTGGGTGCCACAGCTCCCCGCAGCAACATATTCTGCCTCCGCGGTTGAGAGGGCAACCGAGTGTTGTTTCTTGGAGGCCCAAGAAACTAAACACCCGCCTAGAAACTGGCAATAGCCACTAGTACTCTTGCGATCCAGCTTGCATCCAGCGTAGTCCGCATCAGAATAAGAGATAAGAGATAAATCACATGATGACGGATACCACAATCCCAAATCTTGAGTGCCGGCAAGATATCGAAGGATACGTTTGACGGCAGTCAAATGGGATTCTCTAGGACTAGCTTGAAATCTAGCACAAAGGCAAACACTAAACTGGATATCTGGTCGGGATGCAGTCAAGTAAAGCAAAGAACCAATCATACCTCTATAGACCTTTGCATCCACCAATTTACCATTTTCATCCGAATCCAGTGAAGTTGAGGTGCTCATAGGAGTTGCAATGATTTTGCTATTTGCCATGTCAAATCTTTTCAACAGCTCCTTAATGTATTTGGCTTGATTTATGAAGCATCCGTCTTCTCCTTGGTTGACCTGCAAACCGAGAAAGAATTGAAGTTCTCCCATTAGGCTCATCTCAAATTCGCTAGTCATGAGGTTAGCAAATTCCTCACACATTTCAGATTTTGTAGAACCAAACACAATGTCATCAACATAAATTTGAACAATCAAGATATTTTTACCTTGCTTCTTGGTGAAAAGTGTTTGATCTACCTTACCTCGTGTGTACCCTTTTTCAATGAGGAATGAGCTTAGCCTTTCATACCAAGCTCTTGGTGCTTGCTTAAGTCCATAAAGCGCCCTGTCTAGCTTATATACAAAATCTGCATTGTTAGAGTTCTCAAAGCCAGGGGGCTGCTCAACATAGACTTCTTCTTTGATCAAGCCATTCAAGAAAGCACTTTTAACATCCATTTGATAAAGCTTTATTCTAAGGGAGCATGCAAAGGCAAGTAAGATTCTGATGGCTTCAAGTCTAGCAACCGGGGCATAAGATTCATCAAAGTCTACCCCAAACTCTTGATTATACCCTTGAGCCACCAATCTAGCCTTATTTCTTATTATCTTGCCATCCTCACTTAGTTTGTTCCTAAAAACCCATTTAGTGCCTATTACAGATTGTGATGAAGGTCTAGGAACAAGATGCCAAACTTTGTTTCTTTCAAACTGGTTTAACTCGTCTTGCATGGAATTTATCCAGTTTTCATCTTTTAAGGCTTCATCAATGTTTTTGGGTTCATGCTGCGAGACAAGAGCAAGTTGATCTAATTCTTCCACAATCTTAAAATGTGACCTTGTTCTAGGTGGGTCATTCAAGCTACCAAGGACATTCTCCAAGGGATGATCCTTAAGAATTCTAATATTTGTAGAATCGTTACCTTCTCCTGGAGCTTGATTCCCTTGCACTGCTTGATTCAGCTAGGTCACCATCTTCTTTTATTTCTTCTTGTGGAGGATCACTCTTGTCCTTTATGCTTAGGAATTCCCCATCTTCATCATTTTTCCTGCAAGAGTTATCATTGTTAGAATCATGATATTCATCAAAGGAAACATGGGGTGATTCTTCCACAGTTTGACTTTTAATGTTATAAATTCTATAAGCCCTAGATCTATCAGAATATCCAAGAAATATACCTTCATCGCTCTTGGGCTCGAATTTATCTAAGTCTCTTTTGTCATTATTGTGAATGAAGCATTTTGATCCAAACACTTTCATATGTGAGAGAGAGGGCTTTTTACCTTTTAGCAACTCATAAGGAGTCTTTTTGGTGTGTGGCCTTACCATAGAGCGGTTGATAATGTAACATGCCGAGTTTACCGCTTCAGCCCAAAATCTCCTTGGAAGTTGCCGTTCAGCAAGTATGGTTCTTGCCATCTCTACAAGTGTTCGGTTTCTTCTTTCAACTACACCATTTTGCTCCGGCGTTCTTGGTGAAGAGAATCGGTGTGTAATTCCTTCAGCCCTGCAAAGATTATAGAAATTAGCATTTTCAAATTCACCACCATGATCAGATTGAATCTTGAAAGTTTAAACTCACCATCCTGCTTTATCTTCATGTAGAGTGCCTGAAACTCATCAAAAGCATCATTTTTATGTGTGAGAAAGAAAACCCATGTGAACCTAGAAAAATCATCCACCAAGACATATCCATATTTTCTACCACTTAAGCTAGCAGTTCTGGTTGGACCAAATAGGTCCATATGAATTAGCTCGAGTGGTTTGGATGATGTATTTTCAGATCTTCCCTTGAATGATTTTCTAGTTTGTTTACCTAGGGCACATGCATCACACAATTTATTTTCTTGTTTAAAGGATAGTTCAGGCAAACCTTTTACCATTGAATGCTTCAAGAGTTTATGCAATACATTGTAGCTAGCATGTCCTAGTCTACGATGCCATAACCAAGCAATT
The DNA here is from genome assembly GCA_022559845.1 of Amorphophallus konjac. Lineage (NCBI taxonomy): Eukaryota > Viridiplantae > Streptophyta > Magnoliopsida > Alismatales > Araceae > Amorphophallus > Amorphophallus konjac. Next base: position 83,023,071 of record CM040127.1, on the reverse strand, counting down.
TCAGATTTTGGTGCAGCAAGACAAAGGTTTAAATGAGCAGGATCATCTAAGTCAATCATGTAAACATTGTTAACTCTCTTACCAGAAAATTTTACCTTATCAGATTTTGGTTCAAGATTCTGCATTCATGAGAGTCAAACAACACTTTGTGACCCTTATCACACAATTGACTTATGCTTAGTAGGTTATATTTCAATCCTTCAACTAGCAACACATTTCCAATGGAGTTGGAGAGGTTCTTACCTACATTACCTGTTCCAATGATTTTTCCTTTGTTGTTTCCTCCAAATGTGACGTATCCTCCTTCTTTTTCTCCAAGAGACAAAATTTTGATTTGTCTCCCGTCATGTGTCTTGAACAGCCGCTATCAAGGTACCACCTGTTATGCATGGCTGCAAGACATTCCTGCACAAGCAATTAAGCAATGGTGTTTGGAACCCAACCAAATTTGGGTCCCTTCAAACTTTTCAGAATTTCAAAACATGAACCATTTCTTTTGGAATCCAAACCTTCTTAACATTCATGCTTTGTTTGCTTGGAGCAGGAAATTGGTTTTTCTTTTCAGCTTTGACATTCACATTTTGTTTAGAAGCTCTTTGTTGAATTTTGTGAAGTTTGAAAAGGTTTGCTTCTTAAACCATTGAGGCCGTTGGTTGGTTTTGGGTTGAAAGTGATTGTTTTGCCACCTAGGGGATTGAAACTTATAGGATTGCTGAATACATGAATCACAATTTCCCCAAAAGTATGGTGGTGGCCTATATGAGTGTGCAATGTAATTGTGGTGAAATCTGGAAGGTTGAGCATGCAATGGCCAAGGAAGTGTTGACCTATGTTGCGGGGAAGGTCGACCTTTCTTAGGCTTTTGGATAGGCTTTTTGGGAATTTCAGTTACTACCTCTTCAATCTTTTCTTTTCCTTTGGATGTTATTTTTGAGGTTGAAGCATCAGAAGAGGAAACAAATGTGACTGTTTTTAACCCAATTGGCCTTTTGTTTGTAGGTTCAAAACCTAACCCTTCCTTGTTGAAGTTCATTCTAGTACCTAGCAATGCATCTAGGTTTTCTCTTCCATCCACAAATTTTTCTAAAGATTGTTGTTTATCCTTCAACTCTTTTTGTAGGTTTTCGATATTTTGAAGAAGTTGAATGTTGACTTGTTTGACAGCTTCATACTTTTCATTGCTCAATTTACTATCTTTTTCATAGCTTTGCATTTTGAGCTTCATGCCATCAATTTCATTTCTCAAATCCTCATTTTCAGTTTCCAAGTCAGCCATTTCTTTTCTTCCTTCCTCCAAATCCTCAATCATCTTCTTAAGATCTTCAATTTCAGTCTCAAGTAGAGCATTCTTATCATTCATATTATGATCATGCACAAATGAGTTAATTTTCTTTTTCAGTGATTTATTCTCCTTTTTGTACATTTCATATTTTTCCATGAGTTGTATGTATGCATCCTCCCAATCATCAGTTGTATAATTTTCAAATGGAGAATTTACCTCTGTTTCTTCATCACCTTTGGCCATAAGGCAGAAATCTTCTTTTTCATTGTCCGAGGAGCTAGTTCCGTCATCACTTTCCTCTTCATCGCTCCATGTGGACACCATGGCCTTGTTCTTCTTCTTGCCCTTCCATTTGTCGGCCTTTTTGAATCTGTCGGGACAATCATTCTTGAAATGTCCTGGTTTATTGCAAGAATAGCAAATGATTTTATCAGGTTTCTTAAAGTTTTCAGAATTAGATTTGAAACCATTTCTTACCTTTGACCTTCCTCTCATGAAGCTCTTACCTTCCTTTCTCAGGAATTTCTTGAACTTACGTGTGAGCATGGCTACGTCATCCTCATTTCGCTCGCTTTCCGAATCCTCACCTTCATCGGAAGAGCTTTGACGGCTGGGCCCTGCTTTAAGAGCTAGGGACTTCTTCTTAGGTGCCTCAGCCTCTTTGTTCTTGAGGTTGATCTCATAGGTCATTAATGACCCAATGAGTTCATCTACCTTGGTGGTTGCGAGATCTCTCGACTCTTCAACCACGGTAGCCTTTGTGTGCCATGCTGCAGTCAGTGATCTGAGAATCTTTCTTACAATTTCCTGTTCTGAATATTTCTTTCCCAAATCAGTCAAACTGTTAGTAAGCACAGTTAATCGAGCATACATATCTTGAATTGATTCATCAGGCTTCATGCGGAACATTTCATATTCAGAAACTAAGATGTTGGCTTTTGTTTCTCGTACCTGAGAGGTTCCTTCGTAGATTACCTCTAACTTATCCCACATTTGTTTTGCAGATGCGCAGGTAGCCACTCTTGAGAATTCTACTGGATGGAGTGAGCATTGCATAATGTGTTTAGCATTCCAGTTGACGGTTGATTGCCTTATCTGTTCTTTGGTCCACAAGTCTTCCTTTTCCGTAAGCTCATACGGACCTTTGCTGATCACTCGCCAAAGTTCGTAGTCTTGGGCGCGAATAAACACCTGCATGCGATGTTTCCAATAAGGATAGTTAGTTCCACTAAAGTAAGGAGGCCTATTCACAGCATGTCCTTCGGGTAGAAAACCCTTAGACGCTGATCCACCATTTCCCTCAAGGTCGTTGGACCCCATAATGAGAGATTAGGCTCTGATACCACTTGTTGTGTAGTGGACAGCGGATCTAGAGGGGAGGGGTGAATAGATCAGCCCCACTTTTCGCAATGCGGCCCTCTAAACAGCTAGTTAAAATGAATTGCAGCGGAATAGAAACTAGCTTCCAAGAATGCTATGATTCACTTAGCAAGATAAGCAAGATATATAATAATTCGATCCTAAGCATGCATCTAGAACGAATCAATCACACAAGCAAACCACACTAGACAGGATTTTTAAGGTGGTTCGGACTGAATCCTCAGCCCTACGTCCACCCCTCACCAAAACCCGGTGAGGCTTCACTTGTGCAGCGCACCAACCCGCAAATCGGAAACCACCGATTGCCTTCCTACTAACCAACGGTAGGGACGTCAACACCGCAGATCGGAAACACCTCCGATTGCCTTCCTACTAACCAACGGTAGGGACGAATCACAACTTCAATGTTTAATCAATATTGAAAGGAAAACAAATGTGAATGAACTAAGACAAGAAATTGAGTTATGAGTAGAAATGAATTGGCCCTTGTATGAAATGTTGATCAGCAACAAGGATCCTCTTGGCTTCAACTCAATCTTCTTGATTCACCCTTGATTGGATGAATGTTCTTCACGGAGTACTGTTCACGTGAACAGTACCTCTTCCTTCAATTCTTCTCTCTTGATCTTCTCTTTGAACTTGAATGAGGTTGAAAGAACTTGAATGGATGAAGATGATCTCCCTTGAGAGTGAGCTTCAATGGATCCCCTTGAGATGATGAAGAGGATGGATGAAGATTTGATGAAGAGCTTCTTCCCGGAGTATCTTGATTTCCTTCTTGAAGTATACTCCTTCTAGCTTTCTTTGATCACCCTTCTTGCCCTTGATTGCTTCTTGCTTTGTAGGAGGTTGCTTGGCTTCAGATCTGAGCTTGAATCACCTTGGATGGATGAAGAACTTCCTCCCGAAACACTGTTCACGGAGGTGCTACAGTAGCTCGAAAATGGGCTCCCTTGAAGGCTTGAAGCATTAGGGTTTTCATCCCCTCATGTGTTGGTTTTATAGACCTTGAATGGTCTATAGACAAGCCTCAGACCAGATCCACAATTTGTGGGTGATTAGGTGACATTTGGATTAAAGAAATCAAGGTTGAATGGCCCTTTTCGAAGTTGGAAACAAAGTCAAAAATGAAGGCTCGGGGCTGGCGGTCGACCGGAATTCATGGGCCGGTCGACCGGAACCTGCTGCAGCCAGAACGTTTCGGCTCTGGCAAAACCGGTCGACCGGACGCCTGGGGGCGGTCGACCGAAACCTGTAACAATGTCAACATTTCAGTTCTGGGAAAATCGGTCGACCGAAAAGTAGGGGCGGTCGACCGAAATCTGTAATTCCTGGAGTGTTTCGTTTCTGGAAGAACCGGTCGACCGGAAAGGCAGGGGCGGTCGACCGAAACCTGTAAAACGTGGAATTCTTAGGCTCTGGCAAATCTGGTCGACCGGCCAAGGTGTGTAGGTCGACCGGAAATACCTATACCTGCAAAAATGAAGTGTTAGACCAATGAAACATGTTCATAAGTCAAGATATTCATGTCCTCATCAATTTCATGTATTTTGGGATTGAAATCAACATAGAATATGCTTTGAGCATTTCTAAATTTTGTTCCGGGGGCTCCGCCCCCGGAAACCCCCGCAAGGGCGCTGCCCCTTGACCCCCGCGACCTGACCGAGCAGGTCGATCCCCGCGACCTGACCGCGCAGGTCGATCCGCGTGCGAGGGCGCAACATTGAGCTTTCATGTGCATATCTGTCATAAACACAACAGAACATATGTCAGTCATATAAGAGTGAAAAGCAACAATGACGAATAGTGTTTAGCCATTATCAAAACCAAGAATATCACAGAACACATATGACCATAGAATGATGTCGAATGACCCAAGTGACCATGTGAAACTCAAATAACCACAGGGGCACAACAAGTTGAATTTCACCTTAACCTTGGATCCAAGCACAAAGTCATTACATTGACGTAGTTGACATTGAACTCCTAATAAACCCATCATAAGTACTATATAGAGATTGAAATTAACTTACTTATGTTGATTGCAATTGTATAGGCGCATACATGTGACAGTAACACACACCTTAGCAACATGATCATGACGTATCATATTGATACATTAATTGATGAATAAATTATGGAGAAGGGGAGATTTCCGGTCCAACATTTCACGGTCTAAAGTCCCATAAAGGCCTATGTAGCCCAGTAAGTGACTACCACATCAGAGATCATTTGCTATAAGAATCAAGATAAAAGATCCAATAAGGCCCACCGAGCCTTGGCTCAGCCGCCTGAGAGAAGGCCTCCCCAACGCTCGAGAAGAGCCCAGGTGATGACTAGATCGAGCCATCCAAAGGTGGATAAGATGCTCTCTCGGCGATATCCAAGCCCAGGACTCCCTGCGTAAGTAAGGAATGTCATTATCTCTCGTGGATCAGCCCATCGTTGGGACTTCTGTTGTGTCCCTGAGGTCATTTGAGTCATTTTGTGGTCACTTGGGTCATTCGACATCATTCTATAGTCATATGAGTTCTGTGGTATTCTTGGTTTTGATAATGGCTAAACACTATTAGTCATTGATATCTTCCACTCTCATGTGATTGACATACGTGATGTTTTTGTCCATGACAGATATGCCAATGAATGGACAAGGAATCAAGTGGCAATGGCAAAAGTGAAAGCTCATTTATCGCGCCCAAGCAAGAATGTAAATCTCATCTCTTTTACAAGCCAAAGTCAACATTTCATATTCGGCTAGTCACTTATCCAAGGTCAATGCACAAAGAAGCATAGCCAAGAGAACCCAAGGTTAAAGATTCAGTTGGTACTTTCTAGACCAACAAGGATGAAGCCACAAACATGCATGGGCTGCTAATGGAGTTGAACGACGGAGCTGAAGCGGACAACGGACCGACCCGGGCAAGCCCGGGTTCTGCCCAGCTGACGGTCGACCGCCAGCACAGGGGCAGTCGACCGCCCCAGCCAGGGAATGCCCGTCTGCATCTCTTTCAGCTACAGGTCGACCGCCAGCCTTTAGCGGTCGACCGGAAATTCCAGGGACTAATCCTCTACAGCGATTCTCAGTGGAGGTCGACCGCCAGAAGCTGCAGGTCGACCGTCAGCCCCGATGCAGCCTTGTTTGACTTCGAATTCCACCTCATGACTAGCCCCTTTCCATGGATTTGTTTAATCAAACCTTACCTAATCTTTCATGATTTGTGGATCTGGTCTGGGGGGTATCTGTAGCAACCCTAACAAAAATAAGATTTTTTTCTTTTTAATAAATCAAATTAAAAATAAAAGATAAGTAAATAGATGACAAAGAGCCTAAATGAGTAAATCATTGATCAAGAGGAAAATAACGCCTTTTATCAAGGCGCTGATTCAAAAGGAAACGCCTCTGTATAAGGCGTTAATTTAAAAGGGACGCCTAGACAATAGGGCGTCAAATTTCAAACGATGGGAAAAATAAAAATTAAGGAAAAGAAATCAAATGCCCTCTACATGGGCGCGTTTACATAAGTAACGACGCTCGACAAGGCGTCAATTTAAATTCGACGCCCTCACTTAAGACGTTAATTCAGATCGAGTTTCGTTCGACCCAGGAGTCTATCCAGGGCAAGTTCTGGATAACTACGTCCAAGGTGGAATATGGTAAGGACTCTGTCATGGAAGTATTACTTCCAATACAACTCTAACCCTATTAGGATCCCCAAAATCCTATAAATAATCCTTGTCCATAAAACCCTAAAATCTATTTGGTCGAAGCTTTGTGGCTGTTGTCATCCGTGAAGAACGTAAGTTTGTTCTTCATTTGCTTTACCTTCGCCTTCGGTTATGTATGATGAAGAAAACTAATGTCTTCATCTTATTTCATGTAGGAAGTCTACAGTAGGTAGTAACTCTTTTGTCAAAGAGAAGATCGTGGGTTCTTCGTCCACATCGTTCTTCTTCCCTTGCCTTCAGTTAAGTATTATGAAGAAAAACTAATGATTCTTCATCTTATTTCTCTGTAGGAAAGCCTTCTTGACCTACTGAAGAACGAGATTTTTCATCCAAAGCAAGCTACGCGTAGGAATCACATCCTCTCAACCTCTATATCTCGGTACCTGCTGATCAGATAAATCCCAGAATACTCTGTATATAACAGAGTGACGTTGTTCTTCAACTTTCTCCACGAATCATCACCTTAATCAGGTAGGTTTTCTCAAGAACGTAGCCCAAACTAGCTTAATCTCTTTAATAATATCATCGATCCTCCATGCATATAGTTTTATTGTGGTTCCAATTGTTTCTATGCAATTTTCAAAGCAACGCCCTTGACCAGGGCGCTAATTTAAAATAAGCGACCCACACCAGGACGCTAATTCTTGTTTTGACGCCCTACCCAGGAGTCGTCAATTTCATATAAATTGATAATTACCCATGTTTAAAATTCTATATCTATGAAACCATGAACCTAATCTAATGCATGTTCGTCCTGATTGAATCCTGCTATTTTTCTGGTCATGACCATGTACCTATTTCCTGAAAATTTAATATCTGAAATTTGGAAAATTATTGAATTAACGACCTGCACAAAGGCGTTTCTTATTGAACCGACGCCCCAAATCAGGGCGCAAATTGAAAAGTAACGCCCCTGACTAGGGCGCGTTTTTGTTAAATTCCATAATATTGGAAATTTTGGTAAAATAGAAATAAAGAATGGACGACTGCTGTATACGTCGTCAAATTGTGAATAAACGCCCCTGAGAAAGGCGTTAATTGGATAATTAATGACTTAGTTTAAGTCGCTATTTTCTGTGTTACTGTTTTACGCTGATTACTGTCAACCGAAGGGTTTTATATATATATATATATATATATATCGGCACTATGTTCCAGTCTGTGAATATAGTCCCATGTTTCATGATGTTTTATCACACTACCCTCAATTCTCATTGACATACAAGCTCTCCATTGGACATTCCGTTCCTTTGGACTAGCAAGTTAGTCATAGAGACCTCCGTAAGTCTCCTCGCAGCCTTGGATTCCCTCAAGGCCGACTGAGCTGGTTGTACCATAAAAACCCATTACATTATTTGATTGCCATGTCACTCTAAAGAAACATGGTATACCGGCCCTCATGTTATGCAAAGTGTGTATCATGAGAACTTTCTTAATGGGATGAGGTTATCATGCCATTTGATGATGTTCTTGTAAACCCCAATTCTATATCAACATTGTCATGATGTTCTTGTAGACCCCAATTCTATATTAAACTTGATATTCTTGTGGACCTCAATTCTATATAAAGAATGTCTATACTTGTTTGTCATGGTACCCAAGTTAGGGAATCAATTCCACCTAGTTTTATCGATAATCGTGATTGTACCGTTATTATCGTCATTCTATGTCAAGTGTCATATTTTTGGACTCTATTCTATCCAAGTTTATTTTACATGTCTACAAGCTTTATTCTTGAAATTTCATATTGGCTATACACAAAAGTAGATGTTAAAATACATGATTAATGCCTGCGCATATAGGGCCCGATCTGGTCCTGGGAGGAGCACCCGAAAGTACTTGTGCCCATGGGAGTTGATTGATCACGGTATTGGCATTATACCGAAGTGCATGACTAGCTTGATTGAACATTCCACAAATCTTGTACTTGTACTTGACTTGATATTACATGACTTGCGTGGCCCGAGAAAGGGTAATTGTATACTTGCTTGACTTGAAACAAAATAGCCAAATTCCAACGTGACATGATGAGTTTACATGCTTGAATCTCTTGATATCTTTTGATATAAGTTCTTGAAAGTTCATGACTAGTTCTTCTTGCTATCGTATTGTTATACACTCTCTCTATCTTGTCGTTTTATGCGAGCATGCATAGTTATAGTGCATTCATGAAAGATGTAATCACTTAAACCCCTTGCTAGTTCTTGAGATATAATTTCCTACTGAGCGTTCGCTCACTTAATGTTTCCCTACTTTTCAGGTAAGTCCGACGATGAAGGAACTCAATCTGAAGAGGATGGTCAAGAGTGAAAGAGTTAGAGCTACTCAAGCGTCAATTAGTCCTATCTTTTCTCTATATTTCTTGAGTCAAGCGTTGTATTTTATTTTATTGAGTCTAGTATTTGCAAGGGTTTGTAATAGACATATTCTTATTAAAGGAATTAATGGATTGTGTTATCTTTATATTTACGCACTCTATCTTTGTGTCGAATACACTACTACTCTGATTAACATGATTGATATAAACTCGTCACGCATCTCCGGGTACCTTCCGCGCTCGGGGCGTGACAGTTTTTGTGGTATCAGAGCCTAGGGTATTCAATTCCTAGGAAAACCCAAGTCCAAGGATAGGTTTAACCTTTAACCGGTGATATTGGGTAGAACCAAGGGTTGAGTTAACATAAAAACTTAAAAGCCCTTAACGTGAGTATATACTAATATAGTTATTGTAATTGTAGGATAATGGCTGCCGAACGTGCTCAGTGGCGCAACATGCAGCGTACACTCCAAGGCATGACCCAAGTGCTGCAACAAGTAGCACAGGGAGGTGCACAACGAGCCGGAAGTCTCCACCAAGTCTTCAAGAACATGAACCCTCCCAAATTCATGGGTTCTACTGATCCGGACGACGCAGAGCACTGGATCAGGGAGACGGAGCGTATATTCCGTGTTATGCAGTGCACGGATCAAGATAAAGTCTTATTAGCTACCTTTCAGTTAGAAAGGGATGCCCGATGCTGGTGGGAATCAATAGAAGCTACTTTAAATCAAGACCAAATTACTTGGGAGGAATTTGTTGAACATTTCAACAATAAATATTTTTCAGACCGAGTCCAAGAAAAGAAAGCTACCGAATTTGCCGCACTCAAGCAACGGTCATTATCGGTGGCGGAGTACGAGGCATAATTCTCTAGATTGTCTCGGTATGCTAAGCACTTAGTTAGCACCGAGAAGATGAAAGCTAGGAGGTTCCTAAACGGGCTCAGGCCCCAATATATTACCCAGCTGGCACCAATGGATATTCAGGTCTACTCAGAGATAGTACGCCGAGCTCAATTGTTAGAAGATGCCACGGAGCTATCAGATAGAATCCGTGGGAAGGATAAGAAGGAACAAGTTACAAGTTCGGGTTCCTTTAAACCCAACTTCAAGAAGAGGCCTAGCACTGGAGGTACTTCTTCTCAAGACCAAAAATTTAAGAAGACCAAGCCCTTCTCTATCACTACTACACCTTCGAATATAATATGCAAGCATTGTGACAAGGCTGGTCATAAAGCCGAAGAGTGCTGGAGGAAACTTGGAGCATGTCTCCGTTGCGGGAGCCGTGAGCATCGGATTCCCGATTGCCCATTACTTAATGATCAAACCGGTGACGGAAAGCGCCCGGTAACCAAGAACGCTCGTCTTCACGCAATTAAGGAGACCGAAGAAGAAGAAGGCGGACTAGTAGAAGGTACACTGAAAGTTTGTTCCAAGTATGCACATGTCTTATTTGATACGGGTGCATCACATTCTTTTATTTCCAAGAAGTTTGCTAACCCACTACCTATGGAACCGAATGGATGAAAATAATTTTATCTACTCCTCTCGGAAACGAAACCGATATTACTCACCATTATCAAAACTGTGAAGTCTTGGTAAAAGGAAGAAATCTTCCTATCGATCTCATATGTTTAGATCTAAAGGAGTATGATGTCATACTGGGAGCAGATTGGTTATCCAAATACCAGGCAACAGTCGATTGCCGCAATAGCAAGGTTACTTTCAAGGACTTTCCAGAACTAGTCTATTCTAGCCCTAAGAGTCGGAGCGAGTCACCTCTTATTTCGGCTCTCCGAGCTAGCAAGCTCATTAGGAAAGGATGTGTATCTTTCCTTGCATTCGTCACGATTAAGGAGGCTAAGGAAACTAAGATAGAAGACATTCCGGTGGTACAAGAATTTCGGATGTGTTTCCGGAAGACTTGCCTGGATTACCCCCACAAAGAGAAGTGGCCTTCACCATCGACTTAGTCCCTGGTGCTGGACCTGTTTCTAAGACACCTTATAGAATGTCCCCTGCTGAACTCAAGGAGTTAAAGGAGCAATTGATGGAACTTCTTAAGAAAGGATTCATTAGACCGAGTACTTCCCGTGGGGAGCGCCTGTGCTATTTGTAAAGAAGAAGATGGATCCATGAGGACTATGCATCGACTATCGACAGTTGAATCATCTCACTATCAAGAACAAGTATCCACTACCGAGAATCGATGAGTTATTTGATCAAATATCTGGATCCAAGTATTTTTCAAAGATTGATCTCAGGTCAGGATATCACCAGCTAAGATCAAGGATGATGACATTCATAAGACTGCATTCAGAAGCAGGTACGGCCATTATGAATTTGTTGTTATGCCTTTTGGACTAACGAATGCCCCTGCTGCCTTTATGCAGTTAATGAATAGTATATTCAAGCCTTATTTAGATCAATTCGTGGTGGTCTTCATTGATGATATATTAATATATTCCAAGACTAAGGAAGAGCATGAGGAGCATTTGAGGATTGCATTACAAATATTAAGGACAAACCAATTATATGCCAAGCACAGCAAGTGTGAGTTCTGGCTTAAGAAGTGACTTTTCTCGGACATGTTATATCCAAGGATGGCTTATCAGTAGATCCATCAAAATTTGAAGCTGTAAGAAATTGGAAAGACCAACCAATGCTAGCGAGATCCGAAGTTTCTTAGGTCTTGCCGGCTATTACAGGCGATTCATCAAAGATTTCTCTAAGATCGCCGTACCACTTACGAGGTTAACTCGCAAGGAGATCCGTTACGAATGGAGTGAGGAATGTGAAAGAAGCTTCCAAACTCTCAAGGATCATCTTACTACAGCTCCTGTCTTAGCTTTACCAATGGAAGGAGAGAAATTCGAGGTATACACTGATGCTTCTGGCATTGGCCTCGGATGTGTTCTAATGCAACAAGGAAAGGTTATAGCTTATTCTTCTCGTCAATTGAAGAAGCATGAAGAGAACTACCCCGTCCATGACTTAGAATTGGCCGCGGTGGTATTTGCACTCAAAATATGGAGACATTATCTTTATGGAGTACAGTTTACTGTATACTCTGATCACAAGAGTCTCAAGTATCTCTTTTCACAAAAGGAACTAAATATGAGGCAAAGACGTTGGCTAGAATATCTCAAGGACTTCGACTTCAATATACAATATCATCCCGGAAAGGGTAACCATGTAGCAGATGCCTTAGTCGAAAGCCGAGAGCAGTGTTAGCCAATTGTATGATTCAAGAATGGAAATTGCTGGAGCAATTCTCTGAACTCAATATAAGCATGGACACAGACTTTCAATGTGTCACATTATCTCATATAAGCATTCATCTAGACCTATTATCTGAAATACAAGCACTTCAAGATAATGACCCAATATTAGTAGAGATCAAAGGCAAACTAGAAGGATAATCTGATTTCCAAATAACTTGTGAAGGAAGATTAATGTTCAGGAATAGAACTTGCATACCGGTTTGTCCCGAGTTAAAGAAGAAGATCTTAGATGAAGCTCATAGATCAAGGTACACGATTCATCCAGGATCAACCAAAATGTACCAAGATGTGAAGAGGAATTTTTGGTGGCCCAACATGAAAAGGGAAATAGTAGACTATGTATCACGCTGTCTCACTTGCCAACAGGTCAAGGCGGAACACCAAAAGCCTGCTGGAAAATTACATCCTCTAGATATTCCCAAATGGATTAGCATGGATTTCATTATGGGTTTATCTAAATCAAAAGGAGGACATGATGGAATATGGGTTATTATTGACCGATTGACTAAATCGGCGCATTTCTTGCCAATAAAGAGCCGATGGTCAGTTGATGTTTTGGCTGCATTATACATCAAGGAAATAGTCAGATTACATGGTATTCCTGTTTCAATCGTGTCTGACAGAGATCCCCGTTTTACTTCTCATTTTTGGAAGGGACTACAACATTCGTTGGGAACAAGGCTTAACTTTAGTACAGCTTTTCATCCTCAAACGGATGGTCAGACCGAGAGAACTAATCAGGTGGTTGAAGATATGCTCAGAGCTTGCATCATTGATTTCGATGGAAGCTGGCATGATCACTTGCCGTTGGTGGAATTTGCATACAATAATAGCTACCAGGCAAGTATACAAATGGCACCTTTCGAAGCTTTATACGGAAGGAGTTGCCGATCACCCTTATGCTGGGACGAAGTTGGAGAGAAACAACTGCTAGGTCCAGACATGGTAAGGGTTACCACTGAAAGAATACAATTGATTCGAGAAAGACTACAAGTTGCTCAGTCTAGGCAAAAGGCTTATGCCGACAGAGAAGGAGAGATCTTGAGTTCCAAATCGGAGATCATGTATTTCTCAAGATATCGCCGGGACGTGGCATACGGAGATTTGGTGTTAAGGGCAAGCTTACACCAAGGTTCATCGGACCTTTTGAGATATTGGAAAGAGTTGGCGAGGTTGCTTATCGCATCGCATTGCCTCCTCAATTGTCTGAAGTGCATAATGTATTCCACATATCTATGTTGAAAAAGAATGTGCACGATCCATCGCATATTATTGATCATGGAGACTTAGTGATCCAAAAGGATCTCACATATGAGCAAAAGCCTATGAAGATACTAGATCGTGAAGTACGTACCCTAAGGAATAAGGCTATTCCCATGCTTAAGGTATAATGGAATAAGAACTCCGAACATGAAGCTACATGGGAGATCGAGGAATCCATGAGGAAGCGATTTCCAGAATTATTTTAAGGTATTTATTCTACACCCTCCACTTATATATACTATTGAATTTGGGGACCAAATTCTTTAAGTGGGGGAGGGTGTAGCAACCCTAAAAAAACAAGATTTTTAATAAATCAAATTAAAAATAAAAGATAAGTAAATAGATGACAAAGAGCCTAAATGAGTAAATCATTGATCAAGAGGAAAATAACGCCTTTTATCAAGGCGCTGATTCAAAAGGAAACGCCTCTGTATAAGGCGTTAATTTAAAAGGGACGCCTAGACAATAGGGCGTCAAATTTCAAACGACGGGAAAAATAAAAATTAAGGAAAAGAAATGAAACGCCCTCTACATGGGTGCGTTTACATAAGTAACGACGCTCGACAAGGCGTCAATTTAAATTCGACGCCCTCACTTAAGACGTTAATTCAGATCGAGTTTCGTTCGACCTAGGAGTCTATCCAGGGCAAGTTCTGGATAACTACGTCCAAGGTGGAATATGGTAAGGACTCTGTCATGGAAGTATTACTTCCAATACAACTCTAACCCTATTAGGATCCCCAAAATCCTATAAATAATCCTTGTCCATAAAACCCTAAAATCTATTTGGCCGAAGCTTTGTGGCTGCTGTCATCCGTGAAGAACGTAAGTTTGTTCTTCATTTGCTTTACCTTCGCCTTCGGTTATGTATGATGAAGAAAATTAATGTCTTCATCTTATTTCATGTAGGAAGTCTACAGTAGGTAGTAACTCTTTTGTCAAAGAGAAGATCGTGGGTTCTTCGTCCACATCGTTCTTTTTCCCTTGCCTTCAGTTAAGTATTATGAAGAAAAACTAATGATTCTTCATCTTATTTCTCTGTAGGAAAGCCTTCTTGACCTACTGAAGAACGAGATTTTTCATCCAAAGCAAGCTACGCGTAGGAATCACATCCTCTCAACCTCTATATCTCGGTACCTGCTGATCAGATAAATCCCAGAATACTCTGTATATAACAGAGTGACGTTGTTCTTCAACTTTCTCCACGAATCATCACCTTAATCAGGTAGGTTTTCTCAAGAACGTAGCCCAAACTAGCTTAATCTCTTTAATAATATCATCGATCCTCCATGCATATAGTTTTATTGTGGTTCCAACTATTTCTATGCAATTTTCAAAGCAACGCCCTTGACCAGGGCGCTAATTTAAAATAAGCGACCCACACCAGGGCGCTAATTCTTGTTTTGACGCCCTACTCAGGAGTCGTCAATTTCATATAAATTGATAATTACCCATGTTTCAAATTCTATATCTATGAAACCATGAACCTAATCTAATGCATGTTCATCCTGATTGAATCCTGCTATTTTTCTGGTCATGACCATGTACCTATTTCCTGAAAATTTAATATCTGAAATTTGGAAAATTATTGAATTAACGACCTGCACAAAGGCGTTTCTTATTGAACCGACGCCCCAGATCAGGGCGCAAATTGAAAAGTAACGCCCCTGACCAGGGCGCGTTTTTGTTAAATTCCATAATATTAGAAATTTTGATAAAATAGAAATAAAGAATGGACGACTGCTGTATACATCGTCAAATTGTGAATAAACGCCCCTGAGAAAGGCGTTAATTGGATAATTAATGACTTAGTTTAAGTCGCTATTTTCTGTGTTACTGTTTTACGCTGATTACTGTCAACCGAAGGGTTATATATATATATATATATATATATATATATATATATATATATATATATATATATATATATATCGGCACTATGTTCTAGTCCGTGAATATAGTCCCATGTTTCATGATGTTTTATCGCACTACCCTCAATTCTCATTGACATACAAGCTCTCCATTGGACATTCCGTTCCTTTGGACTAGCAAGTTAGTCACAGAGACCTCCGTAAGTCTCCTCGCAGTCTTGGATTCCCTCAAGGCCGACTGAGCTGGTTGTACCATAAAAACCCATTACATTATTTGATTGCCATGTCACTCTAAAGAAACATGGTATACCGGCCCTCATGTTATGCAAAGTGTGTATCATAAGAATTTTCTTAATGGGATGAGGTTATCATGCCCTTTGATGCTGTTCTTGTAAACCCCAATTCTATATTCAACATGATGTTCTTGTGGACCTCAATTCTATATTAAGAATGAGGACGTCTTGCATTGATGTGCTGTTCATGTGGACCTCAATTCTATATAAAGAATGTCCATACTTATTGATCTTGGTACCCAAGTTAGGGAACCAATTCCACCTAGTTTTATCAATAATCGTGATATTACCGTTATTATCGTCATTCTATGTCAAGTGTCATATTTTTGGACTCTATTCTTTCAAAGTCTAACCTACATGTCTATAAGCTTTATCCTTGAAATTCCATGTTGGCTATATACAAAAGTGGATGTTAAAATACATGATTAATGCCTGTGCATATAGGGCCCGATCTGGTCCTGGGAGGAGCACCCGAAAGTACTTGTGCCCATGGGAGTTGATTGATCACGGTATTGGCATTATACCGAAGTGCATGACTAGCTTGATTGAACATTCCACAAATCTTGTACTTGTACTTTACTTGATATTACATGACTTGCATGGCCCGAGAAAGGGTAATTGTATACTTGCTTGACTTGAAACAAAATAGCCAAATTCCAACGTGACATGATGAGTTTACATGCTTGAATCTCTTGATATCTTTTGATATAAGTTCTTGAAAATTCATGACTAGTTCTTCTTGCTATCGTATTGTTATACACTCTCTCTATCTTGTCGTTTTATGCGAGCATGCATAGTTATAGTGCATTCATGAAAGATGTAATCACTTAAACCCCTTGCTAGTTCTTGAGATATAATTTCCTACTGAGCGTTCGCTCACTTAGTGTTTCCCTACTTTTCAGGTAAGTCCGACGATGAAGGAACTCAATCTGAAGGGGATGGTCAAGAGTGAAAGAGTTAGAGCTACTCAAGCGTCAATTAGTCATATCTTTTCTCTATATTTCTTTTGTCAAGCGTTGTATTTTATTTTATTGAGTCTAGTATTTGCAAGGATTTGTAATAGACATATTCTTATTAAAGGAATTAATGGATTAGGTTATCTTTATATTTGCGCACTCTGTCTTTGTGTCGAATACACTACTACTCTGATTAACATGATTGATATAAACTCGTCACGCATCTCCGGGTACCTTCCGCGCTCGGGGCGTGACAGTATCTATGGACCATTCAAAGTCTATAAAACCAACACTTGAGGGGTTAGAAACCGTAATGCTTCAAGGCTTCAAGGGAGATCAAGGGAGGCCATTTTCGAGGCACTGTAGCACCTCCGTGAACAGTGTTTCGAGAAGAGTTCTTCATCCATTCCAAGGCATTCAAGTCCAAATCTGAAGCCATCTCAACCTCCAAGGAAGAAGAAGCAATCAAGGCTCTCAAGGGTGATCTAAACTGCATACTTCTTCCTCTTCATCAACTCAAGAGGATCAAAAGGAAGATCAAAGCTACATCCAACACTCTCTCCATCAACTCAAGGTGATTCAAGTTCATATCTCAATCCAGCAACCTCCAAGGAAGAGTAGAAGCAAGAAAGGCTGATAAGAGAGATCAAAGGAGGCTGCAAGGGTGTGTTCAAAGGAGAGGAGTTCGGGTTACTGTAGCTGTGAAAAGTACTCCGGGAAGAAGTTCTTCATCAAATCTCCAAATGATTCAAGCTACTTCAAGAGGAGATCAACTCCAAGCCAAGTGAAGCATCAGATTCAAGTTTCAGCAATCTCAAACAAGATCTTTTCTCCTTGAGCATATTTCATATCTTGTTTGAGTGTTTTCATATCTTGTTCTTTTCCATTTCATTCAAACATTTGGAACTGAATATCGTCCCTACCGGTGGTTAGTAGGAAGGCAATCGGAAGTTGTCCGATCTACGGTGTTGACGTCCCTACGGGTGGTTAGTAGGAAGGCAATCAGT
This sequence comes from Amorphophallus konjac, assembly GCA_022559845.1. Classification (NCBI taxonomy): domain Eukaryota; kingdom Viridiplantae; phylum Streptophyta; class Magnoliopsida; order Alismatales; family Araceae; genus Amorphophallus; species Amorphophallus konjac. The sequence goes on along the minus strand of CM040127.1, from coordinate 83,005,690 downwards.
AGTCTTTCCGATTTGCGGTTCAGTGCGTGGCACTAGTGGAGCCTCACCGGATTTGATGAGGGGTGGACGTAGGACTGGGGATTCAGTCCGAACCACCTTAAAATATCGTGTGTTGTGGTTTGTTTGTGTGATTGTTTCATTCTAGATGCATACTTAAGTTCCAATCGATATAATAGTAATCATCTTACTAAGCAAATCGTTGTGTCCTTCGTTTAACTAGTTATATTGCACTGCACTTTATTTTATCTAGCTATTTAGAGGGTTCCATTGCGAAAAGAGAGGCAGATCTATTCACCCTTCCCCTCTAGATCCACTGTCCACCACACAACAACTTCCCGATGGGCCAGAGCGAATTTCTCGTGGCCGGGTACTTATCTCTAATAATTATAAACGAATGTTACGCTACCATCTAAGAACGGGAAACCCAAGAGAATAAGAGGAGAGTAAGAGTCCCTGAACGGTAATAGTTCCTATTACAGGCGTAACGCCCCCTAAACTCTCACACTTTTCCCTACTCAGAAGAGGGAGCCTATAGCCATATAAACTCAGGAATCCCCTCCAGAAAGATATGTTAATTTTAACCACTTCAATTGGTGAAGAGTAGTCTAGTGCCCTACGCCTTCTTTGCCTCCTTTCGCACCCTGCTCTTACCTTTGCTAATTTAAACATCAGAAGGTTTTCCCGAAAATAGCAATCCCGGGCCCTCTGATCGCTTCTTTCCTTTTGCAGAATTCCATTCTGAGGTGACTACAACCCGCGTTGCCCTAGATCTGACGGCCAATGACTTAACACGAGATTTCACCTCTTTAAATTAGATATAAAATTGTTTTACCATCTAACCATTATTCAATGTTTCAACTTTTGAAAGTTATATAATAAGGGTGGGTCCGATCTCACAAGACTTCTTTTTTTTTGGAAGCAAGAGAGTTCATTCATTTCACATAAGAAACAGGATACAATGGGGACAAAGACCAAACCATGTGTTCCATCAAAGCAACATGCCAGCAACGTCCATTTATTTGTAGGATGATTTTCAACTCTCTTAAAATATATGCATATATATAAATAGGAATGTTAAAGGATATACAAATATCCATTTATCCATCCATTTCAATACGTTAAATGTAAAATATATCCATATTCAGATACTTGATAAGGATACATATATTTCTTAATTTTCTTATAGAATGATTTGCCCATTAGCTTCATCAACTATATATATTAGCCTTTGATCACATCTATTTTATGGCTATTATTTCTCCCTCGTTATATGACTTTCCTATTTTCTAACTACTTCACAAAATTCCACTTAAGCTTTTACATACATTGAAATGATGATTACATTGTCTTGCGTGTTAAAACATTTGATGTGTGGAAATTGTACCAACAATAGTTTGAAAGAGTATATAAAAACTATCCATGCATATTGTTCATATAAATAAATTTTCTATCTTTCCAAAAGCATTATAACAAGAAATTTAGGCCAACATATATGTAATGCCTATACAATGACATTACCTTTTTTATTTATTTTTAAATAATTTTTGGGTAAAGGACATGATATATACATATGGATAAAGGATAAGGATAGAGCCACTTTTAGACTTGATAGTTTTTTTTTCTTTTTTAACATCCCTGCATGCAAGCATGTTGTGGGATGATCTCATCTAGTGCATGAACTTGCTTTCCACATGAGATTTGTTTCGTCTCGCACGTGTGTTTGGGATTTTAAATGCACAAAAGCTTTTTCTAGACATTCTTGTATTCCATTATTTATCACTTTTATCTAAACCAATGGGATGGGAAGAACAAGTATTTAATGCTCATGATATGATTTTTCCATGTGAGAGCATACAGAAGACGAATGTCAACTATCTTATATTAATAAGATGCGATGGGAATGACGATTAAATTGAGTTCGTGGAACCAAAGTTTCTCGATTTCAATGTGTAATATCAATAGACCAATATGGTCACTTTTTATATACCATATAGGAATTCCAAAAAATTGCATATATGTCATAAAAAGTTTTGCTCAAGATCCCCCATATAGAGTGACGTTGTATATTATTCTTCTTATTATGCATGATAATGCAAAAAAGATGCTTCCTTCATCTTAAACTAGACATCCTACAACTTCGTAATGTTGACCTTTAACATTAATTTCACATGGTGATATCATGTTTCTATCTAGGAAAATGAGTTTCATGTATGTACATAGACAGTATCACAATCGTGAGCTGATCTATCTATCTTTGAGGTATGTATATATATATATATATATATATATATATATATATATATATTTATTATAGGGAGAACCCAAGGAACCCAAGCAAGCATACAGCTTTTGGCCTTCACCCTCTCATCTCGTCGTCTTCATATTCTAGATTAATAGAGTGCGAGATGGGTTCTTCTCTCGGGGCGAAGATTTTGTTAGTTGTCATGCAAACTACAATACTCGCACTCTCATTTGCATTAGACATGTCGATCATAAACTACGAGGGGAGAGATGTTGTGAAAGATTTGGTGAGGAGTAAGGAAGAAATGAAGCGATTATACGAGGAGTGGATGGTCATGTACGACAAATCATACAACACGGCAGAAGAGAAGGAGAGAAGATTTGGGATCTTCAAGGATAATCTTCGTTTCATTGACGAGCATAACCATCCTCAAAATAACCACACTTACGTCGTTGGGCTGAATCATTTTGCCGATTTAACCAATCAAGAATATCGATCTACTTACCTTGGTACTCAAATTAACGTAACTGAATTGATCTCTGCACCCATAAGTAAGCGATACAAAGTTCGGAAGTGGGACAAGCTTCCTAGCTCTCTTGACTGGAGGTCTAGGGGTGCCGTAGGTCCTATTAAGAACCAAGGCACATGTGGTAATTATTATCCTCTTGATTCCATGCATGCTTCTTCTCGATCGAAAGGATGTTCAAATCCAAATTGCTATTATAACTTTGTTATATATATATATATATATATATATATATATATATATATACATGTGGTAATTATTATCCTCTTGATTCCATGCATGCTTCTTCTCGATCGAAAGGATGTTCAAATCCAAATTGCTATTATAACTTTGATATATATATATATATATATATATATATATATATATATATATAACTAAGACAATGTTCCTTCTTCATCATCTTTTATATAAATTCATCTTATATTTGTATAGTCATTAATTTATAATAAAAAATGGATATGTTTCACTGCCAAAAAATTATTTGGTCACTTTTATTCTAAATTTATTTATTTCTGCATATATTCAAATTCGTTTCTGAAGACCATGTAATTAATTTATGTTCGTGTTTTTTTAATTCTCTTTGCTATTATTATCAATTTATTTTCTTTCTTTTGTAATAATTAGGCTTATAATCGATCTTTGTTTTTATCCATACCGATTAACAAAGTTATAGTGCATCTAGGCTGACATAAGATAATATGTGATTCATGAGTGTGTATTCATCAATTTGTCCATTGAACCACTTTCGCTATTTGTCATTTTTATGTTTCGGGGAAAGGAATGTGCATGCCAATGTATTTACCATGCTTAGAGAGCTTTTGATTCATTCGATTCATTCTTTTTGGTACCTCTATCATGATTGCTTCCACCCACTTTAAATGTTTTTTCCAAGTTTTTTATATAATGAATTTACTCATTTTGTATCACTTCTGTGGGAGTAACTATATATGTTTGAGAAACTTAATTAAGTTGCTCTCAACTTTTTGATGTTTGGGGAAAAGGAGTTAATTTGTCAATATGTTGCCAATGTTAATTAGAATACCTTTACCGACAAATTTAGGTTATGTATAGAGTAGTTAAAAAGCACATTTAGTGATTACAATTAATTATTAAAATTTAGACTAATATGTGCAAGAGGCATTCTCTTAATTCTAACTATCCATGCTGTTCCTGATTTGGAAGATTGTATTTCTTCATGTAATGCTATTTTATTTGTTGCAAGTTATGACAACAAATATTATTCTTTGGAATTGCTCCATCAATCATGAACATAGTTCATATAGGCAAATGAAAAAGATTTGTGCATTCCATCGACTAATATTCCTTACTGATTTGAGTGACTAAAGAATTTCCCACATAACTAATTAATGAACTGTAGCTTTTAGATCAAAACTTCTATACCCTATGCTTATAGATTAGTTTACCATATGATCCCAAATTAATTAAATGTTTATCTTTTGAATTGCTTTTTTTTATGATTCATTAAAAATAATTTTGACATATTCGATCTAATTTTTATTTTTAATCATAATGTCTCCTACAAATGATACTGATCATTTCCATGAACGGCTTTGCGATGCTACGATCGATAGAGAGCTGTTGGGCATTTTCTGCGATTGCCACCGTGGAAGGTCTAAACCAAATTATTACGGGTGATTTGATAACCCTTTCCGAGCAAGAACTCGTGGATTGTGATAAGAGTAACAATGGCTGCCATCGTGGTCTCCCCCACAAAGCTTACCAATATATGATGAAGCGTCAGGGCGTTGACACTGATGCAAATTATCCCTACATATCCCAAAATGGAATTGAAGGAACTTGCAAGAAGAATAGGGTAAAATATATACATTTTTTATTTTTTTTAGAAATTCTGATATATCCAATTTTTTTTAAAAAAAATTTATAGGATGACATCATTTCTAATGATCCATATATTTTATGAATTTGAAGGACAAAGTTGTATACATTGATCGGTATGAATATGGCCCATTTAACGATGAGAATGCCATGAAGAAGGCGGTTGCAAACCAACCCGTTAGTGTTGCCGTTGATTCTAGTAGCAGAGCTTTTCAATTTTACAAGTCGGTAAGCTTAAATACACGACACTCACAAATAAGTAGTTTGTGCGTAAAGTTCGTCTATAAACTTGATAAAAATGTAATTTCCATCATATGTTTATTAATCTAACTTTTCAATTATGTAACTTTATGTAGAGGATGGTTAGAGTTACAGAATTATATCTCTTTAAACCTTTTATGACTAACTTTTGTGCCACACACTAACTCTTGACATAGATATTGTTATTAAAAATACTTAGAAAACAAATGTAACAATATATGTTGTATTTGTATAATATATGCCTTAAGTGATTTTCTTTGCAAAATAACAAATAATGGATCTAAGTGCTTATAAAACAAAAATTATATTTGCCACACAGTAATTCTTGATTTAAAGATTTTTATTGTATAATAAAAACCACATGAATCTAACAATATATTTTGTATTTGGATTATATAAACCTTAAATAGTTTTCTTTGTAAAGCAACGACGATTAGAACTAATTGGGTATAAAACAAACAGTATAATGGTGGTGACATCCAAGCTACATAGAATGTAAAAGCCAAACTAGGGCTATTGAAGATTTAATACAATGCTAGCTAGGTTGAAGAAGTTTAATGCAGCAAAGAATACAAGCATACAGTAAAAGCCTTTCTAGTAATAAGTAATAGTGGTGTCATAAGACCCACATTATATGGTTAAGAATCATCTAGAAAATAGTTAATTATATATAATATTATTAAGGATCTATTTGATGCCCAAAATTAATTTTAATCATATAAAAATTATGAATTTTATTTGCTTCTCTTACGTTACATAGATGTGATTTTTCATGTTGTGCCACTATATATCAAAATTATATTTTATGTATGTATACACCACTTAGAAGTGAATTTGAATGAAAATCTATCCTGTATTAATATACATTTGCATGCATACTCTCCTTATGTGATTTAACTATCCCATATGCCCTTATCGTCACATTTTGTTAAAAGGCCGCGGAAACCTCTTGAGTGATGAAGAAGGTGACGGAATGTAATGCGGATATTTTGACAAAAGTTTACAAGAATGACATACATGGCATTAAATTCATCTAAGGAGGGTATACAAGCGAATGTAGGGTGAACAATCATATATGAAAGATTTTCATTAAATGCTATTTATAAATCATATATACAATAACCAGAAAAATTTTGTTAGTAGTTACCATGCCTACTTCTTAATTTGAAAGTGATAATGGATATTATGCTTTCTTTAAAAGTAGTAATCAACATTTAGCCCTAAGACCTAAAATATAATATTTTCTTAAGACTTGCCATTATAAAAATTAGCTTTAATGTAGATATCATCAAACTAATTAGTATTTGATAATGAATCTTATAACCATATAATCTCAATAGTGGATACCTTCCTATTTTCCTTAGTCTACATCGTTGATGGTCAATTTTGACTAGTGATACTCTAGTTTTTGGAAACTTTACGCTTCCAAATTTGTAAATGAACTCACTTTAACCTATTTCTAAAATTAACATGCAAGGGGAAAAGAATAACTTAATGGGAATATGCTATAGCAGTTATAAAATAGGCATTTTACAAATAAGTTCCATAATATTTACTTAATTCCAACTAATTCTCTTTATTCTTCACAGTATCAAAAAACTCCCGATAACTAATTATCTTTTTGAGATATTTCATTGTAGTTAAAGAACATCTTACGCAGGTATTTTTAAAAGAATATTCCTTCCTTAAAGATTAAAAGTATCTGATTACCCTTATAAATTAAATTAGAACACTATTTCGTCTCTCTCTCTCTCTACATGCCAGGGTACTAATTGTAGGAGGGGCAAAATCTCCCTTTAGCACTCTCTCTCTCTCACCCATCAGTGGACCCTCCTCTCTCTCTTATCTCATTGCGCAACCCATCATCACCTTCTGAACTTTAGGCATCGTTTGATAATTAAATGGACCATAGATTATGACCTTAAAATTTTCACCTCCCAAAGGTCTCACTAAATGCATCATTGTCACGTCAGAATTATTTAAAAGTTATTTTATGAATTTTAGAGAGAGATTGAGAGAAAAGGAAATATTTTTCATAATCTCCAAAAGTTAGTCTCCACCGATTATTTCTCACTCTAACAGATTATGAAAAAAAATCATAATCTATTGGGTTGTCAAATAAGACCTTGGCACTAACCTACACGACCTTGTTCCAAAATGGCTTCATGGCGTCACCTTGCCCACGTGGATGTTGTAGATGTTGGGTAACACAACTAATTTTACTTATTCACGTAGATGAATATTTAGGGTGAACTCGATACCCATTCAAGCACAAAATAAAATTTTAAGTAAATAAAATACCTCGGAGATGGAACACAAAATAAAGTTTGAAGTAATATTATTCAAGACAGAGACCGGGACCCGGTGTTTGTTTTGTTTTTAATTAACCATGTGGTTAAGTAAACAAAAGTTGATTTGTTTTAGTAAGAGTACTTATGTTGCACCTATTCCATGAAATACTGTTAAATATTGGATTTTAGTTAGATGGTTATAATTGTTCTCACTTTTATTAGGTAAATAAAATTTCCTTTAATTAGATCATACTAGAATCAACGCATTCTTATCATTCTTCGTATTATACGCAACATGCAAACATGTTAATTACCAGCAACTGATCTACTAGCTAGTGGCTCCATTTTAATTAATTATGCGATTAATTATAAACTCTCTCTTTTTTCTTATGAGATTATTTGATCGACGCGACGACTGTTCTGTTTTTCATAATAATGGCTATATATATATATACTCTTGTTTTCGGATCGTTGTCAGGGAGTACTCACTGGACAGTGTGGCACAGCGATTGACCACGCTGTAGTGATCGTCGGGTACGGCGCCGACGGTAACACGGACTATTGGATCGTAAGAAACTCTTGGACGGATAGATGGGGAGAGAGTGGATACATCAGATTGGAACGCAACGTTGCAAGCCAGCATGGCAAATGCGGAATTGCCAAATATTTTACCTACCCCGTGAAGAGAGGTTTTCCAACGAGGAGCCAGCCCTTGGGCTTCTAATTAAACATGCACGTTGATCATAACGCCCAAAAAATTCAAAAAAGTGCACAGAGTTCCTTCGTGCACTTAATTTATATATCGACTTGTACTTGGACGATATATATATATCGCCTGCACATACGTGGCTAATAAATTAAAGTTATGCAGAGTTGATGCTATCCAAGTATTTTGATCTTATTATGATGTAATGAATATTTATATATATATATGCTTGACAATAATATAAGATCTTTATTTTTCAAAAAAGTGAATCAATTGATTGTTGTCAGTGCTGACAATAATGTTTGTTACGCATATAAACTCATACATGTTTTGACAAAAAAAAATATGGGACTTTTGGTGAATGTCTCGCACAACCGAAACACCACATTTGGTGAAAGCATACTCCTAAAAAAAATCCCAAGCGTTTAACAATGATGCCAAAACAAGCCCCCCCCCCCCCCCCCCCCAAAAAAAAAAAAGGAGACACAAAGGGCTTTTGGTCTAACAAGTTCATTCTACAAAAGAAATTATAAATATCTTTCATAAATCATTTAGTAAATCTTGAAAAAAATAGTTGGAATTTATGCATATTAACCTTCATTAGAATAATAATTATAGATTTATTATTCTTATATTTGTATTTGCACACGTATTGTACATAAGGTTCTCTCTCCTAACCACGTATATATAGCCCAACAAATCGGCCCATTAGGTCACGGGTTCGAGTTTCAGAGGGGTTTATCTGGCTCACACTAATCCATGAGGAATGTAGGTCCAATGTTTGTCAGCCTTGGAAAAAAAGTGAGGTACGTGATTTTAGACGTCTGATAGACTTGAAGGTAAGTCTCTCACAATACTTGTAACGTCCAGGAATTTTTTTAGAAATTTTTAGATTTAAATATAATTATTAAGTATTTTTAAAGGCTTAACGAGCTATTAAAGAGAATTAAGGATAAATTAAATTTATTTAAAAACCCTATATCAACCAAAGAGTTAAGCCCAACTCAAATAGGCACAAAGACCCAATTCTATGGCCTTTTAAATAAAATCCATTAACAGAAACATAAATTAGGTAATTTACGGATTTTAAATGGGATATATACATCAAATGAGGAGATAATAGGAAAATTTGATTTTTTGGGATTTAATGGCGATTGGCGGTCTATCGCGCGACCGCCAGATCCACCTTAGCAGTCCCTCCATGACTATTAAACTCTCCTGATTCCGTGAATAGGTGAAAACGTGAAAAAGTTGGATCTTTGACATCCAAATCCCCATGGATCGAAGTATATGGACATGTAAGCTTGTCCAAGGCTCTTAGGGATCAATCCTACCCCTAAGTAGGACTCTCAATTCGATCAATCCCTCAACCTTAACTCAAAACCTTATAAATAGATCCTAACTTCGACCCATGTGAACTTTAATGTTGGATCGCGTATTTCGAAGGTAAGGAGACATCTTCTCAGGTTAGTTCTTTAGAACTTTATGTTCTCCTTAATTTTATCTAACTCACCTCTAATTTTCGTGCTAGAAGACCCAGCTGTTGGAGAGTTAGAGCATCTGAAAGTCACTGGTTCACTGTAGGCTACACAGGAAATAGTGCGCCGGTCCAATAAAGATCAGGAGATTAAAAGCCCTAAACGAGATTAGTTCAAGTTGGTCCTTTAGAACTTTTTGTTATCCTCTGTATCTTCTACCTATTCTCCAATTTTTATGGATTTAGGTCAAGAGGATCGGGAGATAAAGAGACGAGAAGTTGCTGGTTTGGCACAGGATGTGCAGAAACTAGGGTCGACTTTCAGTCAGAAATTTGAAGTCTAGGGATCGAATCAAAGGTAGGATATCTCATAAAAAGGCTAAATTGACGTGTTAGGAACAAAAGCCCTCTATTCCCTCCTGTTTTCATTGATTGTACATGACGAATTTGATGTTTTATTATGACTGCGCATCTAGGTTAAGTCAGCATGCTTACCCTTTCCACCCTAAGAGAAAACTTATAACTTTGACTTAAAATTATGCACCCCATGTATATCCAGGTTTTAATATGATTTTATCAAGCCTTTTTTCCTGTTGGCATGTTTTTCCATACATCTATCTGCCCTAGATTAGCATGTATTTCAGTTTTTACTGTTGTTGACACAGATAGGAAGAAATGGTCTTGCTGTGACCACCAGATGTCCTTAGCGGCCATGCGATAGACCGCTAAGTGCCTTCATGCGGTCCTCTCCTGACCGCTATACTCTGCAACCTGTTAACTCTAAACAGATTACAGATTGACCCTATTATATATATGGTAAGCCTAGGTAATAGGTATTATTCCTAGTTTTGACTTCATACTCGTAATATTGGATATATTGTGCATTACTCTTGATAGATTGCATGCCTTGCATGTTGTAAATGCTTATTTTTAACTTATGTTAATTTCATGCCAAAATCATATACTCTTGTATTTACCTTAAAGTTCATATAGTTCATGGACTTGTCTAGTTTTGATTTGATTGCTATTTTATTACGATCCTTTCTCATCTAGAGTTATTTTTTAAGTACATGGCACGTATTCCGATACGATGTCATTAGATACATTTTACACTTATAAGCACATAATCTTGGACTTGTGATCCTCTTTGTTGGATATTCTTTTCACCAGACTAGGTGATCTTATTTCAAGGCCTCCATAAGTCTCTGCGAGCCTGGGATTCTCACCAGGATGCCGAGCTGGTTGTACCCTTAAACCCAATTATCTAGAAAGCACTTTCACCAATATTTTGTGTGTTCTGGTCACTAGCGGCCCTCTGGAGACCACAAGAGTCTAGTAGCGGCCATTTACTTGACCGCCAAAGACGCCTAGCGGCCCTGCCATGACCGCAAGGTTCCAGAGGTTTCACTGCATCGACACTTTCTTTCTTCATGCGTCAACTCTATCATTAAACGGTCCAGTACTGACCGCTATTTCCACTAAACAGTCCAGTCATGATCACAAGTGTCCTCAGTGTTCTTAACCCAAGGTTTAACCTAAGGGTTGATTTTCCTATAATCTTAGATGATCTATTGATTATCTAGAACCTCACACCTTATTCCAAAGCTATCTAATGAATTATGGAAGTTAAAGAATGTGTTGTTATGTTACCGAATTTTTCTCCATGGCATAACCTTGTTCTAAATCAATCTTGAACTCTCATGTTCTTAATTGATGCATTCTTACCTTGATATTTGTTATCATGAAACTATAGTTTGAACTTGTTCATTATTGGCCTACATCATTGATATTTCTCATAGAAGTAGTTTGATTTATAACTTGAAGATGCAAGAGCGGACACAGACAGTGTCCAAGGGCTCAACTCTAGTCCTCTCGACAGATAGCCAGAAACATACTATAAACCATGGGGTATGATGAACACTGACATCGCATTGCGCCGGGAGTACTTTTTTTATAAACGGGTGAAGATCCACGAGATAATCTTGTGAAATTACATGCTTGCTAGTACATTCTCGTTACATGACTTTCTAGTGCATAGCCTTTATGGTTATGAAAAGTACATTCTTGTTCATGAAAGGCTAAATTACATTCATGTTATATTCTTGCTTAATCATATTCCTAGTTTACGTGAACTCTTATATCTCACCTTGATCATATCGTGTTACTTGTGTTACTTTGGTTCTATTCACATGTTTCATCGTATTTTCATTTACTTATCTTACACTCTATAGCAAAAATGTTAATTACTTAAACATTACCTTCATGTTGATACGAAGATACCTATTGGACATGTGTGCTCATTCCCTACTTTTTCAATCTTTTTTAGGAAATTCCAGCAGGTTGGATTCAGACTATTCAAGTGATGGATCCGAGAGCGATTAAAGAAATAGCAAAGCCCTAGTTTGTCATTAGTCATTAGTCAAGAGTCAATTATGTAATTTTTATTTTATCGAGTCTAGTTAGTCCAAGAGTCAAGAGTCAACCTTATATACTTTTGATTATTATTTAAATAAAGTAAAGATTTTATCCAAATATTGTGCATTCATTTCTTATGTATGAATGTGTTAGCGCTCTGATTATATTGTTTGCTTGAGGCATACTAGCCGACTGTTCACATTCCCGATTGTTTTCGCTGCATAATCTCGGGGAGTGACAATACTCGTAGACCTGAGTACTATGGGTTAGGTTCCCTATCATAAATAAAAGAAGTCTAAGAGTTAGTTTTATTAGTTTTATGTTTTAATAATGGCTTGATAAAAAGTGACTAGAGAGAGGATCCCGAGTGGGTCAACTGATAAGGATCGTGTCTCATGGTCAGAGGCCCTATGTACGTTCGACTCTCGGGAGACTTACCTAGCTCACATTTAATCCTCGAGGGATATGGGTATAAAATTTATTAGTTTTTAAAAAAAAGAGAGATGAGAATGAGTTAAACGTCATTGAATTTGAACCCACATCTCTCACACACTGTGTAAATTCAAGAATCATTATGTTAAGTTCTCTACCGTCCAAAAATTAAAAAAAAAAAGAAAATGGCTGGAACCCTTATGACTGGCTTAGACCATTTCAAGTATTTAAAAGGGAGGATCTACACAGAAGAGCTTACTCTACTTGGATACAATGCAATGTCATGACGTCATGCTTTTTGTCACCACATTTTCCACTCTCACGCCAACCATTTGATCTAGAGGTTAAGGTGGCTAGGATGAAGTCAATCCTGAGCTTAAATTTAGCACTTAACACACTCATAAGCACTTAATTTAGGTTTAGCTTTCCCTTAGAAAATTGGTTGAGTTGGGGACATGGGTGGTAACAAGTGTGGAACCGTAGTATTCCTTGCCCATAAATATGGTTATATGTGGCTATAGTGACTGCCCCTCTTCCATAGGCGTGCCTCAGTAAAAATTTGGCTATATATAGTGGACCCTCTTCAATCGGACCGACAACAATTTCTATTTACTCAACTTAATCGAGTTAGTTTCTAGTTGAAAGTTTAGTTGGATTGCATAGAAAGGCACTTTACCTCTCTCATTCCTAGAGTGGAGTGGATCCAAGGGAAGAGCGCATTATATGGGTAGATCAAAGATGATCAACAACATGATAGAGATGGAAATAATGACTAGGTCAAGTTGTCTAACAAAATGCAATGTAACTGTGCTCATATTGCAGAAGGTGTTGTCCACAATGATCCTAGCTAATTGCTGCATTCCGAATCTGAGTTTTGTTTCCCTTTTCTTTGTGAGAATCCAATATGAGATGATGTAGATCATGTGGTGGAAGGTACCCTCACTATTAATTCTAAACATGCCTTTATTTTATTTGATATTGGAGCCACCCATTCTTTTAGGCCCTGTTTGATAATCGGACAGGTTAAGAAAGAAAATTCTCACCCATACGAATAGGAATCCGACCCCTCGTGGTCGAATTGCTTGTTCAACCAAAACAATAGAAATTGACCGCGATGATCTGGTTAGGATGGCTATTCTCAAAGTCGGTTACGATAATTACTGATGAATTTTCCATATTAACTGGTTGTAACCTGCAAAATACAAACCGTATTCTGCAATCAAACTGGCCCTTATATCTCAGAATTTTGCTCCTTCCTTATCTGTGGAACCCATTTCGTGACAATATGATCCTGTCATCACCACACCTATAGGAGCTGAAATTGAGCTTAGATTCTTGTACCCTTCTAGCGAGGTTTTAGTTAAGGGTCACAACTTACCTAGTGATTTGGTGTGCATGAATATGGATGGTTATGACATGATTTTGGGAGCTGATTGGTTATCTAAGTATGGTGCTAGTGCAGATTGGAAGCAAGGAGTGGTAACGTTTGTAAGCACCCTAAGCTTTCTTTTTCTAGAGCTAGGCATTCTAGACTCCCGTTTCTTATCTCTGCCCTTCGAGCTCATAGAATGATGAAGAAAGATTGTGTTACATTTTTTGCTTCTGTTGTGTTGGTTAATAAGGAATCTACTATGAAGGATGTCTCTGTTGTAAGAGATTATCCTGATATGTTTCCAGATTAGTTACTTGCTATTCCACCTGATCTGTTGATTTAATTTCAAGAGCTGCCCCCTATCTAAGACTCCTTACAAAATGTCACCTACTAAATTGAAGAAGTTGAAGGGGAAAATTTAATGAAATTATTGGATAAATGTTTTATTAGGCCTAGTACTTCGCCTTGGGGAGTACCTATCTTGTTTGTAAGGAATAAGAATGGATCTATGATATTATCCATTGATTATAGACAGTTGAATCAATTGATAATTAAGAATAAGTATCCCTTACTAATGATTAATGAATTATTTGATCAGATCTCTGGAGCTCAATATTTATCTAAAATTGATCTCAGGTCAGGCTAACACCAGTTGAGGATTAAGGAGGAAAATATATACAAGACTGCATTCAGGACCAGATATGGACACTATAAGTTCATTGTTATACCTTTTGAATTAACTAATGCACATGTTGCTTTCATGTAGTTGATGAATAATATGTTCAAACAGTATCTTGATTAATTTGTGGTGATTTTCATTGATGATATGTTGATCTACTCTAAGACTAAGGATAGACTTGAAGGTAATTCTCTCACAATACTCGTGGACCTGAGTACTATGGGTTAGGTTCCCTATCATAAAAAAAAGAAGTCTAAGAGTTAGTTTTACGTTTGATGAATGGCTTGATAAAAAGTGACTAGAGAGAGGATCCCAAGTGGGTCAACTGATAAGGATCTTGTCTCATGGTCGGGAGGCCCTACGTTCGACTCCCGGGAGATTTACCTGGCTCACATTTAATTCTCGAGAGATGTGGGTACAGAATTTATTAGTATTGAAAAAAAAGAGATGAGAATGAGTTAAACGTCGCTGAATTTGAACCCACATCTCTCACACACTGTGTAAATTCAAGAATTATTATGTTAAGTTCTTCGACGTCCAAAAAAAAAAAGAAAGCGGCTGGAGCCCTTATGACTGGCTTGGACCATTTCAAGTATTTAAAAGGGAGGATCTACACAGAAGAGCTTGCTCTAATTGGGTACAATGCAATGTCATGACGTCATGCTTTTTGTCACCACATTTTCCACTCTCATGCCAACCATTTGATCTTGAGGTAAGGTGGCCAGGATGAAGTCAATTCTGGACTTAAATTTAGCACTTACACACTCATAAGCACTTAATTTTGTTGAGTTTCTCTAGGTGATTTTGATGATAACAAAATCCCGGATGTGTGTTCCATCTCGTGCCGTGCATATTTGCTCAAGAGTGAACACAAGAATGTAATTAAGGCCAATTTTCATCATGATCCAATGGTCAAAATACTCATGCTTCCAAAATGCCCAGAATGAGTCAAATAAACTAAATTTAATGGAACAAGATGGGCATACAATACTTAAGTCATATGGGTATGTTTTATTAGGCTAACAAATCTGTTTTGCAAGTTTTACTAGTTTCGGTCGACCAATGGATTTGGATCAGTCGACCAAACCTCCTAGATTTCAGAACTCTATAAAGTTACAGAGTTTGGTTGACCGATGGGGCAAGTTCAGTCGATCGAATTTTCCAGCACTGAAACGTCCTATTGCAATCAGAGATCGATCGACCGACCCATGTACTTCGGTCGATTGAACCCTTCGAAGCAGCAATTGTTGACTTTTGTTTTCTCCATCATGTGCAGCCATCTCTTCAGGACTTTCGACTCTCAAAGCCTCTAAACATGCCAGAAAATGTGGATCTATGTCTTGGCATGTCCCTTGACCAACCAATAGATATAAAAACTCATCTTTGGCCAAGGAATCCTAATTTTACTAAAGAGGATTCAAGGGAGGCTATCAAGGGAGAAAGAAGGCTATTACAACACCTCCGTGAACAGTACTCCGTCCAGCCATTCTTCATCAAACCTCAAGCATTTCAAGATCAATCTGAAGTCAATCAACTGGAAATCAAGTGGAGAAGCAAAGCCTAGTCCAAGATCTACATCATCTACTCAGGGGGAGCCTAAATCTGAAGTTTTCATATCTGCTTCTTCTTCTAAATTCCTTGAGCTTCAAGTGTATATTCTCTGTAATTTGTAAACACTTGTGTGTGTGTGTGGATGGTGCGGACACCAGAGCTAGAGATCGGCTCGACTCAGCCAGTCGCTGGTACAAGACACGTAGCACGACTCGAGCGACGCCAACATCCTCGTGGCTGGGGGACAGTCCGGAGCCTCCACTTGAGTTTTGATATTAGTATTTATTTGGAGTGTATTGGGTGTGTATTTGTATTAGTGTATTTGGAATGTATTTGTATTTTGGGTGTGAATTTGGTGTGTATTTATAATTTTGGGTTTAATTTAGGTCCAAGGGATTTAATTAGGGTATTTAATTTAGGTCAAGGTGTGGGTCCCATATGATGGTCCATGGTCCAAGGGAGAATAGTGGACCTAGAAGCCAATGTTGACTTGGAGAGAGGGCGCCCCCTCTTTTGTCCCTTATGGGGATTTTTTTATCCTTATTTTTATCCCTTTCCCCATTATACCCCTTTGACCAAGGGTATTAGAGGTCATTTTCCTAGGTCTAGGATTTTGTATAAAGACTCTCATGTAATATTTTTGGGAAATTAATGAATGAAAATTTTGTGAAAGATTCAAGAGCTGCCATGGGCGCCCCCCCTCTCTCTCTCTAGTTTTTTCATCTTCTTCCTCCTTGATCCAGGGTGTGAAGCCCTTTCTTGGGAGTGATTCCCACCCCTATCCCCTCTGCTGGATGCGACTTCCAGCCACCGCCGCCACTGACCCCGTTCGTGCCGCCATCGAGCCGCCACGATCATTTTTTCGGCCTGCTGTCTAGGATTCCGAGTTGCTGGATAGAAGGTTGAAGACGGATCTATAACTCTAGCTCCAACCGTTGGATCGAGCTATTTTCTTCAGGGTTGGTTCATCTCGTCTTCCCCAATCCCCAGTTCTACTTTTACTTTGATCAGATCTCGTTTGCTCCTCCTCCCAGTCACTTCTTTCTACCCCTTACAGTCTACCTGTGTGCAGATCTACGAGACAACAATCTATAGATCTATTTTCCCCACCCCCAAAATCACGTCAGAAAATTACAAAAATATTTGTGTGTGATACTCACTTCTCCCCCTCTCACTCATAAAATTCGCAAAGTCCAGATCTGCCAACTTCTCTTCGGACAAAATTCGTTCTTAGGCATATCTCACTCTGTCCTGCCTATTCTGTAACCCGAGCCAGAAATAACTATGGAGTTGCAGAGTTCCTCATTTCCATCCGGACCGTTGGAAGGATCTAAAATTCACATATGTCAAAGCTCTATGAGTGCCCTTCAGAACGGCGCTAGTTTCATCCCTATCCGACACCGGATCTGGGCGTGGTGGCCGATCTTACCAAAGCACGTAGTTCTGTCCTGAGATAGGCCAGCAAAGGAGGTTATCGTATAAATCCACTGGAAAATATGCTGGTGTAGGTCCAGTGACTGCCACTCCCAAGGGTCGACCAGGGACCCTTCGCCATCATTCCGGTGAGCCGTTGCTTTTAGAAGATCCTCGGAGGTCGACGTCCCTTTAGAAGATCCTACCGGCCAGCAAATTTCATATCCAGAGCCGCAGCCCGCAACCGCCCCGAAACCCCGCCGCCTTGCTGCCCGTGTAGCATCCCAGATAAAAATAATAATAGCGAAAATGAACCTTGTCCTAAATAAATAACTCTATATGAAGGCCAAATAAAAAGATATAGCATGGCCCTATACTTTCTGAGGGCCACCAACTAACTAACTAACTATATATATATATATATATATATATATATATATATATATATATATCTTAAAGACTAACACGTGAAGGGGTTTAGCCTTTTCCAATACAATAGGAATGGGCGCCCCCATGGAAGGGCACCAATTCCACTGACAGGGGCCACCCAGTTAATGGGCACCCCTATGCTAGGGTGCCAATTCCAACAGTGATAAAAGGGGCTGTTCTTCCAGAAGGGTTTGAAACACGAACAGCATGTTTTAGCTGGCAATGTACCCTTCGCTGGCAATGGACCCTTATCATTTGCTTTCCCCTATAATTATTTCCCTCCATCTAATGAACAATAAGTTACTACCGATATCTTGCTGTTGTTCGTGTCTCCACCTGCAGAGGAGAAGGATCTTCCTTCTTCTTCTTCTTTTCTTTTGGAGGAGAATACGTGAACGTGAAAGGCATTCTCCTTCCTGCTGCTCGTTCTCCTTCCTGTGCTGAAGCTTTGCTGAAGAGAACGTGAAGGGCTTGGCTTTCTTTATTCTTTCTTATACTATTACCTGTACCTCGTTAATCACTCCAAAAAGGTAGGTGTTATCAATATTTAGCTAAACTCGTAGTTAATATAGGGTAACAAGCATGAATAGCACTAGCTTAGCTTCCATGTTCCATATTATATAGCCCCTGATATACTGGTATTCCGAAAATGTTGCATGCATAAATGGCGCCCTGCCTACTGCCATCATTTAATGGGCGCCCAGGTCTTGGATGCCATTTTGTTGAATAAGCACCCAGAGGGCAGGCGCCTATTAATAGATGACACCATGCACAGGCGCCCATTCTTTTTCCATATTTAAAAATCACTCATGCTTAGAAAATTTATATCTATGAAACTAAACCCTAATATTCTTGCATGAGCATGATTATGAGATCCCGATATTTTTCTGTGTCTACCCATGTTTTTATTTTCTGATTCTGTGAAACTGTAAAAATATTAACAGTGTTTTGTGTCTGAAAACGTAGCTGCCCGATGCGTAGCATCACATAGGAACGTGTGCCCCTGTCTAGGGCGCCAATTACATGAATAATGACCCTCTGCAGAGTCGCCAATTAAATAGAGACACAGCAAGGGGGCGCCATTTCTTTAGGGCAAACAAAAAGAAAAAAAAAATGAAAACTTGAATGGGCACCCCTTGGAACAGACGCCCATTACCTGAATAATGGCACCCACTTGGGCGCCATTTACTGAAATAAAGGCACCTGTCTGGGCGCCATTTATATAGCCTTACAGGGCTTATAAAAATAATGGAATTTTTCAAGAATGGGCGCCCCTCTGTGCAGGCGCCAATTCTATAAATAATGGCACCTAACAAGGCGCCATTTAGTCAATAAATGGCACCTATCTGGGCGCCAATTCTCTCAGTCCTGATTTCCAGAGTTTCAATGTTGAGGCGGTGTTATCTCAGTCGAGGGCTACCAAGTCCATCCAGATTCTCGACTGGTCTCGTGGTTCGTGCCGATATAACCATAGTTCATTTCCTGCATAATAATCTGACCTTGAACTCCATTCATGAAATCTACCTTATGTTCCCACAATGGTTAAACCCTTGAAATTCTATATTGGCTATAAAACGAGAGTGGATGTCGAAAGAAATACATGAAACAATGCCGGCGTTAATGGGGCCCGATCTGGTCCTAGGAGGAACACCCGAAAGTACTTGTGCCCATGGGAGCTATATTGATCATGGTGATAGCATTACACCGAAGTACTTGCGTTCTTGACTTGAGGCATTCCACTTATTCTCTCGTGACAATACATGACATGACATGCATGCTTGACTTGACTTGCGTGGCCCAGAACGGGCAATGTACTTGCTTGACTGAAATAGCCAATTCTAGTAAACACGTACTTGATATTACTTGCTTGAACTTGGTTCTTACTTCCTTGGAAAATTGTGTAAACACTTGATAGTACTTGAAATCATGCAATATTCTTTCTATATAGTTCTTGATATCTTGCTTGTCAACACTTGATAGTACTTGAAATCATGCAATATTCTTCTATACAGTTCTTGATTTCTTGCTTGTCCATCATGCATAGCTATACCTACATTACACGTAACATGTAAATTACTTAAAGATTGCTCGAACTTTAGATATAATTCTTATTGAGCGATTCGCTCATCTAGTTTCATTCCAGCATTATTAGGTAACTCGGATAGTGACAACCACATGAATGGGAATGAGACCGAGTGAAGAGAGTAGAGCTACCAGATATCGAGCCATTGTCGAGTTGTGTCTAGCCACGTCTGGTCGAGTCCTATATTATATTATCTTTTGTTATTTGGGAAAAACTTGTTAAGGCTCGTAGCCTAGTAGTTTGGTTTGAATAATGAATGTCATGGACTAGAATTATCGTCGTTATGGTTAATTGGATAATTGTCATCTTGGAATATTGATATTGTCTTAGAAATTTAAAATCTTAGTTATTATTTGTCTAGTCTTTTGCGCACTCTGTCTTTTGTCAAAAATCTTATTGCTCTAATTGACATGATCTATATAAACTCGTTACGCACCCCGGGTATCTTCTGCGCTCGGGGCGTGACAGTTTTCGTGGTATCAGAGCCTAGGATTTCAATTCCTAGGAAAAACCCAAGTCCAAGGATAGGTGTACGCCTTATACCCGTCGAGATGGGTAGAGCCATGGGCCAAGTCCTATGTTAACATTCAATATTACAATTCAAACATGAAACTAATTAGACCTGAATTATCTTGTACGTTTATGGCCGCTGAAAGAGCACAATGGTGCGAGATACAGCGCACTGTGCAAGGTCTTACGCAGGCACTACAGCAAGTGGCACAGGGCAGAGCCAACCGTGGAGCTGGTGATCTCCACAGAGGTTTTCGCAACATGAACCCACCCAGATTCGTGGGTTCGTCTGACCTTGAGTATGTTGAAAGCTGGTTGAAGGAAATTGAAAGAATTTTCTGTGTAATGCAATACACGGATGAAGAAAAAGTTTTGTTGGCTACATTCAAACTGGAGCGGGATGCTCGGTGTTGGTGGGAATCCGTAGAAGCAACATTGCCAGGTGACTATGTCACATGGGATGAATTTTTTTAACATTTCAACAACAAATACTTTTCCGACCGCATTCAGGAAAAGAAGGCCGCAGAATTTGCCGCACTGAAACAACGGACCTTGACAATGGCCGAGTATGAGGCCCAGTTTTCAAGACTGTCCAGGTATGCACCACACTTGCTGTGTACTAAAAAGATGAAGGCAAGAAGGTTCCTCAACGGGCTTCGCCCCCAATACATTACCCAACTTACGCCGATGGACGTTCAAGTCTATTCAGAAATGGTTCAGCATGCCCAGTTGCTAGAGGACGCCACTGAACTGTCCAACAAGATTCGAGGAAGGGACAAGAAGGAACCTGTCACAAGCCCGGGAAATTTCAAACCATCATTTAATAAGAAGAGGTTCTATAACAGAGGGGAGTCCTCCAACGAAAAGAAATTTAAAAGAATGACAAGCCATCCTCCGTCACCACACCTTCTAAAGAAGTTTGTAAATACTGTGCCAAGGCTGGTCATAAAGCCAAGGAATGCTGGAGGAGACTGGGAGCCAGTCTCCGATGTGGGAGTCGAGAACATTGAATACCTCATTGCCCGATGATGAATGAGCAAACCACTAAAGATGAGAAGCGTCCAGTAAAGAAACAAGGCCGTCTGCAAGCTCTCCAAGAGACGGAACCAACAGAAGGTGGAATTGTGGAAGGCACACTAACTATTTGTTCTAAGACTGCTAAAGTTTTATTTGATACTGGAGCAACTCATTCAATTATTTCCAAGAAATTTGCTACTTCATTTGCTAAGGAACCTGAACTGTTAGACTTGGTTATCTCTACTCCTCTCGGGAGTGAATCCAAGACTACATATCAATACCCAAACTGTAAGGTTACGGTTAAAGGAAACAATCTACCTGTCAACCAGATATGCCTAGATATGAAAGGGTATGATGTCATACTAGGTGCCGACTGGTTATCCACACACCAAGCAACTGTAGATTGTCGGAATAGCAAGATAACTTTTGTGGATTACCCAGAACTAGTTTACATTAGCCCTCAGAATAGATCACCTCTTATCTCAGCTCTCCGAGCTAGCAAACTTATAAGTAAAGGATGTATGGCTTTCATAGCATTTGTGACTGCCACGGAAGTCGATGAGTCGAAACTTGAAGACATCCATATAGTTCGGGATTTTCTTGATATTTTTTCAGAAGAATTGCCCGACTTACCCCCAGAGAGGGAAGTGTCATTCACAATCGACCTTGTTCCTGGTGCTGGTCCTGTTTCCAAGGCACTTTACAGAATGTCTCCCGCTAAGCTAAAAGAGCTAAAAGAGCAGCTAATGGAGTTATTGAAAAAGGGTTTCATCAGGTCGAGTACTTTCCCATGGGGAGCACCTGTGCTATTTGTCAAGAAGAAGGATGGATCAATGAGACTATGCATCGACTGTCGACAGCTAAACCACCTTACAATGAAGAACAAGTACCCACTGTCGAGAATTGATGAGATGTTCGATCAAATATTTGGAGCAAAATACTTCTCCAAGATTGGTCTCCAGTCTGGATACCACCAATTGAGGATCAAAGAAGAAGACATTCATAAAACTACGTTTCGAAGTCGGTATGGACATTACGAATTTATTGTTATGCCTTTCGTACTAACAAATGTCCCTGCAGCTTTTATGCAGTTAATGAACAACACATTTAGGCCACATCTAGATCAATTCATTATGGTCTTTATTGATGATATCTTAATTCATTCAAAATCTGAAGAAGACCATGAAGAACATCTGAAGAAGGCATTACAGATATTGAAGGAAAATAAATTGTATGCCAAAATTAGCAAGTGCAAGTTCTAGATCGAGGAAGTATCCTTCTAGGGCCATATAGTCTCGAAGAACAGAATTTCTATAGACCCATCAAAGGTCAAAGTCGTGAAGAATTGGGAACGACCAATAAATGCAACGGAGATTCGAAGCTTCTTGGGGCTAGCTGGTTACTGCCGACGTTTCATCAAGGACTTCTCAACAATTGCTGTTTCTCTCACCAGGTTGACTCGCAAGGAAGTGCCTTATGAGTGGAGTGAAGACTGTAAGAAGAGTTTCCAAGTCTTGAAGGATCTCTTGACCACTGCTCCAGTCTTATCATTACCAATTGAAGGAGAGAAGTACGAGGTATATACCAATGTTTCTGGTATTGGCCTCGGGTGTGTATTGATGCCAAATGGAAGAGTCATTGCATACTCTTCCTGATAATTAAAGAAGCACGAAGAGAACTACCCGGTGCATGATTTAGAGCTGGCCGTGTTGTGCCCCTTGTGCTTTGATGATAATGTGGTGTTTTAATGATAGCAACATGAATGAGTCACCATATTGTTTTGCTAAGAACAACACATTGAGTCATCACATGAATGCATATGTCTGATATCTGTTCTGTGGAGAATGCATGAGTGTGCTATGTCTGATCTATTCTGTGGAGAATGTATGAGTGTGCTAGGTCATGTAGTGTTCTATACTCAATGCATAAGTCTATACATTACATATGTGTGTGTGCATCACTCAAAGTCTATACATCGTGTTTTGACTAAGTCTGTACAGCCATTTACATAGTGAAGTCTACACATTTTTTTGCATTGCATGAAGTCCATACAGCGGGTAGAGTCTGTACACTCGATTCGCCTTTGAATTGGTCAAGTGTATACATCCTTCCAAGCTTCAAGTCTTCACATTGGGTTGTCAGGCTTCAACCCTATACATTCATTTGTTAGGCCCAAGTCTATACACTCGTTGTTAGAAGCCTGAACTTAACTGAAGTCTATACACTGGACTTCACTTTACAAAGTCTAACCAAGTCTATACAATGCTTTGCATTTTTCAGAGACTGTACAGGGTTTAGACTTAAACTGATGACTTCGTTTCATCTGCCTGACAGGGACTAAAAAGGCCAGGCTATTTGTTCACTGGAACGTATCCATGCGTCAACGCCATTGCTAGACAGCGTCGACGCAGCCATTGAGCCTGATAAGCATCTAGCTCGAAGATAATTTAGAAGGTTAACGCTAGAGCCTAAGGCGTCCATGCACCAGTAAAGATGCATCCATGGATCCTCTTCACAGCATTAACTCTACGCAAAGGCTGCGTCAACTCAGTCACTGAAGAAGGCAGAGGCCTGTTCAGAAATACTCTATCGCGTCAACGCAGCAGTGGAGCAGCGTTGACGCAATAGTTACAAAGGGAGAGCCAATGGGTCACTGGATCACCGATGCGTCAATGCAACATGCTGATAGCGTCGACGCAGCACGCCCATCTGTTGAAGACTTGATCACTAGATCACAGATGCGTCAACGCAGCAGACTGATGGAGTCAACGCAGCAGACTTGAGTCCTGCTGGTCGAATGTCGTTGAATTGAAGGGCACGTGATCCGAGGTGCCTGGCTCGTGAACCAGGATGCTGCCACGTGGTCCGAATTTCTAGGGCAGGAAACGTGGAAGCCACACGTGCCAGTGTGCTGCTGCTGCTATATATATACGAGTCTTCATCCTCTGTAAAAGATCGATCGACTGAAGAAGAGCAGCAAAGTATATACACCAGAGAGCCTTCGATCCAGATATGAGAAGAAGAAGAAGAGAGGCAGAAAGAAAGAAAAAGGTAGAGTGAAGAGAAGCTGTCGATCCAGCACAAGAGAGGAAAGAAAAGAGAGAGAAGAGAAGAGCAGAGAGTGAGAGATTAGCGAAAGAAGAAGAGAAGTGCAGAGAGAAAGAAAAAGAAAGAAAGAGATCGTGAGAAGAAGAGACTGAGAGAGGTTGTTTGAAGATCTGTCTTCACTGGACCGTGGATCAAATCCAGGCCAGTCAGCTCTTTAAGAGCCACATTGTGCTTTTCGTTTACAGCTTTCCGATGCTATTATCTTGTCTTTTGTTTTCTATTTTACATTTTCTTTCAAGCTGTTAGCCAGCGGTTTGCAGAGGATGACTCCTCTGGACAGCAAGCTGTGTTGCTCAGCGGGCAGTGGAGGTTTCCACTGGACGGGTAAGCTGTAATCCCCAGCGGTTGCAGTGGTGGATTCCACTGGACAGCAAGCTGTGTTGCTCAGCAGGGCGAGGAGGATTCCTCGGACGGCAAGCTGTGTTGCCCAGCGGTTGTTGGCAAGCTGTGTTGCCCAGCTGTTAGTGAAGCCACACTCGGGTTGAGTGTGGGGTGGATGTAGGTCTGCTGGACTGAACCACCTAAAAACCCCTCTTGCATTGTGGTTTGATTGCTTATGGTTTGCTTCCACTAGATGTTTGCATAGGGGCGCTCCAAGTGGTTGATCACAGGTTCATTAGATGACTTGATCAGATTTTGTTCTAAGTGTTTAATCTGTTGAGTGAGCGAAATTCTAATTGAGCTATAGTTTTTCTAACTTGTCTTGTTAGAGTGCTCACTATCTGTTTGTTTAATTCCGCATATGCTAATTAGTCTTCCAGATTTGATAAATCTGTCTAGTTAGCTTTCTAAATAGTTAGTGAGCCTAATATGTCAATTGGGTGAAATTTTTATAGGCCATATTCATTCACCCCCCCTCTGAATAATAGCACCGAACCCAACAATTGGTATCAGAGCGGTCTCTGACTTAACAGATCTAACAATCTGCAGAGGATCCTGCTAACTGTTTAGTGCATTTCAGAGTGCGTCATTTTGAATCGTTTTGATTTACTGTCGTAGTGCATTTCTGTCTGGTGCATTTCATAAGTGTGCCTCTTGTGCTCTGTATTTAGCCTCACTGAGTTAGTGCCGTGTCTTGCTTATCTGGTTTTAGTGTCTAGTGTTTTGTGCTTTGAATTTGGTTGTTATCTGATTCGATGGCTAATCCTCCGATATTCTGAGGTGATAACTTTGTCTCTTGGTTCGAAAACCTCCATCGGTATGTAAAATCTACTGATCCAAAACTGTAGAAGGTAATGACTCACGGCCCATACAAACTATCGAAGGATAAATCTAAATGGACCAAGAAGGACAAGCTGAAAGACTCTGTCAATAATAGAGCTGTAGTTTTATTAAAAGAATCAATTGACAGATCTCTAATTGAATGCATTTCATATTGCAGGTCTGCCAAAGACATTTTGGATAAACTGAAGCTAATCAGGAATCACAGCAAGTGCTTAATGGCTGATCATAGAAATGTTGATGATGAAACTTCATCCGAGGTAAGTTCTGAATCAGAAGGATACTCTTTCGATGAATTGATAGAGATGTATGAAAACTTGTTAGAAGTTTCCAAGAAATTGAAATATGAAAATAAAAAGTTGAAAAAGAAATGTGATAGAATAAATCTAAAAGAGTCCTGTGAAAACTGTGCAAATATGAAAGAGTCTTATGATGCTTGCATGCTAGATGTTCAGAATCTTAAGAAATAAAATGATTCTCTAGAAATTAAAAAACAAACATGGTTGGATAAAATGTCAGAAATAGAGAATCAGTTAAATGATAAGAAAAAGGAGCATCTAAAAGGCATGCAGG
The DNA here is from genome assembly GCA_022559845.1 of Amorphophallus konjac. NCBI lineage: Eukaryota > Viridiplantae > Streptophyta > Magnoliopsida > Alismatales > Araceae > Amorphophallus > Amorphophallus konjac. The sequence goes on along the minus strand of CM040127.1, from coordinate 82,979,524 downwards.
AACTCACTAAAGTTAATTCTGAATTGGACAAACTGAAATTGGAGAATGAAGATCTTCAAAAGAAGAATAAAACTTTTAAGGTCAGAATGAATGAAATCAATGAGGTTTCACAGTCCTCTTCTGCTAAATCAAATTGTAAAATATGCTCAGCTTTAAGAGAACGTAATGAAGATCTCTTTAGTGAGAATGAATGGCTAAATAAACAAATTGCCTCACTTAAAGATGATCACAAAAATCTGCTCACTGAGAAAATTAAAGCAGAAGAAAGAGAAGATGAACTGATTGAAAAATTGGAGCACATGTCTGGAAGAGAGAGATGTGCTAATAATGAAATTCAGGATAAAAATCTTGAGGAAGAAAACACTGAATTAAAAGCTGAAGTTGAAAAACTAAAGTGGTTGAACACTGGCTTGTCTGAAAGACTTCTCACTATAGAAAAAGGAAAAGCTGTCTATGATGAAAATTCAGAAATTTTGAACAGTCTAGAACAAGAAATTGAGAAGTATAAAACTGCAAACCAAGTTCTAAGCGAATGTATTAATTGCAGTGAACAGGAAATAGCCAGTTATGAACTTCACATTGCTAGCTTGGAAGATAAAATCCACAATCTGGAAAATTCAGCTATTGAGTCTGCCAAGATTAAAGGAAAAATGAAAACTGTTGGGAAGAGGAAGGATGATAACTCTGAAGGGGGAACAAATTGCTGTTCTGATGTTAAGAAAATCACTAAAGACCAGCTATATACCACTTTTGTTCAAAGCACTGATGTAGCTGGTACTTCAAGGCAATCCCCAAAACAAAATGAAAATCAGAAGTCACCTTCAAAATCTATCTTTCAGTTTAAAGCCAAGAAAATGGAAAAACAAACAGAACCTGTTAAAGATAATCAGAAATTGAAAAGAAAGAGTCAAATAAAGAAGTTAAAGACTATTCCTGCTCATGAACAGAAAGCTGCTAGCTCAGTTGAGTCTGATGGTGTACGCACTGTTCATGCTTCCTATACTCACTCACATGCATCTAGGAACTCATATGATAGAAACCATGCTCCTAGGAAATCTGATGCCTCTTGCTACTACTGTGGTAGGCATGGTCATTATATGGATGACTGCAGTGTGATGACAAGTGATGATATAATGCATGATAAAACTTTTCCAAACAATCATCACCACCCCAAAAGAAAAATGTCTTCTTCAAACCAACATATCATTTGTTACAATTGTAACAAACGTGGTCATAAAGCTGTTGAGTGTTGGTTTAGGCCTTCATGGGGCTTTACTGGCTCAAGAGGTAAGCACCCAAGGTGCTTTGAATGTGGAAAGTATGGGCATGCAGTCAAGGACTGCTGGTTTGCTCAGGGAAATCACCTTAATTCCAAATTTGTAAAATTCCCTGCAAACAAAAATTTCTTGGGCAGAAATAAAGCTGGTTTTAAAGAAAAGACTCTTGTTAGTTATGAATGTGGAAAACCTTGCCACCGAGCTTCTGAATGCTGGTGGGCAGGTATTGGTAAATCAAAAATTCATGCTTACAACAGAAAAATTCATGCTCAGTTTCATAGGTCTCATGTTGCTGTAGATATGCATCATAGGAATAAAAATTCTGTGGCTTCATGTTATTATTGTGGAAATTTTGGACATTCCATGTCTGATTGTTCTTTTATGGAATTTGATGATAATGCTGCAAAAAGAATGTTTAGAACACCTGATAGGGGTAGTGCAGGACCCAAGACTGCTTGGGTCCCTGCAAGATCACATTGATTGATATGTTGCAGGTGTGCCTTGGTGAGAGAAATAAAAGGGGTAATTTAGCCAAGGCACTTAAAAAGGAAGCCCCAGGATTCTACATTTCAGGTTAGTTCTGAACTTGTCTTTAAATTTTATCATCTGAAAATGCTGATTTGTCTGTTTGATATCTGAAATTGTTGAACTGTTCGTTTGATGTCTGATACTCTCTTCATGTCTAGCTGATCAGTCTTCATTCCAGACTCAGCTACTGAGTTTTACTTTGCACATATCTGACGCTCTTCTCTCATTGATTATTGCACTGAATAAATAGGCTGATAGATGCTCTGCACAATCATTTTTAGAGTCAATGCATGTGTTTGGTGTCAATGCATTGCATGCTTGATTACATACTTGGACTGAGCTTGAACGGGTCAGTTAGTGCATACAGTCAATGCATGTGTCTAGTACTTTCATACATCATTTGCATGACTGTCATTTGCCCATTGTCGTAGACTGCATGTTTTTCAATGCATAATAGGGCTGCTTTGCACTGCATTATCATTTACTTAACCCTGGTATATCAAATGGTATGTTACTAAAAGGCAAGGAAATCTGCCCGGAGGTTTCTACCATGTGTGAGATGGTCTTTGAGACCAGGTTCTCCGCCGAGTACCATGGGTCCTGCCTTCATGTAGAACAGTGCACTGCATCATATGATGAAAAATCTAAAAATTTGAAATGAAAATGATGCATTTGATAAATTCTCTCTCTGATTGAACAAAGCATTTATTCTTCTTGAGCATATTCTAAAATCATGAGCAGTTCATTAACTGTATTTCATGCACTTTGTCAGGGGGAGTTTGACTAATGTTGCATATGAAGTGTAGTGGAGTTGAAAAACCTGAAAAGAAATTTAATTGCATCTAGACAGGGGGAGCACTTAGAATTGGTGTTTTGTTTGTCACATCTTGAACACCTCTTGCCTAAAAATTGATCAACTCTCATCTGATGTCATATTTCTCTCTCTTGAAAAATGATTCTGCCTTCTATTTGTTGAGCTGTTAAAGAAGAGTTTCTTTCAACTCCCTTCATGATACTATTTGTCTATATTCCAGCCTATACTCACCTTTCACACTCTTCTCAGCTGGTGTGACTGAATTGGTTCTACTATTGATTTGTTGGTCAGCTAAACTTATTTTTCTGATCTGAGGAACTTAAGCTGCATGTCATGCAATTCAGTCTGAGAACATTGTAGAAATTTCTATCATATAGGTTTAAGAATTATCACTAAATCAGACTGATATAAGATTAATGTATTCTCAGATTTGTAGTTAAATGAATTGAAAATATCTGAATGATAAGGTTTAATAAACTTTAACCACATGTTTCATGTAAATCTTAGACTCTCTCATCAGATATCTAAAAATTTGAATTCAGGGCTTCTTTGGCTAAGATGCATATAGTGTGTACTGTTGTTAAACATTAATTTGAAAATGTTGACTAAATGAAGAAATTGTGAATTCAGAGCAATGACTCGGTCTCTGAGAAACTGAGTTCTTTATCAATGAAATAAAGCAACTCATGTCATGAGGTGCCATAGTTATCTCTGATAAAAATTTAGTGAAACAAAACCTGACGGAGCAATAGCTTATCTGTGTTGAGTAGCTGGGGGGTCTGGCCTCTGATAAAGGTGTCTTCTCATGTAAAAAGACACTCATATTGCTAACTCTGCTCTCAAAGTGAGAGGCAATGACAGTTATCACACTGAGTAACTGGGTCACTTCAACTAAGACTTGTTGTGCCTCATGTAAAAAGGTGTTGATCGACTTAAATTGCTCAGGAAAAATATAATGTGCTTCAAATGAAATTATCTTGAAAAATCTGTCAACTCATGTTCTTGAAAAGTGTTTAACTTCTGTACTAATCTGTGTATCTTTCAAAGGTGCTATTGAGATCATATGTGTAAGATAAAAGATGATTGATTTTGGGTGTTATCTGAATATTTGGTTCACCTTTATTAAAACTTGGATTCATATATGAGTATTGAGTTTAACTTGACGAATTTGGTATACATCAAAATTAAATCAGATTGGTTAAGTTGCCACTTCATAACCCTTTATGATAGAAGAGTCTACATCTTTTAAGACTTATTGAAGTGATGTATGCATTAAAATCCCTCATGATCAGATTTTCCAGATAGCCTGATCACATTCAGTCTGATTATTCATTGAGATGTCTTGTGATGATTGTTGTCTATTATTGCCCTTCTATCACCAATCACTTTACTCTCCACACTGTTGGAATCTTCCATCTTGTTCTGCAATAAGTTCTGATTATGTGGTCTTTTCACCAGAATTCAGATTCTTTGTAAAGGCAGAATTCAGATTGATTTATTGGATAACCTGAATCCATTCCTGTGCTTCAGGGGGAGTTATGGTTTCTTTGCATCTAGGGGAGAGTAGTTAATCTTGCATGCTGCTAGGGGGAGTGATGGTCCATTGTCATAAGTGTCTTTGTGTGCTACATTTGTCTCTCAAACCATTTCCCTTCTTTTTGATTATGTCAAAGGGGGAGAATAGTTTGACGAGTTAGTGGGACTCATCATGTTGCCATCATCAAAAGGGGGGAGATTGTTGTGCCCCTTGTGCTTTGTTGATGATGTGGTGTTTTAATGATAGCAACATGAATGAGTCATGAGTCACCATATTGAATGATTGTTTATAACTGATATACAACATTGAATGCATGAGTTTGCATGGGTATTGCATGATGCGTTGACGCATGGGATCATTGCGTCAACTCACTCGTTTTGAAAGAGCTCTTGCTTTGCTTCATACAATGGTCTTCACACTTCAAGTCTATACATCCTCCCGTTCAGATTTCCAAGTCTATACAACGTTGTTGAGTGGAAGTCTGTACAGCCGGTGGGTTGCCAAGTCCATACATTGTGAACCTCAAAGCCTGTACAGACCTTGCCTTGCTCAAGTCTGTACATCGTTCATTTGTCTTGACAAGTCTACACATTGATAGTCTGTACATCATTCGTGAAGATTGAACATTGAGCAAGTATATACATTGGACGAGTCTGTATCGTGCCTCAGTCATGAAGTCTATACAGACTTTGAAGGCAAAGGTCAATGTATAGACTTGGAAATCTGGGGACGTCAACGCATGATGCATGAGACACACTTGCTGCGTTGACGCTGCATGACTTGTGAAATGCATAGAACACACAGAGGCTGTATAGACTTTGGCAAACAAGCGGCTGTACAGACTTTGGCACAACAATGAAGACAGACGATGTATAGACTTCATGACTGAGGCACGATACAGACTCGTCCAATGTATATACTTGCTCAATGTTCAATCTTCACGAATGATGTACAGACTACCAATGTGTAGACTTGCCAAGACAAATGAACGATGTACAGACTTGAGCAAGGCAAGGTCTGTACAGGCTTTGAGGTTCACAATGTATGGACTTGGCAACCCACCGGCTGTACAGACTTCCACTCAACAACGTTGTATAGACTTGGAAATCTGAACGGGAGGATGTATAGACTTGAAGTGTGAAGACCATTGTATAAAGCAAAGCAAGAGCTCTTTCAAAACGAGTGAGTTGACGCAATGATCCCATGCGTCAACGCATCATGCAATACCCATGCAAACTCATGCATTCAATGCTGTATATCAGTTATAAAAAATCATTCAATATGGTGACTCATGACTCATTCATGTTGCTATCATTAAAACACCACATCATCAACAAAGCACAAGGGACACAACATGCTTGTTCATTCAAGTCCATACATTGTCCGTGCACAAAGTCCATACATTGTCCTGTAGCATGCACGAAACCAAGTCTGTACATTGTCCACTTGTAGCAATAGCTCAAGTCTGTACAGCCCGTCTTCAGAGCATGTGCAAAGTCTATACATCGCTGCATCATTCACGTTTAAAGTCTGTACATTCTTCAGGTGCATCATCTCAGCAAGTCTATACATTGGACATGAGCATATAGCAAGTCTGTACATTGCATGTGTCGCAGACATAGCAAGTCTGTACATCGCCTTTGGCGCAGGCACAACAAGTCTGTACATTATTCTCGAGTGCATTCACCGTCTCACTCAGCGTCTCTGTAAGTCTATACATTGCTGCTGAACGCAAGTCTATACATTGGTTGCTGCATTGCATGTGCTCAAAGTCTGTACATTGCTCTGCTTCAGGCTGAGCAAGTCTTTACACTACTGCACGAACATCAAGTCTATACATTATCTTGCACAGCATGCATGCAAAGTCTGTACATCGTCTTCTTGTTCATGCATTGCATCAAAGTCTATACATACTTGGTCCATGCGTAAGCATAGCAAGTCTGTACATTGGTAGCAAGTCTGTACAACGTCCTTAGCATGAACACATTCAAAGTCTATACATTGGCCATTGCACACGAAGTCTGTACAGCGGTTGCCTTCATGCCTAGCAAGTCTATACATCGGTTGCCTTCATGCCTAGAAAGTCTGTACATCGTGTGTTGCTAAAAGTCTGTACAGACAGTGCATTCCTTGAGATCAAGTCTATACATTGCATCGCATCGGTCAAGTCTGTACATTGCTGCATGCATCAGATAAACAAGTCTATACAGACTTAGTCCATGCGTAAACATAGCAAGTCTGCACATCACAGACAAAGTCAGTACATTCGCCACCATGCATTCAAGTCTCAAAGTCTGTACAGAACTTGCCAAGTCTGCATCATTGCAAAGTCTATACATTACTGTCGCATTGCAAAGTCTATACATTGCAAAGTCTACACACTGCATTGCACACTACAAAGTCTATACATTGTGCATGGTTCAAAACAAGTCTGCACATTGTCTGTCACATGCACACAGAGTCTATACATCCCTCCATAGCAAGTATGCACATCGGCTGCACAGCACAAACAAAGTCTATACATTCTGTTGCATCGCATGCTTGCCTTATGCATGCAGAGTCTATACATTCTCTGCTGATGTGTTTATGCTGCAGCTCATTAAGTCTGTACATTCACAAACTTACTCGATCCATTATCTTCTGCTATTTCAGACTGCTCATTGGCTGATGATCAAGGAGCTTAAGGAGGGCACGTGATCCGAGGATAAGGGGAGTGCCATGATCGTGACACGTGTGATCCAGCAGGCTGAGATGCTGCCACGTGTACAAGGCTTTTGGGCGGGATATGTGGAAGACACACTCCCTTCCTACTGCTCTTTATATATGAAGCCTCTTCCATCAGAAGGAGGCTGATCGTGATAGAAGAGCTCGTACAGAGGAGAAAAAGAACTGAAGTAGAGAAGGAACTGAGAGCCTGCACGATCCTAAGAGAACAAAAGCAGAGAGAAGAAAAAGAGTGAAGAAGAGAAAGAGAAAGAAAGAGAGACAGAGTGATCGGAAGAAGAAGAAGAGCAGAGAGGAGAGTAGTCAGGAAGAAGAAAAGAAAGGAGGGGCAGTTAGAAGCTTCATTCGAAGATCTGTCCTCACTGGACCGTGGATCAAATCCAGGCCAGTCAGCTCTTTGAGAGCCACATATGCATTTCATTGTTTACAGATTTCAGTCACTGTTGTTACTTGTTTTTATTTTTCTTTTGAACCTTTCATCAAGCTGTTAGTCAGCGGTTTTACAGAGGAGGATTCCTCTGGACAGCAAGCTGTGAGGCTCAGCGGGGCGAGGTGGATACCTCGGACATTAAGTTGTGAAGCTCAGCGGTTTGTAGGCAAGCTTTGATGCCCAGTGGTTCAAGCTGTGAGTCAGCGGGAAGCCATACTCAGGTTTGAGTGTGGGGTCGATGTAGGTTTGGAGGACCGAATCACCTAAAAAATCTCTTGTGTACGGTGTGGTTTGATCTCATTGTGTGTTTGATGCTTGATGAATGCATAAGGGCGATATGGCTTGATTGCACACTATGTGTTTGACTGTGGTATTGAGTGTCCTTTGATATTGTTATTCCATAATTGCTCATTGTTCTTCTGAAGAAGGAGATATTTAATTAGCCGATGAGGGCATCCCTTGCCCCTCCACATTTTCTCCGGACTCGGATTGTTCGTCGGCAAGCGCCATTATGTTAGTCATGTATTTTTGAGTCTAGCCATGTAATCTTCACATTTTCTTTGAGTCAATATCATATAATTTTCCTTTTATTTGAGTCATGTACCTAGGTTAGTGAGTCATTTTCCTAAGTATTGTGTCATTAGGTTGGTTTGTTAGGCTAGTGGGCCCAATTCATTGGGCTTGGCCCAAGGGCACCCCTATCCCTTCGGTTATTTGTCATTGAGTCAAATGTCAGGGACTTTTGTAGAAATGTGAGTTGCCTATATATAGGACCCCATTCCCCTCATTTTGAAGTAATGAACAATTGAATGAAAATTGAAATCCACTTCCAAATCCCACTAGATCTCCCTCTCTCTCACTCTCTCTCTCTAAGGGGTCCCCCCTCTCTATCTCTCTCCCTCCACCCCAATTTTCGGAATTTTCTCTCTCCTCCCCATTCACCTCATTAAGACCCCTCCCCTTTCCCATACACTCATTTAACTCCCCCCCCCAACCCCAAGGTGGCATCCTCCAATCCACACCCCACCTCCCAACCCCCAACTACCTCACTCTCCTTCCCAAAGCATCCCACCACCTTCCCAATGCTAAATTAGCTTCTCCCAAAGCCCAATTTCGAATTTCCCTCCCATCGCCCACCCCCTTAGCTCCCTTGGTCGCCCAAATCCAACCCCAAACCCAGCCAAGGTCGCCCCCCCCCACCACCCCTCCATTCATACCCATTTCTTTTGTAGGTCAAGCTCTGGTTGCAGGCAGCAGGTTAGCCTTAGCTTGAAGCCGCCGCCACGTCCTCCTCCCTGTGAATCTGAAAGCCCAAGAGGTACCGTTGGAAGTGTCTTCGAGTCATCTTCGTAACGGTGGTGGTTTCGTCTGGATCCAAGCTCCGAGCTGGCCGTGAGAGCATTTCTCCCCTGACTGTGCGCAGCTTCCCTAGCAGAGCACCTGTGCCGGAGTTGAATCTCTACAGCGGCCAACCTTCTGGGAACCAGGGAAGGAGTTCTTCATCAAAAATCTTCTCCTCTGAGTCCTCTTTCATCTCCAAAAGACAGGGCATCAATCGGCTTCCAGAACCCCTAGTTCCCATTTTCCTCGTCCAAGTGCGCAGACTGCTTCTACAGATCCAGGTTCGACCTGCACCCGCTCATCCGACGACTGCTCTCTTCTCTGACCTCTGATTGCAACTCTGTCAGCTCCTGCTCAAAGCTACTCTGACCACGGAAGCGTCACCGCCGGTCTCACCTCAATCGGAGTTCAGGAGAGCCCACAGCACCTTCTGAAACCAACTACATCTTTTCTGTTTCCATCCGAGGCAGACAGAGGGGTCCTGTTCCAGGCTCTGCCACGATCAACACAGAATTCCAGAGATCCTCCAAAAATTCATGCGTCTTCCTCCGGCAGCTAGGAAACTTTTGGGACCAGTATCATCGGGATCGGAGTCCCCTGGAGCCCGTGGCGGCGTCAACACCGACCCCCTATCCAGTGAATCTGCAGACTGGCAGAACCGGCGGAACTCGAAAGTTGGGATTTCTTGCCCAATTCCCCCACCCCGCCTGGCCGGCTTACAGCCCCTCCCTGCGAGGAGGTAGCGTTTGGTTGTAATACATTAACCCCCACCCTGAGATCCCCCCCTCCTGCGAGAGGAGTAGTGGTGTAATCTTTCAATTTCAGGTTGAAGCTCCCTCGACGCGGCGTGGGGGTGCATACCCTCGCCTCCCCGCTCGCCCCCGTCTCCAGCCGGAGTCGGCGTCTTCACGCCGGCTAAGTGAGCCTCGATCCCTCTCTTGACTGGTTTAATCACTTGCTTAGCTTAGTATTATTTCTATTGCTTCGTCGGATGGAGAGTGAGAGCTCGGCCCAAATTGCTAGTACCGTGAGTGACCACCGCGGGCAAGTTGAGAGTGAATCCACTTAACCCACACCCTTGGTGTGTTGGCCGCCCATGATTTGGGCATCCTAGGCCTATTTGGGGTTCTCCCAAGGCTAGCCAACCTTTAGAGCCTCAAGGTCCCGCCTCGGACCCTCTCCAACATCGCCTAGTCGCCATCGGGCACTAGTGTGCGCCATACGGGTGAGCTCGCTAGTGTGAGTCCGCCGCTCAAACCTGAATGCTTGGAAAATAGGTCCATAGGTGGTGTCACATCAAGTGGTATCAGAGCAAGTTCATAACTTATCTCTATCAAGTTGGTCCTAGGGCATATCTATGTATTTAGAGTCTTCAAGTGCATCACTCTTGTCCCCTAGTATGGCCACCTCATATCGACCTTACCAATCGGCCACTCCATAAGTCCAAGCCACCAAGAGATGCCTACCACTAACACCCATAACTTCCCTGTCCATGTCAACTACTTCATGAAAGCCTTGACCTATGCCAATGAGCGGCTTGATAACATATCGGGCCGACTCAACCAACTTGGAGAAAATAGGCCCGCCCCAAGGACGGACGATAGGATGGTGCCTTTCCCACTTCCCACATTTGATGGAACCTCTCCTAGAGAATATTTAGATTGGGAAGCTACAATGGACCAATACTTAACTTGGTATCCTATGTCCGAGGATGAAAAGGCATGGGTTGCCAAAATGTAACTTACCAAACGGGCAGAAACTTATTGGATGCAAATTGTCGGGCTAAAGGTACTTAGAAGGGAAACTCCCATCACCACTTGGAAGGACATGAAGGAGCAACTTAGGGCAAAATATATGTCCCCTTCCTACCCGGGTTACCAAAGCCCAAGGAGCACTCCCACTCCCTCAACCCCACCCGTCCAAAATCTCACCCCTAAAACCCAAGTATCTAAGGCCTCCACCTCCTCACCCAACCCCATAAGGTCCCCCACCCCCCAACCCAAAACCCCTCACCCAACCCACCTCCCGCTTCCTACACCAATCTTTCCTCAACCTAGGCCTCCTCTAATTCCCCTTCCTATCCAAATCCAAGACCACCCTTGCCCACCACCCCAAGTGCACCATGCTCCAGCTATCACCAATTCTCCCGCATTAGACCTACCCAACCCATTAACACTAGGAATTGAAACCCACACACCCATCCACATGGAAATAGATGCTAGTCCCGAACAAAAACCTACCCTAGAGGAAATCCAAGAACCTCCACTTTCACCCACCTCTCCTAGTCCGGATCCTCAAAAGCCACACACCTTCACCATGAATGAAGTCATACTCCAATGGCTCAAACAAGGACCCACCCTTCCTAGCTCACCCCACCTCTCTCACCATTGGGATATCCATCCCAAATTACCCCCCTCCACTCCTATCACACCACAATCCAATCCTACTATGAGGTAGAAGGTTGGGATGATCTCCTCAAGGGTTTAGAATGGCAACTAGGGTTGACTTGCTTATTGACCTTAGGAAAGGCCCACCCAAAAAGCCTTAGTCTCATCCACCCATGTGATGGTTCTATCACCTCGGTCTTCACCATTGGTTGCTACACTAGTGACCTCCTTCTCATTCTCCCTATGGATGAAAAATCCATCATGATCCACTCCACTTCCATTGAGATCCCAAGTACCTTGATCGACTGGCCCACTAATGACCTTGGTCCAATTACCTTGAGGGAGATGGACCCACCGTGTGAAGACCATGTGGGCATAGAGTCTCTTCTTCTAGGAAACCCAGTCCATGACCCCTTTGATCCCTTCCTTTGGGAGTATGGGTACCCACGTGACCCACCCACATCACCCACCACCCACCCTTTCCTACCCCCACCCACCATGTTGGGCCAAGCCCACCTCATTCATGACCCAGGTTACACCATAGAAATCATGACCTTAGGCAACACCTGCCTAGAGATCAAGAAAGTGCCCCACCCCATATCCACCTACCTAGACCCCTTTGACCCTTTTGAGTGGAAGCTCAAAGGCCAACCCACCATCCCACATGAGGAAGTCATCTTTGGGAAAGGAATTCATATGTCTTGGCACATCACACCGCTTGGCATGATTAGTCCGTCGGGTACATTCATCCACATCACCCACATGTCAAGTAGGAAGCATAAGTGGACCATATTTGGATGTAATGGTCCACCCTCTTTCATCATGAGTCATAAGCATGAAAGGAGCATACATGGATGTCCGGGTCCCCCAGCATTTGTCACCACCATGCATACCTGTGGATGCCCCGGTCCCCCCAAATCATTCAACGTCCTCATAACATCAATGAATGATAGGTCTATATGTGGTTGTCCTGGACCACCTTTGCATACCATACATTGTCAACTCACATCGCATCATAGTGCATGGCATATGCATTCAAGCAAGTATCAAGCAACAAGCGGTGGGATTCATAAGAAGCGAGCACAAACTCCTAAGCACCACTTTGAGTTCCAAGTTGACAATTTGGTGATGATGGCTTTGGAGTGGCTCTACTTTAGGGTCACCTCCAATCTGAGGGCACGAGGACTTGGACCTTGCCAAGATCTGAGTGGCTTTGGCAACCCAGCTTATGGGTTGGACTTTCAAATGGATTTTGGGATTCACCCCACTTCCCATGTGGCGGATCCGGCACCCTCTAAGGGCACCGCGGTGGATCCTAATGAGTGCCTCGAGCTTACACCTACCCTTGTGAGAGACACCCTCGGAGTGCCACCACAAATAGCCTGAGAGCCCGACGTGAGCACACGGCGGCAATACTAGGCAAGCAAGATCCCATCGCCAGCATGAGGGTATGACCGAGTCACTTTGTCGAGCTGAAGCGCCGTTCCCCGACTATGGTCGCGGGTTGAGTATGGAGATCGTGGATCGCCCAGAGCCGCAGTTCGATGTACTACTTCCTTGGTGGACCCATACTCGACGGGGTCGAGTTTTCCCCACCCCGGGGGTATGATGAGGGCATCCCTTGCCCCTCCACATTTTCTCCGGACTCGGATTGTTCGTCGGCAAGCGCCATTATGTTAGTCATGTATTTTTGAGTCTAGCCATGTAATCTTCACATTTTCTTTGAGTCAATATCATGTAATTTTCCCTTTATTTGAGTCATGTACCTAGGTTAGTGAGTCATTTTTATAAGTATTGTGTCATTAGGTTGGTTTGTTAGGCTAGTGGGCCCAATTCATTGGGCTTGGCCCAAGGGCACCCCTATCCCTTCGGTTATTTGTCATTGAGTCAAATGTCAGGGACTTTTGTAGAAATGTGGGTTGCCTATATATAGGACCCCATTCCCCTCATTTTGAAGTAATGAACAATTGAATGAAAATTGAAATCCACTTCCAAATCCCACTAGATCTCCCTCTCTCTCACTCTCTCTCTCTAAGGGGTCCCCCCCTCTCTCTCTCTCCCTCCACCCCAATTTTCGGAATTTTCTCTCTCCTCCCCATTCACCCCTCATTAAGACCCCTCCCCTTCCCCATACACTCATTTAACTCCCCCCCCAACCCCAAGGTGGCATCCTCCAATCCACACCCCACCTCCCAACCCCCAACTACCCCACTCTCCTTCCCAAAGCATCCCACCACCTTCCCAATGCTAAATTAGCTTCTCCCAAAGCCCAATTTCGAATTTCCCTCCCATCTCCCACCCCCTTAGCTCCCTTGGTCGCCCAAATCCAACCCCAAACCCAGCCAAGGTCTCCCCCCCACCACCACCCCTCCATTCATACCCATTTCTTTTGCAGGTCAAGCTCTGGTTGCAGGCAGCAGGTTTGCCGTAGCTTGAAGCGGCCACCACGTCCTCCTCCCTGTGAATCTGAAAGCCCAAGAGGTACCGTTGGAAGTATCTTCGAGTCATCTTCGCAACGGTGGTGGTTTCGTCTGGATCCAAGCTCCGAGCTGGCCGTGAGAGCATTTCTCCCCCGACTGTGTGCAGCTTCCCTAGCAGAGCACCTGAGCCGGAGTTGAAGCTCTACAGCGGCCAATCTTCTGGGAATCAGGGCAGGAGTTCTTCATCAAAAATATTATCCTTTGAGTCCTCTTTCATATCCAAAAGGCAGGGCATCAATCGGCTTCCAGAACCCCTAGTTCCCATTTTCCTCGTCCAAGTGCGCAGACTGCTTCTGCAGATCCAGGTTCGACCTGCACCCACTCATCCAATGACTACTCTCTTCTCCGACCTTTGATTGCAACTCCGTCAGCTCTTGCTCAAAGCTACTCCGACCACGGAAGTGTCACCGCCAGTCTCGCCTCAATCGGAGTTCAGGAGAGCCCACAGCACCTTCTGCAACCAACTGCATCTTTTCTGTTTCCATCCGAGGCAGACAGAGGGGTCCTGTTCCAGGCTCTGCCACAATCAGCACAGAATTCCAGAGATCCTCCAAAAATTCATGTGTCTTCCTCCGGCAGCTAGAAAACTTTTGGGACCAGTATCATCGGGATCGGAGTCCCCTGGGGCCCGTGGCGGCGTCAACACCGACCCCCTATCCAGTGAATCTGCAGACTGGCAGAACCGGCGGAACTCGGAAGTTGGGATTTCTTGCCCAATTCCCCCACCCCGCCTGGCCGGCTTACAGCCCCTCCCTGCGAGGAGGTAGTGTTTGGTTGTAATACATTAACCCCCACCCCGAGATCCCCCCCTCCTGTGAGAGGAGTAGGGTGTAATCTTTCAATTTCAGGTTGAAGCTCCCTCGACGCGGCGTGGGGGTGCATACCCTCGCCTCCCCGCTTGCCCCCGTCTCCGGCCGGAGTCGGCGTCTTCACACCGGCTAGGTGAGCCTCGGTCCCTCTCTTGACTGGTTTAATCACTTGCTTAGCTTAGTATTATTGCTATTGCTTTGTCGGATGGAGAGTGAGAGCTCGGCCCAAATTGCTAGTACCGTGAGTGACCACCGCGGGCAAGTTGAGAGTGAATCCACTTAACCCACACCCTTGGTGTGTTGGCTGTAGATCTAATTAAAAATCCACTTAGAACAAAGAAGAAAAAGCATGAGAAGAAAAAGCATGCACGAGGTGCAAAATAGGAGATGTGATCGCCAGAGACGCGAGGGCCTCAAAGATATAACAATGAAAATAGATGGAGGAGGGATCGCGAAAAATACCTTGAAACGCGGGTGATGTGAGTGCTCCTTTCTCTTCCAATCGGCCGGCCGATGAAGAGAGTTCTTCTCGATTTGATTACCCTTGCAAAAAGAAGACAAATACCAATAAAAGATTGAATTAGAAGCAAGGTAGTGTAGCATCAATTCATGAAAGATATAAACATGAAAATATGTGTAAGAACACACCTTGTGGGTGGTTGCCCTTAAACCTCTATGCAAAAAAGGGTGTGGGATATGATGAATGATATATGCCAATGCAAAGATATGATGTATAAAAATAATGAAGAAGGGTGCAAGAGTGCACTATGGGAGCTTCTCAACGGTTGAGAAGGAAAGATCAACAGAAGATGAGCATGCATGCATATGAACGATGCAATAAGCAGAAGAATAAAAATAAGAAGAGGAGCCTGTGCTTTTGGCTTTGATGCTCGATGGGGAGGCAGCCTTCAAGAGATGATGATGCTGTAAGCGCGTAGAAAGCTTCTCCTAAGCCAAAGCAGCAGCAGCCCCTCCTGTAAAAAAAAAGAAGAAAACCACAGAGAAAAACGGGGGAAGAAGACTCGGAGGAGAAGAAGAAGAGGGAGGGAACCCCTATAACAGAGCCGAAGGGCTCTATTAATAGGATCGAATCACATAGATAGAAGGATAAGAATAGGCAAGAGTCCAACATGGGAAAGATAAGAATGGGCAATGTGACCAAACAAAGTAAGGACTCCTTGGGGAAAGGGCTGCGTTCGATCAGAACACGAAATTGAAACACGACCTGAAAAAGGGCGTTAATTCATAAATTGATGACCTACCATAGGGCGTTAATTAAAAACGCGACCGGGACGAGCGCGTCGCTTCTTGGACCATTTTTAGAAATAAAACATTCTTTTATTTGAAAATTGTGAAAGACGCCTGACAGAAAGGCGTTATTAAAAACACGCCCCCAAGAAGGGCGTTAATTCAATATGATAAATAGCCAAAAAGAATGGACGACCATGTGTTCGGGCGTCAATTAAATTGACGTCCGATTCAGGGTCGTTATTTCAAAAATATTCAAAACAGGGTCATTTTTTATTTCTCAATATTATTTTCCCATTTTTTAGGTGGAGGTGCATCACAAGGTGCTGATTCCAACGACTATTTTTACGAATTTTTCTGACACCCGGAAGACCACCAAATCACCTCTGGAAGAGGGTTGAAAATAATATTAAAAAATTCAATTTGAAAGTGACGCCCTCAGACATGTCGTGATTTACATTTTTTTAAATTTTTGTTTTATTAAAAATCAAAATAACGTCCCTTGTTAAGTCGTTAATTCATAAAAAATTTCGAAAAAGCCTCAGAAAAATCCAGAAAAATTAGAAAATGAGTGGAATTGACGCCTAATGGAAGTGGCGTCAATTTTTAAGAAACGCCCAAGGCTAAGTCGTTATTTAAAAGACGCCCCACGTCAAGTCGTTAATTCTGAAAAATTCATAAAAATAGATAAAAATATCCAAAAAATACAGAAAAATCCAAAAAAATAGGAAAAAATAAGAAAAGGGAGAAATCCAAGAAAAGTGAGAAAAACCACTCAAACAAAGTTAATTTGAGGGTCAAATTGGGGCATTACAAGGCAATATGAGATGTACTCACAGTAACGTCAATTTTGGCGTGTCTACAGCTGCCCCGCCTTGGCGTCTGCTTTGCAAGGGAGCAGAGCAAACTGAAAAGTAGATGCCAAGGTGTGATGAGACACGCAATCAACATCACTTGATGAGAATGAAATCAAAAGCTCGAGATGAAGCAATCCCGGGAAATTCAATGAAATCAACGATGTTCGGATAAAAGGAGTGTGCACGCGGGCATGAAGGAGAATGATCAACTTCCAGCGCGGTGGAAGTACCCCAGGTCACAAACCTGTAGGTTTCACCATTGGGGAGCGGTTACCAGCCAATGTGGACGTGCTGCAGCCAAGGTGGATCAAAGGAAAAGGATTGAAACAAGATGATAGAAATCCAAACAAGGAGCTTTCGAGAAAATGACCCAAAACAGCGACAAAACGAACTGAGGATTCCATTCAGCAGTGAATATCTCATATCTTGAAAGATTAAGATCAATTTGACTTTCCAAATCAGCTTATCAGAATGATTTTCCAACGTTAATTCAAAGTTCTATATGAATGCATGCTGGGTTTAAAAGGAAAAATTAAAATAAATGAAAATATAAGATAATCAAGGATAATATTGTTAAACTGCTAAGACTGGGTCAAGAAACCCATTCTGCGAGCCGATACTAAGCCGAAGCCCGTTTATCCACGCACCAACTCGCAAAAGATAACCATCGTCCCCAGTCTTGGACGGTTCAACGGCCTATCCGTGTGACTAAGACTCTTCTGGAATCGTCATCATTTTTTATGAAGGGGAACTCAAATTCCAGATTTACCAAAGTCACAAGGTCCTTGATATAATCTAGTAGCGTATGTAACATATAGTAGGAATGCATACAGGGAGAGATGGGACAATAAGCATGGGGGAACAGAGAAATGAGGTGCAAGTACCGTGGGGCTTGGATGATGATGCCCAGTCGGTGGGACCAAGAGCTTCTTCCTGCGCTCAAAATTCCATTAGCCAAGATATAAAAGATAACAAGCAATGAATAAGGCATTTAAGCATAGCAAGCATAGCATAAATCAAAGCATCAATAGCAGGTATGTATCATATTCAAGAATAGCATAGATAGCATCATTAAAGCATAAATAGCATAGCATCATTGTTTGTCGTTTGTCATGAGGATGACAACTTGGCTAATCAAGATTTGAAGTTGAATGATCAAGATCTGATAATGCCCATCGGCGGAGTGATCAGCAAGATTTGATAAAAAAGATTTGGAGATGAATAATCGGAGTAATGCGTAGTAAATTATGAAGATGTGATCAATTGTGAATATGGGAAGAATCAAAAGGTAGATGGCAATGAATGGAGAGGACTCATCCCGTGCTCTTGGTCCTTACAAAGTTATCGTTCCTGCAAAAGCACCATCAGAGAAATATAATACATTTTTTTTAGATTTTTGGGATATGCAAGTTTTTGTGGGTTTTGAAAATATTTGAATTTTTATGTGGATTTTTTTTTGAAGATATCTGATTTTTTTATGGATTTTTGAAAATATTCAATTTTTTTTGGATCTTGCTTAGGAAATATTCAACTTTTTTTCTTTTTTTCTTTTTTTTTCACCAGAAATATTTTTTTTTAGATTTTGGTTTAGACATTGCTAAAGCAGCATCAAAGGGTGTTTAAACCACTGGCTAAGGGTCTTTGTTCATTCCCCTTTCGCTAAAAACTGCCCAAAGCCAGGCGTGCATTTAAAGGTGGCGTCCTATGACCAGCTACCCTTGATTAACGGTGCCCCTACCAAGGCCATACCCGAGAAACATTCGGTCTTAGAGGGAGAAGAGAAGAATAATTGAGGATAAGCTTTATGCAGGATGGGAGATGTCAGGACTCGAATTCCTTCCAAGGTGTTTCCCCTCAAAGAGGTAGTATGTTGTGCCGGGGCTTTGTGTCTTTGATTTTTAGACCCTTGACATGCATACGACCAGGGTTTTCCCTGCGGGGACTTTGCCACTCTTGACATGCCATAATTCACAATTTTGCTTTTATCGAAATTTTGACTTGATTTTCATAATAGCCCTTTTGGCGAGATGTATATCATGAAAACTCATATGAAAACTCATATTGATTTTGGGTCAAGACTGCCCCTATTTGAGACTCCTCTCGTATTGGGGATTACCCTGGGTGGGTCATCTCATCCGTCAACCTCTTGCCCCTGCATTCGGCCGAGTAAAGAAGAGAAAAGACTTTCAGATATACTCATGGCATGGCCAAAGTAGGGACGGTGTTTAACCAAAGGAGCCGGCTAAAGGGCGCCGTGAAGTGTGTGGAATGCCCAGATAAGGGTTACTCTTAACAAGCGGGGAGAGAATGTCGGATTCCCGGTGCGAGGTTATTATTAACCAATGGTGCTGCAGAAGCAAGCCTAAAGACTCTTTTGAGAATGATTTAATTAAACAAAAGCCTAAGATAAAGGTCTAAAACACCACTCTTAATCTTGTTAAGAAGCACTTTATTTTGAAAATCATGCGTGAAGCAATTAGATAATGATATCATAAAAATGCGTACTTACGCCAATATGCTACCTTGCAACCTTTGTAGAAGCAGCTGTCAAAGGCGAGGTTGATCATCGTGGGATAGTCCTCTTTGGCAGTCAAAAAGGATTGGAAGCAAAGGACTGAAAGTGGCTTAACAAGAAGGAGTGGTGCCAAGACCAGACTCAGACGAATAAGGAGAAAAGGAAAAGAGGCGAGGGCTAGAACTCCCTCACTAAGGCACGGAGACCCTGATCACATGGAACAGTCTACAGAAGAAGCGGAGAATTAGAAGGAGGAGTGAGGACTAAAGCCTCGAAAGCAGTGAAAAAAAGGGCAGATGCCCAAGGCAGTGGATGTGGAAGAAGTTGGGTCGGACCCAGGATTAGGGGGAATCAGAAGAAGAAATTGATAGATGGAAAGAGGCAGATCCGGAGGGTCCGGAGGTTGTGGAGGAGAATCCTGATAGGAGGAATCCGGGGGCTCCGGAGGGATAAGATATCGAGGGACGCAGTGCCCTGGGAAGAAATATGGAAAAAGATGATGGAAGAGGAGGAAGAAAATGAAGGATGTGATGTCCCGGAGGAGCAGAAAGATGAATCGGAAGAAAGATGGAGGGTCCGGAGGTTCCGGAGGAATGAGATGCCGAGGGACACGGTGCCCAGGGAAGAGTGGATGAAAAGAATCAGGAGGGTCCGGAGGAAAATATCGAGGGACGCGTTGCCCTCGGAATGGAAAAAGATGATAGAAAAGGAAGAAAAGAATGAAGTGCATGATGTCCCGGAGAAGCAAGAGGATGAATTGGAGGAAAGATGGAAGGTCCAGAAGTTCCGGGGGTAGAAAATGGAAAGGGGCGTCATGCCCAGGGGATTGAGAGAGGGGTGAAGGATCTGGAGGTTCCGGGGGAAGAAGATAGAAAAGGGCGCGATGCCCTGGGAAAAAGTCCGGAGGTTCCGGAGGAAGAAGACGGAAAGGGGCACGATGCCCAGGGAGAATCAGTAAGAAGCCCAGAAGATCCGGACTTGAGGGTGTGCAGGGGCGCAATGCCCAAAGAGCGAGATCCGGAGGTTCCGGAGGAGGAAGATACCATGGGATGCGATGCCCAGGGAGGACGGGAGAGAAATTCGGGGAGTCCGGATGCAATGGTTGGAAAGGGGCGCGATGCCCTGAGGAAAGATTGGAGAGGGTGCAATGCCCGGGCAGTGTAAGGGGACCCGCAGATCCTGAGGATGAAGATGAATAAGATGGGAAATGCGGAAGATCCGGAGGTTCCGGAAGGCGGGGAAGATACGGGTCCAGAAACCCGGGAAAGAAGAAGTGCAAATGTGTGCAATGGGATGGATGCGATGAATGTAGTGAATGCATGAATGCAATGAAATGTAAAGAATATGAAGAATGTGAAGGGTGAGAGGATGAGATCTTCCTTTTTACCCTTAGAGTGGCCCATGAAGAGATTGTGATAGACAATGATGTGAATGGAGTTGAATAGAAGGTGGATATAACAGTGGAAAGCCCCTTAGCACCAAGATGACTGCCCCTCCACAGTAGTGAAAGTGTATAAGAAATAGCCCATGTCGAAGCTTCAATGGTGAATGACAACTCCCTTGGAGAGTGAAAAGCAATAGTGCGAGGGAGTTGGAGAGTTGGGACAGGAAGCATCATGTTGCCCATTGATTGTGGCGTATATGGAATGTTGAACAAAATGGGTATTTGCCCCTTGTAAGAAAGAATGGGTTCAAGATTTGAAAGTTTGAACAAGGAGTGCCCTGTCCTCCCCTTGGATGGCATCAACGCTTGGCATTCTTCTCTGAGTAATGGCGGTGACTTGGCCTCTTCGACCATGCTTGGCATAATAACCCGGATTGGCATCCGGTAAATAAATTCTTGCATCTTGAACAGCACGGCAGTGGCCAAATTCTTCTTGCCCAGCTTTTGCTTATCTTCGGCACAAGTACTTGTAGCAGCGCTCCCCTTCCGAGTAGTAAAGGGAGGTGAGGCGGAGGCGGAAGGCTTCGTGGATGGTGGAGGTATAATGGGAGGTGTTGGCAAATGGGTGAGTGGAGGTGGAGGTTCAAACACGTCGAGCTTCTCCCTTTGCTCGGAAACAGTTTGGGTTGGCTCGAGTGCAAAAAAGGGTTGATCCTGCTCAGGATTAGCCACGGGTAATAGGTTAAGTGGTGGAGTAGGGGTAGTTGGGTTTGGTGTTAAAGGTGTAATAGAGGGTTGAATTGGAGAAAGTTCGACGTTAGGCTCAGTGGAGGCCGATGGTGTGGAGGCTGGCATAACCGGTGGAAGTGTAATTGGTGGAGGTGTAATTGGTGGAGGTTTGGTGCGGAGAAAACGCAGAACGGGGCGAGCGGTGTTAGGAGGAGGAGACTCAAGATGCGCCGGCGTGGGTGATTGAAGTACCGACCCATCATCGTAACACCAAGAGGTCTTGGAAATAGGGGTTGGATTAGGGACGGTGGTTTCGTCCTGAACAGGGGGTTCATCAAATGATAGTGGGGGAAGCGGGAAGCGAAGGAAACTCGGAAGGGGTGCCTGCAAAGCTTCATCGTATGTTGCCTCGAATTCTCCAATTGCCGGTTCTTCATCATCAAATTCAAGTGGACATCGTAGTGGAGGCGTATATGTGGATGGAGGAATGTAATGATGTTGCGTATGTGGAGGTGGAAGTCCATATGAATGAAGTGTGCGGACGGGTGGAGGGCGGACGGTGTCCACTTGAGCGTTGAAATCTGCCGGCTCTTGCTTGCTTGAACTGTCGGTGCCATAATCGTCCATCCTATCCTTCCAATCTTTCTCCATTTTTGTAATATCATTCAGAGCGGCATGAAGGAGATTGACTGGAGTAGGAGGAGCGGGCCGTGGGCTCGTAACCCTCTTTAATTGTTCCTCCATTAAAGTGACCTTGTCAAGAAGAGTTTGTTGGAGGGGTATGGCTTGAGCAACCAAGGGTTGGCAGGGCCTTGAAGGAGGGGCCGCATAAGAAGGCCGTGGAAGGGGATTAATGGGCCGACCCGTAGAAAAACCCGGATGGGCCGGATTGCAAGAAATAAATGGGCCTTGGGGCCGTGGTGGAGGAGGAATAGAAGGAGGCGGGTGTCGGACCACCCGAGGAGGAGTATGTGTGGATGAAGGAGATGGGTGATGGGCCACCCAAATAGGATTGTGAATAGAAGAGGGAGGTGGGTGATGGGCCACATGTATGGGATTGGAAGAATGCGATGAATGAGATGCACCCTCAACAACGGCCTTAAGGGCTTGGATTTGTTGAGGGGTGAGATGATCTAATGCATGCAAGATCTGGGAGACCTTCTCATCATTGGGAGGAGACGGTCCCGAAGGAGTAGTGGCTCGAAATTGAGGCGGGGGACCTTGAGATTGGACATTACCCATGGGTCGGGCAACACCATAAGAATAAGGACGTGGTCCCTTGGAGATATGGTGAGGACGATGATGAACCTGTTGAAATTGAGGATTATAAGATGTGCACGGTTGTGCATCCTCATGAATTGAATTAAACATGTTGGTTTTGTTATCATGGTAAGCCATTATGCAATCAATAATTTGCAAAGAAACACACAAGTGGGATGGTTACCGTTGATCTTAATTTGTTTGAACCTTGGTGAATTAATGAATTTTAACAAATTGATATGATCACTCGAGGGGGGAACCTAGTTTCAAATGAGGTTTAACTTCGGTGCCAACTAGGAACACTCTCTCACCATGCTTAGGCCAACTAACCTGGGACTTCAAGGGTACAACCTGCCCGGCGTCCGTGAGGGAATCCACGGGTGCGGGGACTTACGGAGGCTTGGTTTAGGAATTTCCGGTCCAAAGAGACGGAGCGCTCAATGGAGGGTCGTTCCTTCACCAAGAGGGTGTGTGGCTCCTAAAGATGTGGGGAGAGGAGGTCTCCCAAACCAATGCAAGTGGATGAATGCAGCAGGATATGAGTGAATCAAACAATAAGCCAGAGCAATCAGTATAATAATCAATGCAACACGGCTCTGAAAAAAAAACACAAGAAAGAGACGACCTGGGGAAGGTCGCTATAAACAAAATAGACGACCGTGTGACGGTCGTGAATCACTGTGGGAGCCCACAGGCAGGGTAAAAACGCGCCTTAGAGGGAGGCGCTACAAATGAAAGAAACGCCTCTGAGTGAGGGCGTCAAATCCAGGGGCACGCACGGCCAACTAAAGAAATGCCTTGTGGAGAGGCGCTTCTATGATAAGAGACGCCTCTATGAGGGGCGTTAATTCTTTTTGTCTCTAGAAACAACCCTCTACCGGCCAGCAAACCAATCAGGAGGATAATCACAGTCACAGTATAATCATGGCAATCAATAACATGCAACAGAGTATAACATGCTCATCAAAATTTTGGATAAGTGGAATTTCCAAATAAAATCCAACAAATTAGCCAATCATAAGTGGGGAAGGTACTACGTGTAGCACGAAAGGAGGCGCACCGTGGGTGCAAAAGGGGAGATGGCACACGTGGGTGCCCAAGGGAAAGGGTAATCAAATGAAAAAAAATAAAAGGAGTCCCACCGTGATCGCCAATTTGTAGATCTAATTAAAAATCCACTTAGAACAAAGAAGAAAAAGCATGAGAAGAAAAAGTATGCACGAGGTGCAAAATAGGAGATGTGATCGCCAGAGACGCGAGGGCCTCAAAGATATAACAATGAAAATAGATGGAGGAGGGATCGCGAAAAATACCTTGAAACGCGGGTGATGTGAGTGCTCCTTTCTCTTCCAATCGGCCGGCCGATGAAGAGAGTTCTTCTCGATTTGATTACCCTTGCAAAAAGAAGACAAATACCAATAAAAGATTGAATTAGAAACAAGGTAGTGTAGCATCAATTTATGAAAGATATAAACATGAAAATATGTATAAGAACACACCTTGTGGGTGGTTGCCCTTAAACCCCTATGCAAAAAAGGGTGTGGGATATGATGAATGATATATGCCAATGCAAAGATATGATGTATAAAAATAATGAAGAAGGGTGCAAAAGTGCACTATGGGAGCTTCTCAACGGTTGAGAAGGAAAGATCAACAGAAGATGAGCATGCATACATATGAACGATGCAAATTTTGAATGACAGTAATCAAAACCTATTAGCGATTTTGACCTAGGATTAAGCGACCCCACCATGGCTGCCGGACTTTGACTTTGGGCCCACCGTCGCCGTCATGGCCTCCCCGTCGGGGGGGCCTGGAAGCCCAGGCTCACCTCCACCCCTCAACCTCTCGAAGGACTTCTCCTCCCCGGCGACCAAATCATATGCTTCCGCTGTCTCCGCGCCACAGGTCTCTCTCAAGGACCTTCCGCAGGACGTCCCCTTCAGGGCAGCATGCACCCATATCTGCTCCGACACTAACTCCAAGATTCCGACAGTCTTCTTCTCGGCCGAGGAACTCTCGGCTATCTCCGCACCGTTCAAGCTTTGCTTAGTCTTCAAGTTCTACAGAGATCACCCCCCTCTGGAAGAGATTTCCAAAGCTCTGAAGGACAAATGGCGTGTTCAGGGTGATACCTCTATATCAAGGTTCGACCGCCGCCATGCCTTCATCAGGTTCCTTTGTTACGAGGACTTCCTCCAGGTTTGGACAAGAGAGAGCTGGATGCTCCTTGGCCAAACTGTCAAAATTTTCCGCTGGTCCCCTTGGTTTCGGCCGGGTCTGGAGTCTCCAGTGGTGCCTGTTTGGTTCCACCTTCCTCTGCTTCCTCCGTGCTTTTTTAGTACCGGAGCTTTATCTTCTATTGCTTCCTCTGTTGGTCGCCTTCTGAAGATTGGACCTGGAACGAAGTCTCTTCAACGTTTGGAAGGAGCCCGCATCTGTGTTGAAACTGATGTATCAAAGCCTATTCCATCAGAAATCTGGATTGGTGTCGGTGAGGAAGGCATGAAACAGTCGATTATTCCTCTCTTCGTGCCATTTTTTTGCTCGGACTGCAGAAAGCTGGGTCATGAAGCAAAGAACTGTATACGCAGCAAAAGTCCAACTAAACATTCCACTGCTGCTCCTACACAGACTAAGAACGAGGTAAACCCAAGTAGGTTGACTGGTGCACCAAAGGAGAAAGATCCTGAATCTGCTCCTGGAGCTATTACAATTCAATTTCGTTGGCAACTGAAATCTCAGGCTCCCCCATCTGCTCCGATGGTGACTGGTGAAAGCTCTCAAAGAATATGCACTGCCAATCCTCCTCAAGATCAGCCACCTTCCCAACAGGAGCCTTCCGGGGAAATTGTGGACACCACATTATCGGAAGCTTTGTCTACTGATGTCTCTTTGAAGCTTCTCACTGGCATCCAAGACTCTACCTCGTTACCCAGGGCTCCTTCAGCCTCAGTGGTAGAGTCTGAATCAGGAGTACCTGATCCTCCAGAGCTCCCTTCAGCACAAATGATGAGAAACACAGGTGTTTTAGCCCTTGTCCCGGAACTAGCCATAGTCGACAAGCATAGTGACAACTCAAGTGCTGACATTCTATCTGAGGCTGAGATGTTATCCCGATGCCAGCAAATTTCTGTCTCAGCTGAAATTACTAACACTCAGATTCTGCTTAAAGAACAATCTGGTGTTGTGACTAGAGCAATGACCAGAGCTAACTCCATGGGTAAGCTCTCAAATCCTCAAATTCTATAATGTCTTTTCTCATCTGGAATGTCAGAGGCATAGGTAACGACTTAACTGTGGCTAGACTAAAGCTTCTTATCAAAATCCACCACCTCCACTGTATT
Organism: Amorphophallus konjac; assembly: GCA_022559845.1. NCBI lineage: Eukaryota > Viridiplantae > Streptophyta > Magnoliopsida > Alismatales > Araceae > Amorphophallus > Amorphophallus konjac. Next base: position 82,953,857 of record CM040127.1, on the reverse strand, counting down.
GCTATTTTAGAACCAAAAATCCACACAGATATGCTTGAAAAGACCTGTAAAAGATTGGGCATGGATAAAGCTGTGGCCAATGGTGATGCAAATGCCCATATCTGGGTTCTGTGGAAGGATCCTGTGGATTTCTCTGTTTTGTACAAAGATGAACAACAAATTACACTCAAGCAGAACTCTGTGGCTATCTCAGACTTTCACATGACTGTGGTCTATGCTAAGTGCTCAGTTATTGAAAGGCATGATCTTTGGGCATCCCTCTCCAATATACATATGCAAATTTCAGGCTCCTGGATGGTGGCAGGGGATTTTAACTGTATCCTTGATCCGGATGAGAAACTAGGTGGTCTTCCACCATCTACGTCTTCTATGTCTGATTTTCAAGATTGTCTAAATGATTGTGCCCTATCGGATGCTGGCTTTATGGGTTCGAAGTACACCTGGCATAATAACCAAAGTGGCAATAGAGCTATTTGGGTAAGGCTAGACAGAATCCTAGTCAATGGCCCTTGGCTAGTATCCAACACTATCACTATTGATCACTTATCTAGAGAGGCTTCGGATCATGCCCCCATTCTAGTACAGCTTGCAACTTTGACTAAGCACAGATCTAGATTCTGCTTCCAACAAATGTGGACCACTCATGATTTATTTCTCAGGGATGTACAAACAGAGTGGAGCAACAACCCCCTGGCAACTTCTGCCATTTCCACTCTTTATTTAAAGCTCAAATCCATGAGAAAAATGCTTCTGACTTGGAATAAGCAGACTTTTGGAAATATCCACAACAATGTTATGGCTGCTGAAGATTCTGTATTGAAAGCTGAGGTTCACTATGATGCTCACCCCTCTCAGACTACTTTTGACACTCTTGAGGGTGCAAAAACTGATCTGGCTTCCAAGCTGATTCAGCAAGAATGTTTCTGGAGACAGAAGTCCAGGATCAAATGGCTAGCTGAAGGGGACAAAAACACAAAATATTTCTACATGACTACAGTTGCAAACAGGAAAAGGAACATGATCACCCATCTACGAACAGCTGCTGGCACACTAACCTCCAATCATGAAGAAATGAAGGCTATTGCAGTTGACCATTTCAAAAAAGCTTTTTCATCTCAGTTTCACTAGATTGATGAGGACTTTCTTAGTAACATTACCCAGGTGGTAACCACTGCTGAAAATGATAGTCTTTGTGCTGTCCCTTCAGATTCTGAAATCAAAGATGCAGTCTTCCATATGTCTCCAGACAGTTCCCCTGGCCCAGATGGTTTCTCGGGAGCCTTCTATCAAAAAACTTGGCCAATTACTGCTGGTGTGATTACCAAGGCTGTCCAGGAATTCTTCACTGTCAAGAACATGTTACCTCTTTTTATGACAGCTACACTTATAGCTCTCATCCCCAAAGTCCCCAATGCTACTGATATCTCTGATTACAGGCCGATCAGTCTTTGCAATTTTGTGTACAAGGTTATATCTAAAATTATCAGTAACAGACTTGCAAGTATTCTCCCTAATATTATTTCTCCAGAACAATCTGCTTTTGTGAAAGATAGATCAATTGTTGAGAACATTGCCCTTGCCCAAGAAATGATACATGAGCTGGGTAGAAAGACAAGGGGGAGTAATGTTGTATTTAAACTGGACATGGCCAAGGCTTATGATCGAATAGAGTGGGATTTCATTTACTTAATACTCTCCAAGCTATGATGGGCAACTGCTGGTTTTCGGTCCTTCTGAATGGTGACTCAGCGGGCTTTTTCCAATCCACAAGGGGTGTCCGCCAAGGAGATCCGTTGGCTCCTGCTCTATTCATTATAGCAGAGGAAGCTTTCAGCAGGGCTATCCGCAAATCACAAGATGAAGGCAGGGTGGACTGGTATGCAACTCCTAATCGTTGCCCGACCATATCTCATTTACTGTTTGCTGATGACACCTTAGTATTCAGCAGGGCTAATATCTCCTCTATTAGAAATCTGATGGGTATTATCAAAGCTTATGAAAGAGTCTCCGGACAGTTAGTAAATGTGGGAAAGAGTGGTTTCTTCACTCATCCCAAAGCTAAGGCAACAACTATACAGAGGATTCGGGACATCACCGGATTCACTCACCACTCCTTACCTCACAAATACCTGGGATTCCCTCTCATTTATGGCAGATCAAAGAAGGTGTATTTCTCTGGTATTGTTTCTTCCATCCAGAAGAGAATAGAAGGCTGGACTGCTAATTATCTTTCACAAGGAGCCAGAGTGGTGCTGCTGAAACACATTCTCACATCCATTCCAATCTACTCTTTAGCATCATCTTCTCTGCATGTTGGCACCCACTAGAACCTAGAACGTGCATTCTCTAACTTCTTCTGGGGTTCTTCCACTCAAGGAAACAAAAGACATTGGTTAGGTTGGAACAATATATGCAAGCCTATCAGCAAGGGTGGACTCGGCCTCCTTTCCTTGAGGCAACTGGAGTTAGCCTTAAGGGTCAAAATGTTATGGAAAGCTATTCATTCAAATTCCCTATGGGCAGTATATTTCAGGGCTAAATACATTAGGGGCAGGCATCTTTCGGAGGTTCACTTCAAGGAAATGAGGGGTCACTCTAAGAGCAGCTGGACAAAGGCAAAGGAACTGATTCTTCAACATAAAAAAGTCATTGTGGGTGATGGCTGCTCAACTGATTTCTGAAAGGATATATGGCTAGGGGACAAACCTTTAATATCTTACATCACAACTGCTCAAGCCCATCAACCGAAGGCCACTGTTAGTGAGGTTCTTCTGCACCTAGCCCCGGAGGACATCCAATTCCTCCCACCTGGTATTATAACAGCTATAAAGCACACCAAGTTGAACCACTACAGGGATAAGGAGATATGGAGCCCTGCCTCCTCAGGAAAGTGTATAACTTCTTCAATATACAAAGCCACCACTTGCAGGCAAGACTCTGATCAGAACAGGCTTCCTTATGACTGACTATGGGGTAAATGGGTTCCCACCAAAATTTCCATACACATGTGGAAAATCTTACACAATTGTATCCCTACTGACACAAGAGTGAAAGCTATTGGGATACCCCTTCCTTCGAAATGCCACTGCTGTAAGCTTCACAAAGTGGAAGATGCCAATCATTTATTTCTGAACAGTGATTGGGATAGATCTCTTTGGGCCTCCTTCCAAAGGAATGGCTGTGATATTAGAGGCCACACAGCAAAATCCATGATTCTTAACACCATCCAGAACTCCAATGCCCACTCCTTGTTCGGTCTCTTCAAAATAGCAGCCGTTGGATTTGGTCTCTGGGAGCTTTGGCTTGCTAGAAATGCAGCCAGGTATGACAGCAAACACACTTCACCTCAAGGCTTATATCACAAAGTGGTCTATCAAATTAAACAGGTGATCAGATTATCCAACCTTTGGGAAGATCAAAAGCACAGCCGCACCATCCTTGAACAATTTGGCATTTCTGCTACTCCTCGAGCATCTCCTCTGATTAAACTTGTTAAATGGGCATGCCCCCCATGGCCCTTCCTCAAGGTGAATACTGATGGTGCTCACAAACAGGCTGGTCATTCCGGTGGAGGCGGCATCATCAGAAACAGTCAAGGGGAAATTCTGCTGGCTTTCTCCCATTATTATATGAGCTGCTCAAGCCTAGTGGCTGGAGCTAGAGCGTTGGCTGATGGAATTAAATACTTCACTGCGATCTCCTCTCACTCTGCTCTGGTTGAAAGTGACTCCCTTATTCTTATACAAGTTCTAAACAAGACGATGGACTGCCCTTGGGAGATTTTACCATTTGTCAGAGAAATTTGGAATTATTCTCCTCAAATCAAGAGCTTCTCCCACATATTCAGAGAAGCCAACAAGGCAGCGGATACATTAGCAAATTTTGCATGTCTATCTCACTGTAATTCTATATTCACCTCACAGCACGACCTCCCCAGTGTTACCAAGGGTGCTGCTAGATTAGACAAGCTAGGCATTCCTAGCATTAGAGTGATGTAATCCCTATTCATTTTATGATCAATAAAATACCCCCTGGTAGTGATATAGACAGTGGGTATACCACACTCTATATCACCACTAGGCTGGGCTTTATATATATATAAAAAAATGATGCAATAAACAGAAGAATAAAAATAAGAAGAGGAGCTTGTGCTTTTGGCTTTGATGCTCGATGGGGAGGCAGCCTTCAAGAGATGATGATGCTGTAAGCGCGTAGAAAGCTTCTCCTAAGCCAAAGCAGCAGCAGCCCCTCCTGTAAAAAAAAAAGAAGAAAACCACAGAGAAAAACGGGGGAAGAAGACTCGGAGGAGAAGAAGAAGAGGGAGGGAACCCCTATAACAGAGCCGAAGGGCTCTATTAATAGGATCGAATCACATAGATAGAAGGATAAGAATAGGCAAGAGTCCAACATGGGAAAGATAAGAATGGGCAATGTGACCAAACAAAGCAAGGACTCCTTGGGGAAAGGGCTGCGTTCGATCAGAACACGAAACTGAAACATGACCTGAAAAAGGGCGTTAATTCATAAATTGATGACCTACCATAGGGCGTTAATTAAAAACGCGACCGGGACGAGGGCGTCACTTCTTGGACCATTTTTAGAAATAAAACATTCTTTTATTTGAAAATTGTGAAAGACGCCTGACAGAAAGGTGTTATTAAAAATACGCCCTCAAGAAGGGCGTTAATTCAATATGATAAATAGCCAAAAAGAATGGACGACCATGTGTTCGGGCGTCAATTAAATTGACGTCCGATTCAGGGTCGTTATTTTAAAAATATTCAAAACAGGGCCATTTTTTATTTCTCAATATTATTTTCCCATTTTTTAGGTGGAGGTGCATCACAAGGTGCTGATTCCAACAACTATTTTTGTGAATTTTTCTGACACCCGGAAGGCCACCAAATTACCTCTGGAAGAGGGTTAAAATAATATTAAAAAATTCAATTTGAAAGTGACGCCCTCAAACATGTCGTGATTTACATTTTTTTAAATTTTTGTTTTATTAAAAATCAAAATAACGTCCCTTGTTAAGTCGTTAATTCATAAAAAATTCTGAAAAAGTCTCAGAAAAATCTAGAAAAATTAGAAAATGTGTGAAATTGACGCCTAATGGAAGTGGCGTCAATTTTTAAGAAACGCCCAAGGTTAAGTCGTTATTTAAAAGACGCCCCACGTCAAGTCGTTAATTCTGAAAAATTCATAAAAATAGATAAAAATATCCAGAAAAATCCAAAAAAATTCAAAAAAATAGGAAAAAATAAGAAAAGGGAAAAAAAGGGAGAAATCCAAGAAAAGTGAGAAAAACCACTCAAACAAAGTTAATTTGAGGGTCAAATTGGGGCATTACAAGGCAATATGAGATGTACTCACAGTAACGTCAATTTTGGCGTGTCTACAGCTGGTGTGACTGATTTGGTTCTACTGTTGATTAGTTGGTCAGCTAAATTTTTTTCGATCTGAGGAACTTAAGCTGCATGTCATGCAATTCAGTCTGAGAACTTTGTAGAAATTCCTATCATATAGGTTTAAGAATTACCACTGAATCAGACTGATATAAGATTAATGTATTCTCAGATTTGTAATTAAATGAATTGAAAATATCTGAATGATAAGCTTTAATAAATCTTAACAATCTGTGTCATAAAAACCTTAGACTCACTCATCAGATATCTGAAAATTTGATATCAGGGCTACTTTGGTTAAGATACATAGAGTGAGTATTGTTGTTAAACATTATCTTTGAAAATTTTGACAGGAAATAAAATCAGTGAGTAATGAAATGACTTTGTTCACTGAGAAACTGGGTTTTCCATCAAAGAAATGGAGTGAACCCAAGTCATGAAGTGTCATAGTCACTTAAAATGAAAAATTCATTGAGAACCTGACAGAGCAATGGCATTTCTGTGTTGAGTAATTGGGAAGTCTGGCCTCTGATCAAGGTGTCTTCTCATGTAAAAGATACTTAAATTGCTATCTCTATTCTCGAAGTTGAGAGGCAATGACAGTTATCACACTGAGTAACTGGGTCACTTCACCTGAGACGTGTTGTGCCTCATGTAAAAAGGTGTTGATCAACCTAAATTGCTCAGGAAAAATAGAATGTGCTTCAAATGAAAATATATTGAAAATTCTATCAACTCATGTTCTTAGAAATATTTTTAACCTCAGTACTAATCTGTGTATCTTTCAAAGGAGCTATTGAGATCATGGGTGTAAGATAAAGATGATTGATTTTGAGTATTATCTGACTATTTGGTTCACCTTTATTAAAACTTAGATTCAGATACGAGTATTGAGTTTAATTTGACAATTTTAGTATACATCATAATTAAATCAGATTGGTTCAGTTGCCACTTCATAACCCTTTATGATAGAAGAGTCTATTCTTCTTAAGACTTATTGTAGTGGTGCAACCATTAAAATCCTCATGATCAGATTCATTCCTGACAGCCTGATCAACATAAATCTTGTTATTGATTATTCATTGAGATGTCTTGTGATTATTGTTGTCTACCTTTTACCTTCCTATCATCAATCACTTTACTCTCCACACTGTTGGAATCTTCCATCTTGGTTTTAAACCAGTTCTGGTTCTGTGGACTTTCCACATATTTCATTCTATTCATGCATATGGGAGGTGCCATAACCAGAGTTCAGATTGTTTGTAATGGCAGATTTTAGATTGATTTATTGGATAACCAGAGTTCATTCCTGCGCTTCAGGGGGAGTTATGGATTATCTGCATTTAAGAGGAGAGTAGTTCTGCATGCATATTGATAGGGGAAGAGATGTTTTCTTGTCATAAGGGGGAACTCTATTTCAATGAACTATGTTTCATTCTCTGTATTTGTGTGCTGAATTTTGTCTCTCAAACCATCTCCTTTTTGATTATATCAAAGTGGGAGAATAGTTTGACGAGTCAGTGTGACTCATTATGTTGCCATCATCAAAAAGGGGGAGATTGTTGTATCCCTTGTGCTTTGATGATAATGTGGTGTTTTAATGATAGCAACATGAATGAGTCACCATATTGTTTTGCTAAGAATAACACATTGAGTCATCACATGAATGCATATGTCTGATATCTGTTCTGTGGAGAATGCATGAGTGTGCTATGTCTGATCTGTTCTGTGGAGAATGCATGAGTGTGCTAGGTCATGCAGTGTTCTATACTCAATGCATAAGTCTATACATTGCATATGTGTGTGCATCACTCAAAGTCTCTACAATGCATGCTCGTTCATTCAAGTCCATACATTGTCTGTGCACAAAGTCCATACATTGTCCTGTAGCATGCACGAAACTAAGTCTGTACATTGTCCACTTGTAGCATTAGCTCAAGTCTGTACAGCCCATCTTCAGAGCATATGCAAAGTCTATACATCGCTGCATCATTCACGTTTAAAGTCTGTACATTCTTCAGGTGCATCATCTAAGCAAGTCTATACATTGGACTTGAGCATATAGCAAGTCTGTACATTGCATGTGTCGCAGACATAGCAAGTCTGTACATCACCTTTGGCGCAGGCACAGCAAGTCTGTACATTGTTCTCGAGTGCATTCATCGTCTCACTCAGCGTCTCTGTAAGTATATACATTGCTGCTGAACGCAAGTCTATACATTGGTTGATGCATTGCATGTGCTCAAAGTCTGTACATTGCTCTGCTTCAGGCTAAGCAAGTCTATACACTGCTGCACGAACATCAAGTCTATACATTGTCTTACACAACATGCATGCAAAGTCTGTACATCATCTTCTTGTTCATGCATTACATCAAAGTCTATACAGACTTGGTCCATGCGTAAGCATAGCAAGTCTGTACATTGGTAGCAAGTCTGTACAACATCCTTAGCATGAACACATTCAAAGTCTATACATTGGCCATTGCACACGAAGTCTGTACAGCGGTTGCCTTCATGCCTAGAAAGTCTGTACATCGTGTGTTGCTGAAAGTCTGTACAGACAGTGCATTCCTTGAGATCAAGTCTATACATTGCATCGCATCGGTCAAGTCTGTACATTGCTGCATGCATCAGATAAATAAGTCTATACAGACTTAGTCCATGCGTAAACATAGCAAGTCTGCACATCATAGACAAAGTCTGTACATTCGCCACCATGCATTCAAGTCTCAAAGTCTGTACAGAGCTTGCCAAGTCTGCATCATTGCAAAGTCTATACATTACTGTCGCATTGCAAAGTCTATACATTGCAAAGTCTACACACTGCATTGCACACTACAAAGTCTATACATTGTGCATGGTTCAAAACAAGTCTGCACATTGTCTGTCACATGCACACACAGTCTATACATCCCTCCATAGCAAGTATGCACATCGGCTGCACAGCACAAACAAAGTCTATACATTCTGTTGCATCGCATGCTTGCCTTATGCATGCAGAGTCTATACATTCTCTGCTGATGTGTTTATGCTGCAGCTCATTAAGTCTGTACATTCACAAACTTACTCGATCCATTATCTTCTGCTATTTCATTGTTTTTTCTTGCAGTCCCTTTCTTGATGCCCGATCTTATGACAATGGGAGCACAAGTGTGGCACTCTATGAAGTTAATCGGTTGCCAGAAACCACCATTCCCTTTTCCAATCCATATTCAAGTTTTCCTCTGCAGCTCAAGGTTGATCTCAACACATACCAAAGCCTCTGAGGTATTAGTCATAGCTGCTGTTGCATCATGAATTCGCAGCACCGGACCAATGTTGCCTGCTATTGATCAGAGCATTTCCTCATGATAAAAGTTGACAGGAAGGGAGGGGAACCCAATCCAAACTGGAGCAACAGGGGGATCTGCTTTGAAATCAAAATCATGTGTCCATCTAAAAAATCTGAACAAAAAACCTTTGATATAAAGATTTTTTTGCAACAGAACTCTAAGGAAATCCGCTTCTCAACCCATCCGAATCAAGATGTGTCTTGCATTCAATCTGCTTACTATAAACTCAGAACACAAATGAAGTCGTAGCGATAGACATGCTTTGATTTCCGGAATGGATGGGCGACCATAGGAACATTTGGTAATAATCGCATTTAGAAAAGGCGAACAAGATACCTGGATATCTTCTTGTGAGAAAAATACAGCAGGCTCACCCTGATCCGTAAACGCTGGATGTTTCACCTGAAGAGGAAGGCGCGGCCGAAGCCGATCTTCCATAAGAGTCTGAGCAAAAGTTCTCCGAGGCGCTGCCACTGCTACTTCTGAAACGCCAGCTTCAGTATTCTCCAGATGGGTGTGGATCTCCCCCACCATGCCTGCCATGGCCGACACGGAAGGGAGCTCGCCAGGAAGAAAGCTAGGACCGAAGGCGGGAAACCAGAGCTGCTCACACTACAAAAATTTTAGAGAGAGAAAAAAGGGGGCGCTTCATTTGTATATATTAAGCCTAACCTCTTTTCTCTTTATTTTGCGGCAAAAAAATAGAAATTCAGACCTGAAAATCTCAAAAAATCAAGTGTTGTAGAAAGCATCGCTGAAGGTGCTGAAATCTGCCACCAAAAGGAGTAGAAATCAGAGAATCAGAAAAATCTAGAAAAAAGTAGTGTCGCTATAGGTCCAGATCTGAAGGTAAATGTTCTGTTCTGAAAAACAAATCAGAAAAAATTCTTAAAAAATCCATTAAAATCAGAAAACCAAAACTCAAAAAAAAATATAATTTTAGGCCTTATTTTCCCAGTAGATTTGCATGCTATTTAGTGCTTCTAGTGGCTAAGTTAACAAGCATTTATAGTTATGCTTCTTTGAAAAAAAATCATAAAATTTCCTGAAAAATTTTAAAAAAAATTCAGAAAGTCAAAAATCCTGAATTTTTTTGTAGCTTTTGGTTTCTTTTTAGAATTGCATGCTAATTAGGCATTTTTGTAGCTAGTTGGTTTGTTAAAAAGCATTCATATCCATTCTCTTTTTTTTTGCTCATCTTGTCATCATGCTAGTTACATCATGCTCATACATTCATCCATCTAGTTATTGATTTATTTACTTGCATTCTCTTTAAAAAAAGAATCTCTTCTTCTTCTTCTCTCTTTCCTCTTCTTAAGGGCAATTTAGGCACACCCTTCTTGGAGTTGGAAGGACCCTCCAATTGAGTATTCCATCTCATTAGATCAAAAATTCCTTCTCCAAGACCTCCATAAGTCATCGCACCCGTGGATTTCCTCACGGAAGCTAGGCCGATTGTACCATCGGAGATCGCCGAAGTTAGTTTGCCCTTGGAAGTAAAATAAAAAATAAAACAAAAAAAAGAGCTTTGGGGCCTACTATTATTTTGAAAAATCAGTGTCTAGGCTAGAGGTTAAGTGGCTCACGCCTAAGAGGAGAAGTGGTTCACTAATTAGGACCTTGTGAAAACAAGGGGAACCTCCCACAATCCCACCGCTTACCTGGCCGGTGGACCAACTTGTTAGTGAGTTTTGATTCTTCATTTAAGGAAATAAATGATTGAAAAAAAAATAAAAACAAACAAAAACAAAAAAAAGACAAAAAATCAAAAAAATAATAAAAAAGAAAACTCTCATCTTTTTGGTCATATTGCATTGCATGCAAGGTAGGAGATCCCTACATCCCACTTTAGTTGGACCATTAGTGAGATTGAACAATTTGTGCATTCTAGAAAAACTCCTCACCAAAATAAAATGGCATATCACAATGACCCACCAAAATAAATGAAGGACTATTTCATGCCAAATTAATATCAACCATCATTCTATATGCAAGCACCTCAGAATCAAGCAATCTAGTATGAAATCAAATCAAGCACCATCCAGATCTTGCCATCGTTTTATGGCAATACCAATGAAGATCCTTACAAACATCTTGATGAATTTCTCCAGATTTGTTCAACTATCAAAATTCAAAACTTTACTGATGATGCCGTTCGGTTGACTCTATTTCCATTCTCATTGAAAGACAGCCAAATATTGGTTATGAGCCTTGGGTAGACCCATAGAAACTTGGGCAGAGATGCAAAAGGAATTCCTTAAGAAGTTCTATCCCATAGGACGGACCAATACAATGAGGAGGGCTATCTCCAGGATCACACAAAATCCTGGAGAACAAATTCATGAGGCGTGGGAGAGATTGAAAGATTTGCTTAGGAAATGCCCACATCATGGACTATCAAGATGGCAGATTGTCCAGGCATTTTATGACGGATTGACTAATAATTATAGACAAATGGTGGATTCCTCATGTGGAGGGGCTTTCATGAGCAAGAGTGAAGATGAGGCATACGCGTTGTTTGAAATACTTAGTGAAAACTCTATAAGTCATGCCTCACTATCATCATATGAAAGAATGATTGGACCATCTAAGAAGGCAGGGCTTTATGAAGTAAAGAATCAGGGAGAGTTTGAGAATAGAATGGATATCAATGCCCTTACTCAAAAGTTGAATAAAATGGACATGCTAGCTTAGAAGATGGAGAAAGTAGATCATGTGGCTCAGAAGCTAGATCAGTTGTTAACAATGAATAGACAGGAGCCCTCTTTCCCATCTGCTTCTCATTCTCAACCTTTCTTAGATTCCAATAATCAAGAAGTTTGTGTTCTGTGCTTAAGCCCACATCATCTTGTTTCAAATTGCCCTACAGTAGCCCAACTCCTTCCCTTCATCCAAGAATAGATTTTTGTTGCTCAGGGTGTCTCTAGGCCTGCTTATGATCCCTACTCTAACACTTACAATCCAAGCTGGAGAAATCATGCAAAATTTTCTTGAAAAAATCAGCAAGGACCATCCCCATCATCTAATCCCTCAAATCAACTAGTTTCCAAACAACCATTCCAAATTCCAGCTCAACCTCAACAGAATTTCTCTTATGCACCTCTTCAACAACAAAAACATCATCAACCTCCAAGTCAGCATTCACAAGTCCCATACCCTCAAGATCAACACTTTTAAGGCCAATATCAACAGTATCCTCCTTACAGATTCAATCAAAATCAAGTTCCTTATCAACCACCACCCCCTCAGCCCAACTTTGATGAGAAATTCGATCAACTCCTACAACTTATTCTCTCTCAACAATAATCTATTTCCAAGTTGGAGGGTCAGATAGGGCAGTTAGCAGCAGCTAGTATGAGGAGAGAGGTAAGTCAGCTTCCTATCCAACCTATGGCTAACCCGAAGAATCAACCTCTTGGTTTCCCTCAAAAAGCTCCCCTTCTTCCTCAGCCATTCCCATATCAACTTCCTCCTCCTGTAGGACCTCAGTTCGAGAATGCTAAGGCCATTTCAACCCTTAAGAGTGGGAAGGTGCTTGAAGATCCGTATAAGGTTAGGGAGATGGGCAGTAATTCGGGCCACGAGGCCCAGGATGAAAGTGATAGTGAGGAGGAGGAGACCATGATCATAAAAGAAAAAGAAGAAGCCAGAAGGAGAGGAGAAAAGGAAGGAACTGAATAAAGGAAAATCAAGAATTTAAGAGAGACCCCAAGAATACATGCCGAAGGTCCCTTTTCCTGATGCGTTAAAATCTAAAGCCAATAAAATGTAGCTGGCTCAACAAGAAGAACTGATGGAATTGTTTAAACAAGTGAATATCAATATTCCACTTTTGGATCCAATCATGCATGTGCCGGCATATGCCAAATTTTTAAAAGAGCTTTGTACACCGAGAAGGGAGCCCAAGGTAGTTATGCAAAAGATCCGTCTGTCTGAGGATGCTAGTGCTGTTGTAATGAATCATCTTCCTAAGAAATTGAAGAACCCCAGAGCTCTGTTGATTTCATGTGATATAGGTGGAGTTACTTTTGATCGAGCATTGCTGGATTTAGGAGCAAGTGTGAATTTGTTGCCCACCTTCATCTATGAGCAATTTGATCTGGGGGAATTGAAGCCTACAATTATGATCCTTCAATTAGCGGATTGATCTGTAAAGACACCAAGGGGTTTATTGGAGGATGTAATTGTTAAAGTTCATGAATGCTACTTTCCTATGGATTTCTTGATCTTAGACATGGCCTCGTCTCAGGAACTCATGCACACACCAATTATTTTGGGACGTCCATTTTTAGCTACAACAAAGGCCAATATTAATGGTGCCACAGGAATGATGGATATTTCATTTGGAGGAGAAAAAGTTTTGTTGAATGTTTTTAAAGCATCTCAATACCCGGACCAAGAGTGATGTGGGACGGGATGCGACTCGACATCGATTTGATGCGAACCTGGGACTCTAGGTGACGACGCAACACGACCAGCAACGACGCGACTAATACGACACCAACAGAGCTCCAGAAGAGGAGAATGTGTCCTCAATAAGAATCGCAAGCTCAAGATCGCCCCACGCGAGGGAAATGTGTGGATCTGCTTGGTTGAGAAACTGACAGTGAGTCAAGGGTATTAGGCTCTTTCACGTGCTCGGATCAAGTCACGGGACGTTTACGCTCACTCACTCACAACGGTGATAAAATTTATCTAGCTAGATATCCTATCACAAGCAGCGGCAAATAAACACATATTTGAAATGAGCAATGCGACAAATAGAGGAGCGGAAACGTACCTCCACGCTCCGAGCGTAGGGAAGATGACCCTGGCCAAGACCTGTACTCTCGATATAGTAAATAATCAATAATTATAGCAATGAATTTTATTGCCCACTCCATGCAGGGAGGTAAATGGATACACGTGGGACCCAAGAGTACCGATCTCTGGTTGATGGGCAGCGAGCCGAAAGGACTTTCGAGGCGGAGGTGGGCTGCTGGTCTGACTCGGCACTGTTCAAACTCACTGGGCAACAAGCGAGTTCGTCATGTGGGATGGCGGCTTCCGGTCGACTTCTGGTCGAGGCAATTGGCTGGGATGCCGGTGGAATGTTCCTCTTCGATCCCTGAAGTCGGCGACGGCTGAATCTGAGCTGGCATATTTTTGAAAGAATTAATCGGCGGGCTACTCTTACTAGCCTGTCTCGGGACAAAGCTGCGCGCTTCCACGAGAACGATCACCATGCTTAGATCCGGTGTCGGATCGGGATGAAACTAGTGCCGTTGCGAAGGTCACTCAAGGAGATTCGACATATATGAATTTTAGATCTATCCAACAGTTTGGATCGAAATGAAAAACTCTATGCTTTGTAGTTGTTTCTGGCTTGAAATCCAGATCAAGCAAGATCGAGTGAAATCTGCCTGAAAATGAATTTTGACCGAAGGGAAGTTGTAATATTTGGACTTTTGGAATTTTATGGGTGAGAGGGGGGGAAGTGAGGATCATGCACAGTTTTTTTGGTAATTTTCTGAGATGGTATAAAGGGTGGAAAAATTTGTGGATCTGGTTTCTATCTCACAGATCTGCTCATTGGCATACTATAAGGGGTGGAGAGATGTGACAAGGAGGAGGGGCAAACGGGGCTGATTTAGTTCAAAATTAAACTGGAAGAAGGGGATGACGGGAGAAACAAACCCTCAAAACCTTAGCTCGATTAGATGGCTGGATCTGGAGATACAACCTCTTCTTTAAGCTTCAGTTCTGCAGGTCGCAGGTCTGGACAGTAGGATGGAGATTGGGTTATGGCAGCCTATTGGCGGCACGAACGGAGGTGACGACGACGGTGGCTGGAAGTCGCATCCAGTAGAGGGGATAGGGGTGGGAATCACTCCCAAGAAAGGGCTTCACACCCTAGAAATTGCTGCAACTCTCACAGCTGCAAGAAGAGAGAGAGAGGAGAGAAGGGCGCCCTTGGGCTCTCCAAGCAAAATGCTAATTTTTTTTTCAATTAATCTATGAAAATAATGAAATACAAGGGTTTTATAACACTAGCTAAAAGACCTAAACAAACCTCAGATCTAGGGTTAGGGAGGGGCAATTAGGGGATAGGAATTTCTTCTCCCATGTGGTCAAAATAACACAATAATAAAAAACTAAAAGGGGGGCGCCCTCTTCAAGTAGGCAAGTGGCCAAGTTGGAATTTTTCACTTGGTCAATATTCTCCCATGGACCAAAGACCAACCCCTGTGGGCCCTAGATGTTAGGTGGACCAATGAGAGAGAGGGTGGGGGTCCCGCTGGGCCTACGTGGCCTTTTGCAAAGAAACCCATTAATCCCTAAGGACTTACCCATTGACTTATAATTGCCTTACAATTAAAACCCAATTGACTCAAGGATATAAATGCAAACAAAAATGTTAGTGGCCTTGCTTTGATGTCCCCATCAATTCTCCCCGGGTGGGAGAAACTCGACCCCGTCGAGTAAGGGGTACGACTGCTCATGTGTCGCTCCTGTGGATCTATATCACTGCTCAGGTGATCCATGTGTCGTCGGATGTGGGCCATGCTCTCCACCATACCAGGTAGCACGGGTACGCTCCACTCCTAGTAATCCTCACCTGCTCACCCCGTATATGTTCTATATGCTCACGCTGTTGTGGGAATGAGGCTAGTGGTGGACACTCAGGGGTGGGGTCACTCTCAAAGGGAGGAGATAGCTCAAAGACTCACTAGGAATCACCGCTGGGTCCCTGTAGGTGACTAGATCTGAGGCTTTGAATGTAGAGCTGATCCCATATTCGTCAGACGAGTCCACAACGTACGCATGAGATCTGACTTACCTCACACTCGAAAGGGACTGGCACTGCGAGCTTGCATTAGACCGACTTGACTCGACGTATGCAACTCCTTATATGCTCGACAAATGTATGTATAGA
This sequence comes from Amorphophallus konjac, assembly GCA_022559845.1. Lineage (NCBI taxonomy): Eukaryota > Viridiplantae > Streptophyta > Magnoliopsida > Alismatales > Araceae > Amorphophallus > Amorphophallus konjac. The sequence goes on along the minus strand of CM040127.1, from coordinate 82,938,202 downwards.
CTCTTAACAAACTGAACAAATAAAGAAATACATAGACTCACACAAGACCCTAGACAAACCTAATGCTATGTAGACCCATACTTATGCAATGGTGGTCCAAGACATCCATAGGTGTGACTTGCATACACACGACACAACCTAATGTTGGTGGAGTCATGGAATCCTAGACATCCCGATATGCACCATTCAAGCAATGTCGTCTCTTTGGGTTTGGGAGGGCCAGGAAAGCCAAAGTTACCTTCTTCATCCCTAGATGATGGTGATGTAGGCAACTCTTCCCGATGAAGTATATGTTGACTAGCCTGTGTGGAAGAGTTGTGATAGTGGACTCCCTTGACAAAGTGGAGTAGAGATGGTGGGTCAAGACGTTCACTAGGGAAAGGGTCAAAGGGATCAAAGAATGTGTGACCCCTCGAGATGGGTTCCCTCATGACACGGTCCCATGTTTGAAATTCTTGAAGGTGTAGATGGTCACCTTCATTCATTAGGGTAGATGGGACAGTGGTCTCATGTAGAAGATATGGTTCCTCCCTCGGGATAAGTGGAATAGAGTTAGGCTCGGCCGACATGGGGAGGAATAAAAGAACCTCTGTGGTGACATGACCCACGGTGCACACGGAGGTAATTGATCCCAAGGCGGGATGTGTGAATCCATGACCTTTGGGTCGGTCGAAGCTGTTGAGTAGTGGATAGCGGATCTAGAGGGGAGGGGTGAATAGATTTGTCCCTCTTTTCGCAATGCAACCCTCTTTAAAGCTAGATGATGATAATATGAGTGAAATATAACTAGCTTAACGAAGGACACAAATGATTTGCTTAGCAAGATGATTACGTAATATAGATATTGAACCTAAGCATGCATCTAACACAAAGCAATCGCACAATCAAACCACAACACACGAGATTTTAAGGTGGTTCGGACTGAATCCCCAGTCCTACGTCCACCCCTCACCAAATCCGGTGAGGCTCCACTAGTGCCACGCACTGAACCGCAAATCAGAAAGACCTCCGATTGCCTTCCTACTAACCACAGGTAGGGACATCAACACTGCAGATCGGACAACTTCCGATTGCCTTCCTACTAACCACTGGTAGGGATGATCCTCAGTTCCAAATGTTTGAATGAAATGGAAAAAGAACAAGATATGAAAACACTCAAACAAGATATAGAATATGCTCAAAGAGAAAAGATCTTGTCTGAGATTGCTGGAGCTTGAATCTGATTCTTCAATGATATCTTCTTCCTTGTGAAATGATCTTCCTTGGATCACCTTGAGTTGATGAAGAAGATAAAGGATGCAGATTTGATCTCCCTTGAAAACCTTGTGAAATCAGCTTCCTTGGATCACCTTGTTAGCCTTGCTTGCTTCTGTACTTCCTTGGAGATTGCTTGCTTTGATATGAGCTTGAAACACCTTGGAATGGATGAAGAACTCTAGCCCGAAGCACTGTTTACGGAGGTGCTACAGTACCCGCGAATCACCTCCACTAGCCTCCCTTGATCTCTCCTTGTTCCCCTTGAAGCATTAGGGTTTCTAACCCCTCATGTGTTGGTTTTATAGACTTTGAATGGTCCTTGGACATCCCCCAGACCAGATCCACAATCCATGGGGGATTGGGTGACTTTGGGGTTAAACAAATACAAGGAAAGAGGCTCTTCTCGAAGTGGAAAACAAAGTCAACATTTGTTGGCTCGGGGCTGGCGGTCGACCAGAAAGCATGGGGCGATCGACCGGAATTTTACAGTCGGTTAAAATCTCTGGCAAAACTGGTCGACCGGACGCCTAGGGGCGGTCGACCGAAACTTGTAAAAATTGGAGTTTTTCATTTCTGGAAGAACTGGTCGACTGGCCACTACCCACTGGTCGACCGGAACCTGTAAATTTTGAAGTTCTTCGTCTCTGGAAAATCTGGTCGACTGGCCAAGGTGTGTTGGTCGATCGGAAAGACCTATACCTACAAATATGAAGTGTTAGCCCAAAGAAACATGTCCATAAGTCAAGATATTCATATCCTTATCAATTCCATGTATTTTTAGATTTGGTTTATGCATTAGACCATTTGAGTATTTCTAAATTTTGTGGCGCTGCAGGTCGATCCGCGTGCGAGGGTGCACTCATTAAGCTTTCACATTTGCCATCTCCACTCCATTACTTATCCATTTATTGGCTTATCTCTCATGAGCAAAACATCATGTATGTCAGTCATATGAGAGTGGAAAACAACAATGACTTATAGTGTTTAGCCATTATCAAAACCAAGAATATCAAATAACTCAAATGACCACAGGATGATGTCGAATGACCCAAGTGACCACAAGATGACTCAAATGACCACAGGGGCACAACAGAAGCCTGGGGCCAACATGTGCGTCAACTTCAACTGTAGTCTAATCCCTTAATAAGGTCTTCCCATGTATCAACATGGTCGGATGACCGAAACGTTGTGTGGAATGAGTTGACGGGCACTACTTGTAGTGCAGGGTCCATGGATAGATAGCAAGGTGTTTTATGGACCAAGCTCTTCTTAAGCCAACTAAGTAGTGGCTCGTTGATGATTAGCTTCCCCATTAGAAGCACGGGTGGTTCTGGCTGAGGTGGCTCCGAATAAAGATCAAATGGTAAGGCTGGTGGTAAAGGAGCTCTTACATGAGGGGAAGGGATGTCCTCTATGAGGGGGAGAGGTCCTTGGGGTGGCACCGGGTTGAGCTTACTGGCTATGACCTCTTTAGGCTCGGGCAGGAGTCTGTCAATATGAGCGCACATCCTATCCACCCGATCCGAAAAGATTTTCAAGAGTTTAGCAAAGGTGGGCTTTAGGGTAGGGGCATCGTTGTGGATTCGCTCATATGCAACTAGCCTAGTCTTGGGTCTAGGCTCATCTACGTGCTGGACCCTTGGCCTCTGACTGTGACCTTCCTGATGGTAGACGATTGGGTGGGGTCGGTTGGAGGTGACTGGGTGGCCTTCTAAGCTCATCCTTCAGTTGGCACCATGACTCGATGGGCCATTGACTCCTAATCTCCCTCATGCGTTCAATGCTTTCCCATTTCTCGGCGACTTTGTGGAAAAGCCTCTTTTTGGAAAAACTGACCTCCACGGCTCCGGACATAGAGTAACACTTGAATTATTTGTCCATTGCGGCTTCCCAATGTAGGTAGTCTCTCGGCACGTTGGAGCCATAAAAGTCCGAGGCTTTGGGCCTACGGAAGATGAGGGGATGGTTTCCAAGCCCTTGGGTATCGCGCCACCATTCATATGGCCTGGGCGATTGGGAATTCATGGGAAAGTAGGGGAACTTATAGGATGGACATGCAGACACAAAGTGACAAGATAGGCTGACACTTTAATGGACTAGACATGACCCTAATTAGCAATGCAAAGTTGGAATGTAGACTTGGATACAAACCTAGACTCAACCATTATCCGGTACGTGGCGGAGGTATGATCCGAAGATCGCACTCACGCAAGTGTGCTACCTTCCCAATAGGCGTAACCTATCGTTATGGGGACACCTTTTAATATACCGGGTATAGGATGCAATGCGACACCCTAGGACCGACTACCCTAGACTCAACCTGCTCTGATACCAATTTGATGTAGGACGGGATGCGACTCGACACCGATTAAATGTGAACCTGGGACTCTAGGTGACGACGCGACATGACCAACAATGACGCGACTAATGCGACACCAACAGAGCTCCAGAAGAGGAGAATGTGTCCTCAACAAGAATTACAAGCTCACGATCACCCCACGCGAGGGAAACGCGCGGATCTGCTCGGTTGAGAAACTGGCAGTGAGTCAAGGGTATTCGGCTCTTTCACGTGCTCGGATCGAGTCACGGGACGGTTACGCTCACTCACTCATAGCGGTGATAAAATTTATCGAGCTAGATATCATATCACAAGCAGCGACAAACAAACACATATACGGAATGAGCAATGCGACAAATAGAGAAGCGGAAATGTACTTCCATGCTCCGGGCGTGGGGAAGACGACCCCGACCAAGACCCATACTCCTGATACAGTAAATAATCAATAATTATAGTAATGAATTTTATTGTCCACTCCACGTAGGGAGCTAAAGGGCTACACGTGGGACCTGGGAGTATCGATCTTGGGTTGACGGGCAGCAAGCCAGAAGGGCATTTGGGGAGGAGGCAGGCTACTGGTCCAACTCGACACTGTTCAAACTCACTGGGCAGTAAGCGAATTCGGCATGTGGGACGGTGGCTTCCGGTCGACTTTTGGTCGAGGCGGTTGGCTGGGACGCCGGTGGAATGTTCCTCTTCGATCCTTGAAGTTGACGGCGGCTGAATCTGATGGGGACATGTCCTGCCCTTCCACACTTTTTCGAGGCTCCTGATGATTGCCAGCAGTGCTACATCTTGTTTGCCACTTTATTTCGAGTCATATGACGTATTTTTCATTTTCTTATTTGAGTCTTATCATGTAATTTTTCTTTTATTTGTGTCAAGTACCTAGGTTAGTGAGTCATTTACCAAGGTTATGTGTCTAATGGGTCCAATTCAGTGGGCTAGGCCCAGGGGCGCCCTCCCTTGGACTGCTTTGGTCATTAGTTGTTTAGTCAGGGTCATTTTAGTCCTAGGAAAATATGGTTGCCTATAAATAGGTCCCCCTCTCCCTCATTTGAAAAATAATGAAGTAATGAAAATTTGAGTAAATTCCAAAAATTCACTTGTGTGTTTCCTTGGGTGAGAAGCCAAGAGTGTGAGGGTGAGAAGCCCTCCACATAACCCCCCCTCTCTCCCTCTCTCTATCCTCTACCATTTTCTCTCTCCTCCACTTTATCTCACTAAAAGTTACGCTCCTTTCTCTCTCCTCTCCCCTCCACATCACCCTCCACCTCAGCCCTAACCCTCCACCTCACCTAGTGTCCTTTCAACTCCCTAGAGAGCATTAAACACCCAATTAACTCCCACCATCTCCTAGACACCCTTTCATTTACCAATACACCTCTTCACCACCCCCAAGTGTCTCTCCATTCTCCCAAGCCTCCCTTCACATCCCCAAGGCACCCATTGGCATTACCTAGGCCCCCTCCATCAAGGAGAATCCCTAACCCCAAGGTTTGGGTGTGCCCCCACGCTCCCTCCCATTCCCCCTCCCTGCTGCTTGCGCACTCACCACTCACCCCCCCTCTCTTCTCCCAGCGCACTAGCCACCCTAGCCCAGCTAGCTCCGCCCCTCCCCTCCTCCCCAGCCCTCCAGCAACCCCCATCCACCTCCCAGCAACCTCGCACAGTCATTCCACCCCCTCCCTTGCAGCCTTTATCCAGTCCACCTTGTTTAAACCAGCCCTCCACCATTAAACCATGTTCAGGTGGATCAGCAGCAGACGACCAGCAAGTTGCAGAGGCAGCCACAGCATTCCTCCGAGGCTTCAGGTAACCTAGCATATACCGGTGGATTTTTCGTCCAGATAGCTTCGCAGCCGAGGTGGTTCCACCATCATCCAACTTCGGAGCAGACCGGAGGAGCTGACTTCGCCAGACCGTGCACTCTATCTCCGACAAACAGCCAGAGGCAGCTTGCAGATGCTCTCACAGCCAGCTCGGTGAAGTTCTTGGCGCTTCCTTTAGAGGAGAACATCTTCCACAAGTCCTCTACCAGACCCAAAAAGAAGGGAGTTGTTTGAGTACCGGAGGACAACGTTCCAGCCGTTTCCACCAACTCGCACAGATCTGCTCCACCAGAACCAGGTCTGACCCCCGGCTACTCTTCTACTTCCCCCGCTCTACTCCAACCACCTTTCGGAGCCTCGTCAGTCCCTGCTCGAAGAGGACCCTCCCCGGTCACGTTGATGCCAGCTATGCCTTCATCGGAGCTCGGAGGTGCTTGGGGCAAGGTTATCTTCTGGCGCCTGCGGTTCTGGAACAGTTAGGGCCGCGCTAGTCCACCCTGACTCTCGTAGCTGCCCCAGCTTTCCACGGCCTCCGATCGATCTGCAAATTTTACTGGGCTCTCCTGTGCTTGTCCAAAGAAATTTAGCGCTGGTCCTGCCTTCATCTGAGTGCGAAGGAGTTCGTGGCACATCCAGCATCAGCTTGCTGTCCTGCGAGTTTGGTCGGGCAGAATTCAGTTCGACCAGTCGGTGTTTGTCGTCCAACTCCCCACCCCGCCTGGCCGACTGAACGCCCCTCCCTGCGTGGAGGTAGTTTTGGTTGTAATCCATTAACCCCCACCCCAAGAACCCCCCTCCTACGAGAGGTGCAGTGCATGTAATTATCAATTTCAGGTTGAAGCTTCCTCGACACGGCGTGCAGATAAGCCCACGCTTCCTCACTCACCCTTGTCTCCGACCGGGGTCGGCATATTCACGCCCACCAGGTGAGATTTGGGCCCCCATCCTCTGCTGGTTTCATTTCTTTGCTTGACTATTATTGCATCTAAGTTTCCCATCGGTGGTGAGGCGAGTGCCCGATCTCGAATTCTCATCGAATTGAGTGCCACCACGGGGTGAGTTGTCAGAGAGACCCTACATCCCACGCCCTCGGCGTGCTGGCCGCCCATCGAATTGGGCATCCTAGACCCCTAGGGGTTCAACGTCAAGCTAGCGAAACCCCGGAACAGCGAGGTCCCACTTCGGACCCTCTCCAATATCGCCGGTGGGCTATGGGCAATTGTGTGGGCTACGCGAGTGAGCTCACCCGAGTGAGTCCACCGTCAAAGTTGCATGCTTGTGGGTCATAGGTCCAAGGGGCATTGGCCTAGTGGCTACCACCCCAAGGTGGTGTCACATCAAATTTGGTATCAGAGCAAGTTCTCAACTTGTCTCTATAAGTTGGTCCTAGAGCGCATATGCATTTTGAGTCCCCCGATGCATCAACCGTGCCCACTAGCATGGCTACCTCTCTTTGGTCATATCCGTCACACTCGGCCCTCCACAAGAGTCCGATCGACCCCCCCTTTGACATAATCCTATTTGAGGATCTCCTCTTTGATGGATCATGCCCTAGTGCCTACCTAAATTGGGAGGCTACCATGGAAAAAGACTTTGATAGGACTATGGTATATGGACCCGCGAGAGTCTGCGTTGCCAAGTGACGACTTCGGGGTCAAGCCAAGGAAAAGTGGTGGAACATTGTAGGCTTAAGGAATGTTAGGAGACAAGAGCCCATTAACTCATGGGAAGAGATGAAAACCGAACTTAGGAAGATTTTCGTTCCCCGACCTTCTCCCGCCTACTCGAAGAGCCATAGCCTGAGGAGCACTACCACTCCTCCTTTCTCACCCGGCCCGCCTAAGGCCACTCATGTGGCTCAATCCCCACGGCTCTCTACCCACCTAACTCTCACCACTACCAACTCTCCCCAAAACCAAGGGCGACCCACTTCCACCCCTCCACAGCCGGCCGATCCAAAGGGCAAGAGACCCCTAATCGACCCGGTTCCCCCCATGAAGGCCGCCACCCCCCAACCCACACTCCCTTATCCAACCCACACCCAAACCTTATTGGCCTCCGCCCCTCCATCTTCCCCCATAAGGGACACACCTCCCAAGACCAACCAACCCAAGCCTCCTCACCCAACCCATCTCCCACTCCCTACCCCAAATCTCCCATGTCCTAGGTCTCCACTACTTCCCCTCCCTAACCAAACCCAAGTCTCCCTTTACCCACCACCCCGGGTGCACCATGCGCCGATCATCATCACCCCTCCCACACAAGACCTTCCCACCCCCTTGGTAGATAAAATCATGGCCCCCACACCCACTAACATAGGAGTAGATGCTAGCTCGGAACCCCTCCCCACCCTCGAGGAAACCCAAGTGCACACCAATGGTGAGGAAGAGCCTCAAACCTCCCCCACTTCACATAGCCTAGACCTTCAAGAGCCACAAACCTTCACACATGGCACCATAACCATAGATGGGCCCCTACTTAAATGGCTCAAGGTAGACCCCGTCCTCCATAGCTTGCACTCATACCCTCTACCCATGGAGCGACACCTCTCTCTAGTGCCCCTCTCCTATCACACCACTATCCAATCATCTTACCAAGTAGAGACATTAGGAGATCTTCTTAAGGGCTTAGCATGACAAATGAAGTTGACCGGCATGTTGACCACAGTGGCCAACCAACCAAGGAGCCTTGACCTCCTACACTAATGTGTCAGGTCTATCACGTCAATTTGGACAGTTGGTTGCTACACTAGTGACCTTATGCTATTCCTCCCTACACCCTATGAGCCCGACCTTATCTTCAAATTGGAGTCCCTTATATCGGGTAAAAAGCCAAGCCATCCCCTCATGGCCGACCCACCCACCAAAGACTTCGGAGCAATTATTTCATTAGAGGAGGATGATTCAGCACCATATTGTGAGGACCTTGAGGTTGATGAGATGAAATTAGAGCTCCTTTCCCTCGGGTACACTTATGTTGATCCTTTTGACCCCTCCCAATGGGAGCCCGAGAACCCATGTAGCCCACCCGTATCGCTTACCACCCACTCCTTCCTACCCCCACCCACTATGTTGGACCAAGCCCACCTCTTCCAAGCCCTGGGCGACACAAGGGAAACCCTAACCATGGAAGATCTTCACCTAGGGAACAAGGAAGAGCCTCTCTCCATGATGTCCACCTTCCTAGATCCCTTCGACCCTTTCGAGTGGAAGCTCAAAGGCCATCCCATAACCCCACACATGGAAGCCATCTTTGAGATAGGAATGCATATGTCTTGGCATATCACACCGCTTGGCATGATTAGTACGTTGGGTCCACTCATTCATGTCACCCACATGTCAAGTAGGGTGCATGACTGGTCCATATTCGAGTGTAATGGCCCACCCCCATTTATCATTGGTCTAATGCATGTTAGGAGCATTCATGGATGTCCGAGTCCCCCGGCATTTGCCACCCCCATGCACGATAGATTCACCTACGAATGCCCCGGCCTTCCTAGGTCCATCAAAGTCTACATGGCAGCATTGCATGATAGGTCCACTTATGGTTGTCCCTGTCCACCTTTGCATACCACACACTTCACACCCACACCGCATCGTAGCACATGGCATAAGCATTCAAGCAAGCATCTAGCAACATGCGGTAAGGTTCTTGATGAGCGGGCACAAGCTCACGAGCGCCTCTTGGGATCCCAAGTAGGAGAGCTGTTGATGGGGAGATTGGAGTGGCCCCACCCTAGGGTCGCCTCCAAACCGAGGGCATGAGGGCTTGGACCTTCCCAAGTTCTGAGTGGTTTTGGCAACACGGGTTATGGGTTGGGCTTACCGATGGGTTCTGAGATATACCCCACTTCTCACGTGGTGGACCCGACACCCTATAAGGGCACCGCAGTGGATCCTAGTGAGTGCCTCAAGCCTCAACCTACCTTTGAGAGTGACACCTTCGGAGAGCCTCCACAAATCAACTTGAGAGCCCGACGTGAGCACACGTAGGCAATACTAGGCAAGCAGGGTTCCATCGTCGGTAAGAGGGTGTGCCCGAGCCACCTTGAGAGGATGAAGGACTGTCCCCTGGTTGCGGACGCAGGGTTGAGTCGGGAGATCGTGCTTTGCCCAAAGCTATTTTGGTGTCCCACCACCCTGGTGGACCCATACTCGACGGAGTCGAGTTCTTCGCACCTCGGGAGTATGATGGGGACATATCCTGCCCTTCCACACTTTTTCAAGGCTCCTGATGATTGCCAGTAGTGCTACATCTTGTTCGCCACTTTATTTCGAGTCATAAGATATATTTTTCATTTTCTTATTTGAGACTTATCATGTAATTTTGCTTTTATTTAAGTCAAGTACCTAGGTTAGTGAGTCATTTACCTAAGTTATGTGTCTAATGGGCCCAATTCAGTGGGCTAGGCCCAGGGGCGCCCTCCCTTGGACTGCTTTGCTCATTAGTTATTTAGTCAGGGTAATTTTAGTCCTAGAAAAATATGGTTGCCTATAAATAGGCCCTCCTCTCCCTCATTTGAAAAACAATGAAGCAATGAAAATTTAAGTAAATTCTAGAAATTCACTTGTGTGTTTCCTTTGGTGAGAAGCCAAGAGTGTGAGGGTGAGAAGCCCTCCACATACCCCCCCTCTCTCCCTCTCTCTCCTATGCCATTTTCTCTCTCCTCCACTTTCGCTCTCTAAAAGCTATGCCCCTTTCTCTCTCCTCTCCCCTCCACACCACCCTCCACCTCAGCCCTAACCCTCCACCTCACCTAGTGTCCTTTCAACTCCCTAGAGAGCATTAAACACCCCATTAACTTCCACCATCTCCTAGACACCCTTTCATTTACCAATACACCTCTTCACGACCCCCAAGTGTCTCTCCATTCTCCCAAGCCTCCCTTTACATTCCCAAGGCACCCATTGGCATTACCTAGGCCCCCTCCATCAAGGAGAATCCCCAACCCCAAGGTTTGCGTGTGCCCCCACTCTCCCTCCCATTCCCCCTCCCTACTGCTTGCGCACTCGCCACTCACCCCGCCTCTCTTGTCCCAGCGCACCAGCCACCCTAGCCCAGCTAGCTCCGCCCCTCCCCTCCTCCCCAGCCCTCCAGCAACCCCCATCCACCTCCCAACTACCTCCCACAGTCATTCCACCCCCTCCCTTGCAGCCTTTATCCAGTCCACCTTGTTCATACCAGCCCTCCACCATTAAACCCTGTTCAGGTGGATAAATAGCTGATGACCAGCAAGTTGCAGAGGCAGCCACAGCGTTCCTCCAAGGCTTCAGGTGACCTAGCATATACCGATGGATTTTTCCTCCAGATAGCTTCGCAGCCAACATGGTCGCACCATCATTCGACTTTGGAGGAGACCGGAGGAGCTGACTTCACCAGACCGTGCACTCTATCTCCAGTAAACAGCTAAAGGCGGATTGCAGATGCTCTTACGGCCAGCTCGGTGAAGTTCCTGGTGCGTCCTTCGGAGGAGAACATCTTCTGCAAGTCCTCTACCAGACCCAAGAAGAAGGGAGTCGTTTGAGTAACGGAGGACCACGTTCCAGTCGTTTCCACCAACTCGTGCAGATCTGCTCCACCAGAACCAGGTCTGACCCCTGGCTACTCTTCTGCTTCCGCCGCTCTACTCCGACCACCTTTTGGAGCCTCGTCAGTCCCTGCTCGAAGAGGACCCTCCCTGGTCACGTTGATGCCAGCTACTCCTTCATAGGAGCTCGGAGGTGCTCGGGGCAAGGTTATCTTCTGGCACCTGCGATTCTGGAATAGTTAGGGCCGCGCCAGTCCACCCTGACTCTCGTACCTGCCCCAACTTCCCACGGCCTCCGATCGATCTGCAAATTTTACTGGGCTCTCCTGTGCCTGTCCAAAGAAATTTAGCGCCTGTCCCGCCTTCATCTGAGTGCGAAGGAGTTCGTGGCACCTCCAACATCAGCTTGCTGTCCTGCAAGTTCGGCCGGGCAGAATTCAGTCCGACCGTGATAGGATCAGTGCGATGGATACAGAGGGGGGTGAATGTATATCTCTTCAAAAATGCCCAGATTAAAACCAATCAGAGACAATTAGTTAGAAATCAACCGAACTGCTCTCTTATCACAACCGTGGACAGAGAAGCTCAGACTCACAAATGAATTCCAATTCTTCTGAGCGAAAGAACAAACACTTCACAATCATATAAGCTCCCAAGAAAATCACAACACATCAACCATGCATAACCTGTGAAGGGCAGATAGAAGACAAGGAGGAAACGCACAAGCCCAACCACACTGCACAGAAGATTTTTTAGGTTGTTCGGTCACCAAGACCTACGTCCACCCCTCACTCCAAACCGGAGTGAGGCTTCCACTAGCTAACGCTAGAATCACAGACTCAGTCTGCAACATGTGCTGCCTAACAGCTTGACCATGAGAACAACCTCCCCTCTTCCTCCAGACCGGAGGGCAACCCTAGTGACACCCAGTCACTAGAAACCCGAGACCGAGGTCTCTCTTCCTCCACCCAGTAGGGAACCCACAAGCGACACCCAGCCGCTTGCAAACCAGAGGTCATGGACCTCTCTTCCTCCACACCAGAGGGAAACCACATGTAGCAACCACTACCTGCAACCGGAGACACCAAGTCTCCCTTCCTCTGAAACGCAGAGGGAAACCCGATCTCAAACCAGAGAATCGGAAGAACAAGGGTGAACAAATAAAAGGAAAAATAAGAAATAATAAAAATCACAGCGACTGAAAGCTGGAAAATGAAATGCACAAAGTAGCTCTCGTAGGAGCAAACTGGATTGGATCTGATCCAGAGTCTAGTGAAGACAACGAAGCTTCTCTTCTTCTTCACGAGCTCCCACTCTCTCTCTTCTTCTTCTCTTTTTCTATTTCTTTTTCTGACACTCGATCATGCAGGCTCTCTCTGTCTCTTCTTTTCTCTTCTTCTTCTTTTCCTTCTTCTGATGCTCTCTGCCTCTCTACTTCTCACTTCTTCTGCTTCGCTCAGTTCTCTCAGCACGATCTGCCTTCTTCTGGAGGAAGCTTAATATATATAGCAGCAGCAGGAGCTAGGGCGTGTGTAGGGCTTGTGCCCTCTTTATCCAGAGTACACCTTGGATCACGTGCTCAAACATTTTCTTATCGAAGGATGTACCTGTCAAGCAGTCATAAGAGGATATTAGAAGGGTGTACAGAGTTGCTGCTTAACGTTTAAGCATGAATGCATCGAAAGGATTGTACAGACTTCACATGAGGCGCTGGACGATGTATAGACTTGTGTTCGGGCAACACACAGGCTGTACAGACTTTGCGTAATGCATGCAGACTTGCTGTGCATGAAGCAATGTATAGACTTGATGAGAACGCATGGAACAACCGAATGTATAGACATGAAACAAGGGAGTGTATAGACTTGATGTTTACGTGCATGAGAAACCAATGTACAGACTTGCTAAGCTTTCGCTAAGTCTGTATAGACTTGATCATGCAGACGACGACACCAGTGTACAGACTTGAATGCTCAAAGCACACGATGTATAGACTTTGAGTGAGACGCTGAGTGAGACGGTGGATGTATAGACTTTGTAATATGCCTTGGACAGACGCACCGATGTACAGACTTTGTGATATGCCTTGGACAGACGCACGATGTACAGACTTTGCCAGTGTACAGACTTTATTTCGTGCAAGCTACAGGGCAATGTATGGACTTGAAGTGCAATGCAACAAGGTAATGTGTAGACTTTGTGATGCACAACTATATGCAATGTATAGACTTCAATGCAAAGGCTGGAGTTAAGCAAATAATGTATAGACTTCAAAGTATGTGCAATGCAGAGGCTGTACAGACTTCAATGTAAAGACTTTGAACGTGTGTGCTGGCAATGTATAGACTTGATCTGAAGGATTGCACAGCCATTGGAACGTACAGACTTTGAACGTGTATGCTGGCAATGAATAGACTTGATCTGAAGGATTGCACAACCATTGGAATGTACAGACTTTGAGACAAACGCTGTACAGACTTTGAGGCAAGCGCTGTATAGACTTTGAGAGACAATGCAGGCTGTACAGACTTTGAGTGACAATGCAGGCTGTACAGACTTTGAGCGACAATGCAGGCTGTACATACTTTGAGAGAGATGATGCATGAGACGATGCATGCACAAGGTTGTACAGACTTGGTCTTACAATGTATAGACTTGGCCAACTATCAACTGATGGATGTATAGACTTTATGAATGCATATGCCAAGACCATGTACAGACTTGAAGTGGCATGCAACAGACGATGTACAGCCATGGCTCATGAATGTATAGACTTTGTAATATGTGAGACACTGTACAGACTTTCAGCAACATACTATGTACAGACTTTCTAGGCTTGAAGGCAACCGCTGTACAGACTTCGTGTGCAATGGCCAAACAATGTGCAGACTTGATGAACATGCAAGTGAGCGATGTACAGACTTGCTAAACGATGCATGCACAAGACGCTAGGGAATGTACAGACTTTGCGAGCTCTGTACAGACTTAGTGTCTTGAGTATAGTGATGCACAGATCAATGTATAGACTTGACTGATGTAATGTTCAAACGTTGCATTGATGAACAACCGATATAAAGACTTAGGTGTGTGTGTTCATGATAGAAGCAATGTATAGACTTGCTGGTTTGAAATGCAGAATGCACTAGAACAAAGTGTGCACAATGAGAATGAATTCATGAACATACTATCAATCAAGTGTGCAGACTCTACATGCAGTGTACTGACTATATGCTCAATGCAATCGTGCTATGGCATGCAGCTACTGTTAATGCACCAAGGTCGTATGAGAGATGAACACATAAAGCAAATGAAGCATAGACCTTAAACCATGATGAACAGACTGATTCAAGGCTTTTTCCAGTGCAATCACCATCAGAAATGTTCATTTGATTAAACACAACAGCAAGTCAAATGTTCATTTTATTAAACACAACATCAAGTCATTAATACCATTATCAAAGAATGACTTATGAATATTGCTATCATCAAAATCATAGAGACACAACAATCTCCCCCTTTTTGATGATGGCAATATTATAAGTCATTGCATTAATACAATTGTGAGTCTCAAGAAATCAAAGTACTCCATATGCTCGAATGCACAAGATTTCAAACTCCTCCTCCAATGACTCAAAAAACTTTGATACCACTCAGAAAACTTCTCCCCCTTTGCCAACAGCAAAAAGGAGGTTGAGCAGGAAAGTAGATTAAGAATCATGGAGAGGTATGACTACAGAGATGCAGATGCAACAAGAAATGTAAGAACTCCCCCTAAATGTATGAATACAAGCATACAATTTTCCCCCTTTAAGAAATTCTATGCAGCATGATTCATATGACAATGAAGCTCCCCCTGAATAAATGGAATCTTATGAGGTGGATGAGAAGGAGACCACAATGGCAATCAAGGATAAGTTCTGGTCATGATGAATCAAGGACAGTGAGGAAAAGAGTTTCAAATATGCTTCAAACACAAGGAATTCAACAAGATTTTCAAGGAGATATCAATTTCATAAATCCAAAACATAATTTTTCAAAGTCTTCCATTATAAGGGCTTATGAATGAATTTTATTGATCAGCATGGTTTAAACATGATGTATGTAAAGTTTGTCAATAAAATTATGTATTTATATCTAAAATCACGATTTAATAAAAATGAACCAAGCCCTCATATTTATATCTTGATTATCCTCCCTTTGTCTTACACAATCAAATTTATTGACTTCTTTCGGAATTACATGCACTAGTATTGAGATCAAGAAATTATGAAGTCATATGATTTTGTCTAGGATTGTAGCAATTTGATTTTTTGCATCAATATTCAAATATTGCAATTCGTTCAACAAATTTTCATGCTACAAATTTTACGAGCACTCTAGTTCAGTGCACACCTTGTAACTAGAGGATATATGTTGATCAGATGCCAATATCCCTAAGCACTTAGTGTGACTAACAGTCATGCTTTATATTAACAGAGTTAACATTTACACCTCATGACATACCTCAACTCATTTCTTTGATGAGTGAGATGTGTTTCTCAGTGTGCATGCCAGTGCTCTGCCTGATTATCAATCATTCTTAAGCAGAGTTAACTATGGCACCTCATGACACAGTCCTTTGGACATGGTTTCTCAGTGACCAAAGTCATTGCTCTGACAATTTACCCTTTAGACATTTCAGAAAAACTCATTTGCTTCAAATCAATACTAATTTCATGTACTTAACCAAATAAAGCCATGTATTCAATAGTGTAGATTTCAGAAGTTTTTACAAGACATAGCATGAAACAGTTGGTTAAAGTTTATTAAACATGATTCAGATATTTTTAAGAGATTTTAAAGTCAAACTCAATGAATACATTAAACTTAAGCCACCTGAGTTACTTCAGACATTCATAAAATCGTATAATAGAAGATTCCTAGTTCAAGTGTTTTCAGATTTATGATTGAGATAGCCCCATTGAAATCTTCATGAATGACTGAAAGAAGAAATTCAACAAGAATAAGTGATTTTGAAGCCCAATGTTTTCTGATATGATCAAGGTTTATCAATAGAATCCATGAAAAGGATATGCACACCAGGCAAGATAACAAGAGGTCAGGCATGTTTCAGGATTTTCAAAGTTAACATGCAATGAATTCTGACAGAAATGTATGCACTTGACCACCTGCATGCAATGCATTGACTCCCCCTAACAATATGCATTCAATCAATCTTTTTGGCATTTTCAATGTAATGAAATGCAACGAAATTAACTACATGTATGCAAAGACATGCAAAGACCCAACATTGATTGCCATGCAAAGACATGCAATTAACTCCCCCTGAAAAATATGTAATGTTTTGCCATGAGAACTGAACATATATCTATGTGACTCATGCACATTCAGACTACCCTATCAAGCAATATTACCCATGGTACTAGGCGGAGAACCTGATCTAAAAGATCATCTCACACATAATAAGAACCTCCAGACAGACTTCACCTGCCTTTTGGTAGCTTACCATTTGATATACCATAGTGGTCATGCATGACATCACATACAGGCTTCAAATTCAGTCAATTCAGATTTTCAGAAATGCAAGTTCATTCTCATTCTAATATCTAAACAGACAATTCAGTATGAGCATTGAGAGACATGAATACTTATAGTGTGCAAAAGAATGACAAATATGCATGAACACATCAAACAAGATATGCAATGAATTTCAGAACAGGAAATGCAGAGAATATACCTGAAAAGTTCAGAAAGGGGTTTTCTTTTGAGTGCCTTGGCTTATTTACCTCTCTTTATTCCTCAGTCCTAAGGCACACCTGCAAAACAAAGTTTATTTTGCACAAACAGGTACCCAAGATGTCTTGGGTCCTGAATTAACAGTGACATTCCTAGCAGATTTTCTCAACAATTTTTATGCATGAAGGTCATCAGATTTCATCAAATAGCAATTATTCATTGAATGACCTATTTGACCATAGTAATGACATGATGCAGTAGATTTCAAATTCTTTTTATGTAAATTACTGTTGTCATGAAATTTATTAGCATAGAGAAAATTTTGTTTACTAAAATAAGCCAGCCAACAATTAGCAACTCTATGGCCTGACTTCCCACAGTTATAGCATGAAGAGACAGATCTTAGGTTCTTTTTGTGCACATCATTCTGAACATGAATTCTATGTGCATTGGCATAGAAATTTCTGTTATTTGCATGACCAAACTGTTTTCCATAATCAAAACATGTAATGAACTTATCTTTAAAAGCAAATTTATTCCTATCAAAAACCATTTTGTTTATTGGAAATTTGGCAAATTTGAAGTTAAAATCTCTCCCCTGGGCATGCCTGCATGGGGCACCAATGTGGCCCTTCTTGCCACAATGAGCATATGAATTAGAATTTCTTCTACCATCATTCATCCAGCATTCAAAAGCCTTATAACCCAATTTGTCACAATGAAAGCATTCAGTTTTCATTTTCTGAGATGAGGAATTTTTATCATGAAATTTCCTAGCATTCATTATACCGGCCCTCATATCATCCTTCTCCATCAATTTACACTCATGCATCAGATGACCGAATCTATGACAGTAATGACAGATCATTTTTATTTTAGATGCATGTGAGTGTGTGTGAGGACTGTGATCAACATGCCCTGATGAGCCCTTTTTGATTATTTTATGTTTGTATGCATGTGTATGTGTGTGAGTGGATGATTTTTGAACATCATACAGTGAAGTGGCAGGAACCTTTTTGTTCTTTTGATGTACAGCATGCACTTTTTCCACATACTTGAGTGTTGCCTTTTTCTTCATGTTATCATCCTTTTTTGATTTTTTAATTTATTTTTGGGTTTTCTGAACAATGGGCTGCTTGTTCTGTGATATGGTAGCTACACTTGAAGCTTTTACAAATGAAGTCATCAACTTGCTCTGAAGCTCTTTCTTGTTAACATTATTGTAGCCCAGCCCTTCCTTCCTAGGGTTGATTTTTACACCTAGTAGCTTGTCTAGGTTTTTCTGCCCACTTACAAATTTTGACAAGGATTCTTTCAGATCCTTGATTTCATTTTCAAGAGTAACAATAAGCAATTCAGAGTTAGCATTTTCCTCCTCACTCCTGTTGAGTGTTTCACTTAAAGTGACATTGACATTTTTAAGACTTTCTATTTCAGCTTTGAGCTTTTCCACTTCTTCTGAATTATCAGACACCACACATTTACCTTTTTCAAATGTCAGCAATCTCTTTGACATGATAGTGTTTGACTGTTTTAGTTTCTCAATTTCTTCCTTTAGTCTGTCACTCTGAATTAATTCGTTTATCAAAATCTGATCGTCAGAGTTAATTCCAAGTTTTCTTCCAGCCTCAAATTCCTTCAAATCTTTTTCCTATTTTTCAATATTTTTCTGTAATTCCACATTCTCAGATTTGATGGCTTCAAATTTCTCGGTCAGCAATGTGTTCTCCTTTTTAAGTTTCTCTAAACTTTCTTCATTTTCATTGGAGAACTTTCTGAGAGAGTCATTCTCACTTTTCAGCTTGTTTAAATCAGACTTAACACATTCAAAGTTTTTTAGCAAATCCTTACTCTAAACAGAATCATAACAAGTTAGGCTAAGCTTCTTCTCAAGTTCAGAGATTTCTTTTACATGATCTTGATTCTCAATTTTCAGCAACAAAATTTATTTTTTCAACATTTGAATATCAGACATAAAAGCATCATGAACATTTTTTAGATCAGCATAATTTTTACAATCAGAATTCAAACTATCTGACCTACTACTCTTCTTCAATTTTTTGTATTATTTTCTTAACTGATCATAAGACTCTTGCAATTCATCATAAGCAGCAATCCAATCGTCTAGGGTATAATTATCAAAGAAATTTACCTCACCATCATCCTGTTCTTCTTCTTGATTGCTGCTTTGTCCACTTCCTCGAGCCATCATGCAGCTCGTTTGATTTTCTTTCCCGGGTTTCTTTATCATCTCCAATATATCCCTTGCAGATCTGCAACCAAGGAAACATGAATGAAGAGCTCGATTCATCGCC
The DNA here is from genome assembly GCA_022559845.1 of Amorphophallus konjac. NCBI lineage: Eukaryota > Viridiplantae > Streptophyta > Magnoliopsida > Alismatales > Araceae > Amorphophallus > Amorphophallus konjac. The sequence goes on along the minus strand of CM040127.1, from coordinate 82,919,197 downwards.
GCCTTCATTAACTCCAGTGCTTTCTGATTTACTGCACACATAGATCGATGCTTATTAGTCCATTTGGACTGATCTTTTGGTAGTCTATGTAGACCATGTGAAATCACTTTCCACAGGGCTGGATCAACAGATTTAACATGAGCACGGAAAGCACTGTGCCACTGGTTGAAATCAGAACCACTAAAGATGGGTGGATGAGCCATTGAAACAGATAGCAAATAGATTCAACGCACAAAGCAATCGATAAGAATGCACCAAAAGTGAAATAGCACTGAAGACTGCAGGAATGAATCTGCTGGTCGCTGGACCTTCTATGCAGACACCCGCTCTGATACCAAATGATAGGATCGGTGCGATGGATACAGAGGGGGGTGAATGTATCCCTCTTCAAAAATGCCCAGATTAAAACCAATCAGAGACAATTAGTTAGAAATCAACCGAACTGCTCTCTTATCACAACCGTGGACAGAGAAGCTCAGACTCACAAATGAATTCTAATTCTTCTGAGCAAAAGAACAAACACTTCACAATCATATAAGCTCCCAAGAAAATCACAAAAAATCAACCATGCATAACCTGTGAAGGGGAGATAGAAGACAAGGATCTAACGCACAAGCCCAACCACACTGCACAGAAGATTTTTTAGGTGGTTCGGTCACCAAGACCTACGTCCACCCCTCACTCCAAATCGGAGTGAGGCTTCCACTAGCTAACGCTAGAACCGCAGACTCAGTCTGCAATAGGTGCTGCCTAACAGCTTGACCAGGGGAACAACCTCCCCTCTTCCTCCAGACCGGAGGGCAACCCTAGTGACACCCAGTCACTAGAAACCAGAGACCCAGGTCTCTCTTCCTCCACCTAGGAGGGAACCCACAAGCGACACCCAGTCGCTTGCAAACCAAAGGTCACGGACCTCTCTTCCTCCACACCAGAGGGAAACCACAGGTAGCAACCACTACCTGCAACCGGAGACACCAAGTCTCCCTTCCTCTGAAACCCAGAGGGAAACCCGATCTCAAGCTAGAGAATCGGAAGAACAAGGCTGAATAGATAAAAGGAAAAATAAGAAATAATAAAAACCACAACGACTGAAAGCTGGAAAATGAAATGCACAAAGTAGCTCTCGCAGGAGCAAACTGTATTGGATCTGATCCAGAGTCCAATGAAGACAACGAAGCTTCTCTTCTTCTTCACGAGCTCTCACTCTCTCTCTTCTTCTTCTTCTCTTTTTCTATTTCTTTTTCTGACACTCGATCATGCAGGCTCTCCCTGTCTCTTCTTTTCTCTTCTTCTTCTTTTCCTTCTTCTGCTGCTCTCTGCTTCTCACTTCTTCTGCTTCGCTCAGTTCTCTCAGCACGATCTGCCTTCTTCTGATGGAGGAAGCTTAGTATATATAGCAGCAGCAGGAGCTAGGGCCTGTGTAGGGCCTGTGCCCTCTTTGTCCAGAGTACACCTCGGATCACGTGCCAGGTGCCAACCTCGGATCACGTGCCCAAACATTTTCTTCTCGAAGGATGTACCTGTCAAGCAGTCACAAGAGGATATTAGAAGGGCGTACAGAGTTACTGCTTAACGTTTAAGCATGAATGCATCGAAAGGATTGTATAGACTTCACATGAGGCGCTGGACGATGTACAGACTTGTGTTCGTGCAACACACAGGCTGTACAGGCTTTGCGTAATGCATGTAGACTTGCTGTGCATGAAGCAATGTATAGACTTGATGAGAACGCATGGAACAACCGAATGTATAGACATGAAACAAGGGAGTGTATAGACTTGATGTTTACATGCATGAGAAACCAATGTACAGACTTGCTAAGCTTTCGCTAAGTCTGTATAGACTTGATCATGCAGACGATGACACCAATGTACAGACTTGAATGCTCGAAGCACACGATGTATAGACTTTGAGTGAGACACTGAGTGAGACGGTGGATGTATAGACTTTGTAATATGCCTTGGACAGACGCACCGATGTACACACTTTGTGATATGCCTTGGACAGACGCACGATGTACAGACTTTGCCAGTGTACAGACTTTACTTCGTGCAAGCTATAGGGCAATGTATGGACTTGAAGTGCAATGCAACAAGGCAATGTGTAGACTTTTTGATGCACAACTATATGCAATGTATAGACTTCAATGCAAAGGCTGGAGTTAAGCAAACAATGTATAGACTTCAAAGTATGTGCAATGCAGAGGCTGTACAGACTTAAATGTAAAGACTTTGAACGTGTGTGCTGGCAATGTATAGACTTGATCTGAAGGATTGCACAGCCATTGGAACGTACAGACTTTGAACGCGTGTGCTGTCAATGTATATACTTGATCTGAAGGATTGCACAGCCATTGGAATGTACAGACTTTGAGATAAATGCTGTACAGACTTTGAGGCGAGCGCTGTACAGACTTTGAGAGACAATGCAGGCTGTACAGACTTTGAGTGACAATGCAGGCTGTACAGACTTTGAGCGACAATGCAGGCTGTACATACTTTGAGAGAGATGATGCATGAGACGATGCAAGCACAAGGTTGTACAGACTTGGTCTTACAATGTATAGACTTGGCCAACTATCAACTGATGGATGTATAGACTTTATGAATGCATATTCCAAGACCATGTATAGACTTGAAGTGGCATGCAACAGACGATGTACAGCCATGGCTCATGAATGTATAGACTTTGTAATATGTGAGACACTGTACAGACTTTCAGCAACACATGATGTACAGACTTTCTAGGCATGAAGGCAACCGCTGTATAGACTTCGTGTGCAATGGCCAAACAATGTGCAGACTTGATGAACATGCAAGTGAGCGATGTACAGACTTGCTAAACGATGCATGCACAAGATGCTAAGGAATGTACAGACTTTGCGAGCTCTGTACAGACTTAGTGTCCTTAGTATAGTGATGCACAGATCAATGTATAGACTTGACTGATGTAATGTTCAAACATTGCATTGATGAACAACCGATGCATAGACATGGGTGTGTGTGTTCATGCTAGAAGCAATGTATAGACTTGCGGGTTTGAAATGCAGAATGCACTAGAACAAAGTGTGCACAATGAGAATGAATTCACGAACATACTATCAATCAAGTGTGCAGACTCTGCATGCAGTGTACTGACTATATGCTCAATGCAATCGTGCTATGGCATGCAGCTACTGTTAATGCACCAAGGTCATATGACAGATGAACACATAAAGCAAATGAAGCATAGACCTTAAACCATGATGAACAGACTGCTTCAAGGCTTTTTCCAGTGCAATCACCATTAGAAATGTTCATTTGATTAAACACAACAGCAAGTCAAATGTTCATTTGATTAAACACAACATCAAGTCATTAATACCATTATCAAAGAATGACTTATGAATATTGACATCATCAAAACCATAGAGACACAACAGACCGGTCGGGGTTCGTCGTCCAACTCCCCACCCCGCCTGGCCGACTGAACGCCCCTCCCTGCGTGGAGATAGTTTTGGTTGTAATCCATTAACCCCCACCCCGAGAACCCCCCTCCTTCGAGAGGTGTAGTGCATGTAATTATCAATTTCAGGTTGAAGCTTCCTCGGCGCGGCGTGCGGGTAAGCCCACGCTTCCTCACTCGCTCTCGTCTCAGGCCGGGGCCGGCGTCTTCACACCAACCAGGTGAGATTCAGGCCCCATCCTCTACTGGTTTCATTTCTTTGCTTGACTATTATTGCATCTAAGTTGCCAGTCGGTGGTGAGGCGAGTGCCCGATCCTGAATTCTCATCGAATTGAGTGCCACCACGGGGGTGAGTTGTGAGAGAGACCCTACATCCCACGCCCTCGGCGTGTTGGCAGCCCGTCGAATTGGGCATCCCAGACCCCTAGGGGTTCGACCTCAAGCTAGTCAAATCTCGGAACAACGAGGTCCCACTTCGGACCCTCTCCACTATCGCTGGGGGGCCTACGGGCAATTATGTGCGCTATGCGACTGAGCTCGCCCGAGTGAGTCTGCCATCAAAGTTGCATGCTTGTGGGTCATAAGTCCAAGGAGCATTGGCCTAGTGGCTGCAACCCCCAAGGTGGTGTTCCTCTTCGATCCCTGAAGTCGGTGGTAGCTGAATCTGAGCCGACGTATTTTTGAAAGAATTAACCCGTGGGCTGCTCTTATTAGCCTGTCTCAGGACTAAGCTGCGTGCTTCCACGAGAACAATCACTACACCCAGATCCGGTGTCAGATTGGGATGAAACTAGTGCCATTGCGAAGGTCACTCAAAGAGCTTCGACATATGTGAATTTTATATTTATCCAACGGTCTGGATCGGAATGAAGAACTCTATGCTTTGTAGTTGTTTTTGGCTCAGAATCTAGATCAAGCAGGATAGAGTGAGATCTGCCTGAAAATGAATTTTGACCAAAGGGAAGTTGGAAAATATGGACTTTGGGAATTTTATGGGTGAGGGGGGGAAGTGAGGATCATGCACAATTTTTTTGGTAATTTACTGAGATTGTTTAAAGGGTGGAAAAAATCGTGGATCTGTCTTCTGTCTCACTGATCTGCTGATTGGCAGACTGTAAGGGGTGGAGAGATGTGACTGGGAGGAGGGGCAAACGGAGGTTGATTGAGGTGAAAATTAAACTAAAAGAAGGGAATGACGGGGGAAATAAACCCTCAAAATCTCAGCTCGATCAGATGGCTGGATCTGGAGATACAACCTCTTCTTTAAGCTTTAGTTTTGCAGGTCGCAGGTCTAGACAGTAATATGGAGATTGGGTTATGGCGGCTTGTTGGCGGCACGAACGGAGGCAGCCGCGGCGGTGGCTGGAAGTTGCATCCAGCAGAGGGGATAGGGGTGGGAATCACTCCCAAGAAAGTGCTTCACACCGTAGAAATTGCTGCAACTCTCACGGCTGCAAGAAGGGGGAGATAGGAGAGAGGGGCACCCTTGGGCTCTCCAAGCAAAATGCTGATTTTTTTTAAAATTAATCTATGAAAATAATGAAATACAAGGGTTTTATAACACTAGGTAATAGACCTAAACTAACCTCCGATCTAGGTTTAGGGAGGGGCAATTAGGGGATAGGAAATTCTTCTCCCATGTGGTCAAAATGACATAATAATAAAAAACTAAAAAGGGGGGCACCCTCTTCAAGTGGGCAAGTAGCCAAGTTGGAATTTTTCACTTGGTCAATATTCTTCCATAGACCAAAGACCAACCTCTGTGGGCCCTAGATGCTAGGTGGCCCAATGAGAGAGAGGGTAGGGGTCCCGTCGGGCCTACATCACCTTTTGCAAAGAAACTAATTAATCCCTAAAGACTAACCCATTGGCTTATAATTGCCTTACAATTAAAACCCAATTGACTCAAGGATATAAATGCAAACAAAAATGTTAGTGGCCATGCTTTGATGTCCCCATCAAAGAAGAAGAATATAATGTCATTGATATCTTTGAGGATTTGACTGACAAAAGTCTGGATGACATTAAGGACACCCTAGAGGAGGGTAGCATGTTTCTGGATTCCCTTCTCTCTTTTGCACCCTGGTCTAGGGTAGATCTACTTCCTGCATTGCAATCCGAACCAATTCTTCCATCTTTAGAACATCCACTTGTTCTTGAACTTAAACCTCTCCCGGACTCCCTCAAGTATGCTTTTCTGGGCCCTGATCACACTCTTCCGGTCATCATTGCCTCTAATTTGTCATCTGTTCAAGAATCCAAACTCTTAGATGTTCTTAAGGAGCATAAGGGGGCCGTATGTTGGTCAGTGGCAGACTTAAAGGGAATTAGTCTGGATGTGTGCATGCACTACATATATTTTGAAGATAATGCTAAACCAAGCAGAGAGATGCAACATAGATTGAATCCTAACATGAAAGAGGTGGTCAAGAAAGAAGTGGTGAAGTGGTTAGATGCTGGGATAATATATCACATTTCTGACAGTAAGTGGGTCAGCCCAACGCACGTGGTTCCAAAGAAGTCAGGGTTGACCGTCATAAAGAATGATTAAGGAGAAGAAGTGCCCACAAGACTACAAATGGGGTGGAGAGTCTATATTGATTATAGAAAATTGAATTCAATGACAAAGAAAGAACATTTCCTTCTCCCCTTTGTAGATCAAATTTTGGAGAGACTGACTGGACAAAAGTATTTTTACTTTTTGGATGGATATTCTGGGTATAATCAAGTTGCCATTTACCTAGAGGATCAGGAGAAAACCACCTTCACGTGTCCTTATGGCACGTTTGCTTTTAGAAGAATGCCATTTGAGCTTTGTAATGCCCTTGCTACTTTTCAGCGGTGTATGATGGCAATATTTTCAGAAATGGTGGGTGAATTTTTGGAGATCTTCATAGATGATTTCTCAGTATTTGGTGATTCGTTTGATTGTTGCTTAGAGAATTTAGAGAAGGTGCTAAAAAGATTCATAGAGTCGAATCTGGTGCTTAGCTAGGAGAAAAGTCACTTTATGGTTAGAGAAGGAATAATGTTAAGCCATATTGTTTCAGAAAGGGGAATAGAGGTAGACAAGGCTAAAGTGGATTTAATCTCCAATCTTCCTCCCCCTACTTCTGTCAAAAAAAATTGATCTTTTCTTGACCATGCTGGTTTTTACAGACGATTCATCAAAAACTTCTCTGCCATTGCCCGTCCTCTCACTTAGTTGTTGGCAAAAGACACTCTGTTTCAATTAGATGATTCTTGTCTAGAGGCTTTTCATTCTTTAAAAATAGTCCTTACTCAAGCCCCGATTATGCAATCTCCAGATTTGTCGTTGTCCTTTGAAATCATGTGCGATGCCTCAGACTATACTATAGTAGTTGTCTTAGGTCAAAGGATTGATAAGAAACCCGTGGTGATCTATTATGCAAGTCGCACCCTTGCTGATGCTCAGATGAACTACACCACCACAGAGAAGGATTTACTTGCTGTTGTTTTCACCCTGGAAAAATTTTGATCATATATTTTAGGGGATAAGGTCATTGTCTATTCCGATCACTCAGCTTTAAGATATCTGCTTTCCAAGAAGGATGCTAAACCCCATCTCATTCGCTGGATTCTGTTGCTTCAAGAATTTGATTTGGAAATTAGAGACAAAAAAGGGTTAGAGAATGTTGTTGCTGACCACTTATCTATAATTGTGATTCCAGAGAGTGCTCCAATGTCCGATTCCTTCCCTGATGAACATCTCCTTGCTATCTAACATACATCAACCCCTTGGTACGCTCATATCGTCAACTATCTAGCTGTTGGTCAAATCCCGGGTGGGTGGACTAAGCAGGAGAAGGATCACTTCTTTTCAAAGGTAAACTTTATTTTTGGGAGGACTCTGAGCTATTTCACATGGGTCTGGATCATATTATCAGGAGATGTGTCCCCGAGGAATAGCAACATTCTGTTTTGAACTTTTGTCACACTCTGGCTTGTGGGGGACACTTTTCGGGAAAGGAAACTGAGGTGAAGGTATTACAGAGCGGATTTTACTGGACCACCTTATTTAAGGATGCTTTTGAATTTTCTAAAAGTTGTTTGAAGTGCCAAGATGTGGGCAATAATTTGAAGAAGGATATGATGCCACTGAGTCCCATTCTGGTAGTTGAGATTTTTGATGTTTGGGGTATAGATTTCATGGGACCGTGTCCACCGTCTTTTGGCAATGAATACATTTTGGTGGCCATCGATTATGTCTCTAATTGGATTGAAGCTGTTGCAACTAGGACTAATGATCACAAGGTTGTGATAAAATTTGTTAATAAGAACATCTTCTCTAGATTTGGTTGTCTTAGAGCTATCATTAGTGATGGTGGTTCTCACTTCACTCACTCTCAATTCCAAGCTTTACTTCGTAAATATGGTATCACTCATAAGCTCGCTACCCCTTATCATCTCCAAACCAGTCGACAAGTGGAGGTTTCCAATAGGGAGATAAAAGACATTCTGCATAAGACTATTAGGCCAGATAGGAAGGATTGGTCTGATAGGTTAGATGATGCATTATGGGCCTACAAGACTGTATATAAAACTCCCATTGGCATGTCCCCTTATAGACTCATCTTTGGAAAAGCCTGTCACCTCCCCGTAGAATTGGAACATAGTGCATATTGGGCCATCAAACAAGTCAATTTTGATCTCATGCAGGCTAGATCCCAAAGAGCTCTACAATTGAATGAACTGGAAGAACTACGCAATGAAGCCTATGAGAGTTCTAAAATCTACAAAGCTAAGACAAAGGCTTTTCATGATGAGCACATTCATAGACAAACTTTTCAACCAAATCAAAAAGTCTGACTTTTCAATTCAAGGCTACGCTTATTTCCAGGAAAGTTAAAATCCAGATGGGATGGATCGTTTGTTGTTATCAAAGCTTTTGATTTGGCACGGTCAAGATTTTAAACCCTAACAATGGTCAAATTTTCACTATCAACGATCAAAGATTAAAGCCCTACTTGGACAGAATCAATTGCCTTGAATAACCCGGAATAGAGTCTGAACTTGCAAGTGTCTGGCTGAAGATGATAAATTTAGCGCTTCTTGGGAGGAAACCCAATGTTTTTGTTATTTGATGCTTTATTTTTAGTATGTTTTTCAGTGGTTTGGTAAGAGCGGAGGAGATGACGCTGTCGCCAACATCACCAAGGAAAAATTCACCCCGGATATCAGGTTGTACCCTTCTTTCTCAGTAGTATTTATTGCTACATTGTTCTACTGTTTTATTGTTTCACCATGCCATTGAGGACAATGTCATTTAAGTTGGGGGGGATTTTCATTTTCATGATACTATAGTACAACTTGTCAAGATGTTCTACATATCACTTTGTCCTGCATTTTTGCATTGAAATGAAAGTGGAAAAGAAGAAATCCCCGATTGAGTTTTCTTGATTCATGCTTTCATTGAAAGTAATTCTAGAATAGAAAAGACTAAGGAAAATGATGATGGAAAGTTTATTCAATCTAGCCATGGAAAATTGATTTTAGAATATCTTTAATGCCCACTAGCACTTTAGAAAAGAAAAAGAAAAATCACTCTGCACGCTAATGAAATAAGCTGGACAAGCTTTCTGCTATTTTAGAATGATGTCTGATACTCTGCATTTCTTAGAGATAAGATCTTTTTGATAGAGCTATCTGCCAAAGTTATCCATCAAATAAGTGCAAAAGTAAATTGTTGACAAAAAACACCATGAAAAATGCCCCTGATCCTAGTAACCAGGCCTGCTTCTCCTAAGGCAAGAGTTGAGGTTCGCGTCAAACAATGAAGGGTTGTGCAGCATCATGTGTGTATCAAAAAGAAAAAAAATTGTGAAGAAAAGAGGCAGACAAAAAGCTATTATACTCACTGCTTTGATCTAAGAGGTGCAGAGTTAAAGGATCCCTATCTAGAATGGCAAATGAGAGATGTAATTATCTATGATGTGGATTTAGTATTACACTTACATAAGTACTATTGAACTTTGGGTTGTATTCTTGATCATATACCCCAATTTTCAATTTAAGGCTAGTGTGCATTAATGTTTCCGGATTCTTAATCTTTGGTAGATTCTATGAAGGAGGATCTAGATATGAACTTTGCAACTCTTGTTGGTCCTAAATTTTAATCTAATTACATTGCTAAGGGACTAACAATGAGTAAGTTGGGGGTGTGATGTGTGCTCATCTTTTTATGATAATTCATGTCTCATACATCATTTCAAGAGCTTATAATTAGGCAATTATGCTTACCTTATAGTTAACCTCAGTCTCTTGCATAAATAAAGCATTTTACACAAATTGACTTAATTTTGTGTTATTATTCAATAAAGGAGAAATGAGGGACATGAGCATTAATTTATCATTACGTAATTTTGAGCATTCATGATTTATATGCATAAAGCAATAATTTTTAATGGATTAAACAAAAATTTTGCATATGTAGGACATTCAAGGCATTTAACAGAAGGACCAGGGGAAGAATTGTCACCAGACCCAAGCAGGGGATGCCCTAGGGCGCCCTCCTCTTCCCTTGACCAAGTCAAGGCAGTCGCCCGTTGGACGGTATGAGAGGATCTAGAGGGGGGGTGAATAGATCCTATCCCAAATATTGGACTTCTACAGCAAGTTTTAAAAGATAGCACTGTAGTTAACACAAGCAAGGTAGGATGACAGATTAACGGAACTAAAAGATAGGAAAAACTCTAAGAAAACACAAGCCACCTGTGAAGATGGAATAGATGAAATGGAGAACAAACCACAACACAGTGCTTTTAAGGTGGTTCAGCTGCACAAAGGCACACCTACGTCCACCCCTTACCAACTCGGTAAGACTTCCACTCTTTGGCCAAAAGAAACACACACACACACACATGTTGGAGACCAGCTGAACACGAGGACTAGCCCCAACACACAAACACACACACGAGGACAAGTCCTCAACACACATGGGGAAGAAATCCCACAAGGAAGAAACAAAACAAAGCAAGAGAGATAGGCACACACACGGTGATTTGATGTAGAAAAACAAAGACAATGCAAGACAACAAAATAAGAAGCTGCAACTACAACAGTCACGAACAGGCACTATGAGCGACGGGGCTAAACCAATGAGGCAGGGAACTAGGGCTGGCTGGCTTGCTAGGAATCCTTCTTCCTTCCTTCACCTTCCTCTCTGATGGAAGTCTGAACTGGCTCTCATTTCTCTTTTCTACTCTCTCTCTTTTCCCACACTCTACTCTTCCTATAGGCCAACTTTTTAACTCTAGCAGCCACTTCATGCAAGGGAAGGCCATCCAATATATAGCCCTCAAGAGGCAACAGATTTTTCCTCTATTTCTCTTACAATTTAAATAGCTGAAATAAACAAAAGGGTTTGACCAAGGAAACCTGCAGAACCTTAATCTCTGCTAGCAGAAAGGACATCCTTTGTCCAGAGATTTTTCTCCTTTTAGACAGAATCCCAACTGACTGGCGCAGGGCACAGAATTGTCAGTGAGAGAGCCTTGTCCAAGGAGTTATACCGACAGATGTTTAGAGTAAGATGTTGCCATGGACACTAAGGATGACAATGATGTTTTGAGTGTCCTAGGAATCTTCTCCATACCTCAAAATCTGTGGTTTTAGAGGTTTGTGTTAGACATCTATGCCCTTTGTACAGTTTTCCAAAAGATAGATATGTCATAAGACTTTTGAGTTTACCCTTTAGTGAGGTCGACCTGCTGAGAGACCGTGTCGACACTACTTTGAAAAAGTCTATTCCGAATAGCTTCTAGAAGGAGCGTGAGGCCGACCTCCTATAGAGGTGAGGTCGACACTTCCTTGAAAATGGGTGATTACAATGGTTTCGGGAAGAGCCTGAGGTCGACCTCCTGTAATAGTGAGGTTGACACTTCTTGCGTTGGCCACTTCCCAGAGAGTTGGTCACGATCGTAAGGTCGACACTGTGTTGCACAACAGAGCGTTCGCGAAAAGGGGTCGACACTCAGAGTCGACTCTTTTGGCTTGGGAGTTTGAAGGTGTCAACACGCCTGATGACGAGGTCAAGGCAGCCATGAAGATTAGCATGTGAACTATTTGCTGTGAGGGTCTGAGGTCGACACTCTGAGAGATTGAGGTCGACACTACCCTTGTGACGATCTTCTACAACGGCTTCTGTGAGGACTTGAGGTCGACCTCCTGAGGATTTGAGGTCGACACCGCTTTAATGATTTTAACACACGGGCCGCTTGGTGAAGCAGTGAGGTCGACACTGTTTATGGTGAGGTTGACCTTCTTTATACACTTGATACCTAGTCATTCAAAAGGTGTTTCATGAGTTCCAAAATTAATTGAGCAATGACTTATAGTGAGACATCATCAAAACAATATTTACTCAACATTCTCCCCCTTTTTGATGATACCAATGATGAGTCATTTGTGCTTACTATTCTGACTTGAGATTTGGGCAGGTAACTCATGCAAGTGTACACGGAATGTAACAGTAAAAACTTTCTCTCCCCTTTTCACATACTACCTCTCCCCCCCCTTTGACATCAGCAAAAACATGAGGGGTACTATAGAAAGAGCAGTGAAGAGTATGAGATGTGGGAAAAAAAAAGAACCCAGAAGTGAGATTCAGGACTAAGACACATTGGATGAAATGACTGGAGCAACTCTCAAAGAAAATTTCTCCTAGCAAACTAGTATGACATGGTCGTAGATTATGAATTGACGGATTAAAGTCAAGAACTTTTTTTAGAATTTAAGCAATTATCAAAGGAGTACTCAACATAAGATTACTAAAGTTGATGCACACAAGAGAACTGAAGTCTTGGATAATCCTCATATAGTTTCACTTACGAGATTCAATGACCTTTCAGGATAAATTACCATGAGTATTGAAGTCAAACAAGCGGGATATGTGAGAATTTTTCTTAGCTTGCACCTCTGATTTTCACACTGGCCGAGCTGACAATCAAGATTAACATACACCTTTTTATGTGAGGAATCACATTTGTTAGATGAAAATGCTCAAGTTACTCAGTGCAATTATCTATCATGCCTCATTTTGATCAGAGATAGCTTGTCACTTCATGCCTGTCTCACTATCACTTCATTGGTGAAGGGTGACAGTTTCTTAGTGGGCACGAGCCATTGCTCTGTTAAGCTCTTCTAGCCTTTTTTTTTGATAAATTAACTCTTATCAGATCAGAGTTAGTCAAGACATTGCCATTTGACGCGAACCACCTCACGTCTCAGGTGAAGTGCATTCGGTTACTCAGCAGATCCTGACCATTGCTCTGCAATGAGTACTTTGGTTAAATCTCACTTGATATGGTCATTTGATCACAATACTCAATAGAAGTATATCAACCAAAGATTTGTCAATGAAAATGCATAAGTAGACCATGAAGCATTAGAACTTATATCAGGAAAGGCATCATCAAAATTAAGCCACTGGAGTACCTCCTCCAAGTTGCTAGTTTTCAGATTTCAAAAGATTGTTGACTTTAAGCCCCGGTTTATTTAAATAGCCATGATAAAGGAAAATGCAAGAGATTGCTGCTAGAAAGGTCAGTCAATAAGAACAATCTTAGAAGGGAATCTCCCTTTGAAACATTCCACCAAGAAGTGAAAAGTAGATAAGTGACTAGGACACACTCCCCCTCAGCAATTGCAAGGTATGAAATGGAAAAGGAATATGAATGCAACACCTACAGACGTGCAAGACACAGGAAGTGAGAAAGCTGTGAGAGGTTTGAGCAACTAAGTGATGGTGTTGACCTGTCTTTTACAGGGTGTCGACTTTGTGGAGTCGGACAGAAGAACACCTTCTAATGCAGTAGAGTTTGAGATGAGCCTTTCTCAGAAAAACAACCATTCCCCCCTCAACATATGGACACTAAAATGCAATGCATTTGGAATGTAAGCTAGGCACTGAAATCATGCAAGGGTGTATGACTAAGACCCATGGCACCAGGCAGAGAACTGTAGATCCTTGGATCACCTCACGCATAGAGTGGGTCTCCAGACATACATAATCTGCCCTTCTCTCAATGCCATTTAATATATCATAGGGTGATGCACATATGAGCAGCATGGCAACACTAAAACTAAGATGCAACTATGGGGATGCAGCCATTTAAACAACAGGATGGACTCCCCCTATCAATTATCAAACAAGGGCCTCTCATGCTAGAAAGAACTTGACCAGGCAAAAACAATCAAGAGGGGGGTCTACGCATACCCAGTTCTCTCCTCAAGGTAGATAATATGTCATAACCCAGAGGTTTTGTAAAAATATCAACAATTTGCTTCGCAGATTCAACAAAGTGTAATTCATAGTTTTTCTTGCTTACCTCATCCTAGAAAAAATGATGCCTTATCTCAATGTGTTTTGTGCGGGAATGCTGAATGGGATTCTTGGTTAAGTTAATGGCACTAGTATTATCACACATGATGGGTGTGCAACCAAGATCTACTCCGTAGTCCTGAAGTTGGTGCTTTATCCATAATACCTGGGTTCCACAGCTACCTACAACAATGTATTTAGCTTCTGTAGTGGAAAGTGCAATAGAGTGCTACTTCTTGAAAGCCCATGAAACTAAGCTGTTGTGTCCCTGTGGTTTTAATGATATCAACTTGGTTTTGATGATGTCAATATTATGTCTCTTTATATACACAACCTTGATGCATTTATTAATGATCTCATCATATATATAGAAGTATGCATTATGTCAGAACAAGTTCTAAAGATGACTCAAAAAGTCATGAAAAGACAGTCACTATTGTTAAGCTGAAGTGACAACAGGTCAATGCTACTATTCAAGAAGTGACAACAGGGCAACGCTACTGTTCAAGAAGTGACAACAGGTCAATGCTACTATTCAACTGTGAGTTAGCAATTGCATTGAAAGGTCGGTGCATATACCTTCTATTTTTCAGGTAAGGTCAATGCACATTTCAGTCTGAAGCATATAGGCCGGTGCATATACCTTCTATTTGTCAGGTAAGGTCGATGCACATCTCAGTCTGAAGCATGTAGGTCGGTGCATATACATTCTATTTGTAAAGTAAGGTCGATGCACATTTCAGTCTAAAGCATATAGGTCGGTGCATACATTCATTCTATCTAGAAGGTCAGTGCACATGTGAAGATTTGCATTAGAAGGTCGATGCATATGTAGAAGTGTTACAACATAGGTCAATGCATGTCATAGACAGGTCGATGCTAGTTAGCTAGCGACTGCAGCACAGGTCGATGCTAGTGAGCTAGCGACTGTAGCTTAGGTCGATGCAACAATAGATAGCTTGCATTATCAGGTCAGTGCATATAAGTTGTTTGGTCTATCAAGTCGGTGCAGTGATAGATGGTTTGCATAGTCAGGTCGATGCTCATATGCATTTTAGTCTACAAGGTCGATGCAGTTGTTGAAGTCATGTACCTTCAGGTCAGTGCACACTGTGCATGTAGTCTGTCAAGTTGATGCTAGCAACCTAGCAGTTGGAGAAAGGTGTTAGGTTTCGGTGCAGTATTCAGAGGGGGGGGTGAATGAATATAACCCGTTAAAAACTTCACCCAATTAAAACTAGAAAAAATAACAAGACAGATTCAACAATCTGAAGCTCAACTGGAATTTCGCTCTCTTGACAGATTAAAATATTTTAAGAAAACTAATCAACACTTCTGCTCAGCCAAAAGCCAAACGCTTAGAGCGCCCCTATGCATTCATCTAGCGGAAGCACAAATGAACAAATCAAACCACAATGCACAAGGGGTTTTTAGGTGGTTCGGTCCTCCAGACCTACATCCACCCCACACTCAAACCGAGTATGGTTTCCACTAGCTCACGCTAGAAACAGCAGACTCAGTCTGCAACAAACGCTGCCAAACAGCTTGACCAGGGGAACAACCTCCCCTCTTCCTCCCAACCGGAGGGAACCACTAGTGACACTAGTCACTAGCAAACCAGAGACACAAGGTCTCTCTTCCTCCAGACCTGGAGGGAACCCCTGGACTTGAATCCACAAGCCCAGAACCGGAGACAAGTCTCCCTTCCTCCAAACCGGAGGGAACCCACAAGTAGCACCCAGCTACTTGCAACCGGAGATAGCAATCTCCCTTCTCCTGAACAAACAGGAGGAACCCACAAGTGACTCCAGCCACTTGGAAACCAGAGACACACGGTCTCTCTTCCTCCACACACGGAGGGAACCACCGGACTTGCTACTCACAAGCCCAGAGCCGGAGGAACAAGCCTCCCTTCCTCCAACCCGGAGGGGAACCTAGAGACCCAAGTCTCTCTTCCTCTGAACCCCAGAGGGAAGCACAACCGGAGATAAATCTCCCTTCCTCCAACCCGGAGGGAAACAACCGATGACACCCTGTCAAAGGCAACCAGAGACGCAAGTCTCTCTTCCTCCACACCGGAGGGTACCAACCACAAGTAGCACCCAGCTACTTGCAAACCGAAGACACAAAGTCTCCCTTCTCCTGAACCCACAGGAGGAACCCCGACCTCTCTACAGAGGATCGGAAATACAGTAAATGGATAAAAACATAAACGAAACCAGCAACAGAAGGCTGAAAGATGAAGTGCACAATGTGGCTCTCAACGGAGCTGACTGGCCTGGATTTGATCCACGGTCCAGTAGACGGATCTTCAGGTAAGATCTTCCTTCTTCTCCACGAGCTCTCTCGCTCACTCTCTATCTTTCTTTCTCTTTCTTCTGCTCTCCTCTCACTCTCTGCTTCTTCTTCTCTTCACACTCTTCTCGAGCTCTCTACCTCTCTTCTTCTCCTTCTGCTCTTCTTCTTTCTCTTTTCTTCTTCTATCTGGATCGTGGCTCTCTGTATACGCTTTTCTTCTCGCCAACTCGATCACACTCCATCTGTGGACGAAGGCTCCTATATATAGCAGCAGCAGTAGGTGGATAGGGCACAAAACGCGTGTGCCTCCCACGTTTCCTGCCCTAATATTTCGGACCACGTGGAGGCTCCTCTGCATCTTGGATCACGTGCCAGATGCAGCCTTGTATCACGTACTGCTTCACGATTAGAGCACCTGTAAAACAGAGTATCGGATAAGTAATCAATTTAAGGAACACCTCTGTATAGATTATCAGAAGAACAGTACTTTAGAAGAAACTTGAACGAGGTTAAAACGAAACAACACGAAGTGACAAATAGCAACGACACGGAGACAACGCGAGGACACAATAGGGAAAACGACACGAAGTCAGTAAGGACTCGATGTACAACAGTAAGTAACACGAAGTAAGACCACACAGACATAAACGATAACACGAGAACAACACGGGGTGACAGCAGAAACCGACACGAAGTGTTTGCAAACAAAGTAAGACACAAGGTCTACGTAAAGCAACACGAAGTGTGGTTAAAGCGAGAACGACACGAAGTGAAGTTATAAAACAACACGAGGTAAAAAGAAGAACGACACGAGATACATGGAGACAAAACAGAAACCAACACGAAGTGTGGTTTCAACACAAGAAAGACACAAGGTCTAGGAAGAACAAAAACGACACGAAGACACAAAACGGAAAACGACACGAGGTGTAACAAACACGACACGAAGTTATGAAAACAACACGAAGTCGAAACAGTAATCGACACGGGTTGAAAACAACATGAAGACGAAATACAAAGAGACGACACGAAGTGAAGTTGACACGAAGTGAAAACAACACTAAGTGAAAAACAATAATCGACATGCGGTGAAAACAACACGACGACAGTGAGAACAGCACGAGGTGAAATGACACGGGGTGTAGAAAACCAAGAATCGACACGAAGTGTGGTCAAGGCGAGAAAGACACTAAGTCAAAAACGAAAGACCAACACTCAGACAGAAACATAAAAACAACACGGAGACGTAGACACTAAAACAACACGAAGATGAAGACAAGGGAAACGACACGAAGTCTAACCTCATACAAGTTTTCCTGTCACGCATGGAAATCAACACGAAGTGTTGTATGCTCATACAACACGAGATCTTTTCGTGTTAGTGAGGGGAAACAACACGAAAACTCAAGTACAGAAACAGCACGAAGATGATGTACAATCTGATGTACAGACATGAAGAACAGTCCAAGGTACGGACTTTCACTGCAAACAACAATGTGTAGACTTCATGTAAAAGCCCAATGTATGGACATTGAAATCGAACACCAATGTGCAGACTTGACAGTGAAGACTAGAGTGCAGACTTCAAGTCTAACTGTGGGTGTACAGACTTGAAGAATAAACCAGTGTATAGACTTGAAGATTGAAGGCGATGTATAGACCATGCACATACCAGAAGTCTAACACACACAATATATCAGTCATACACGTGCATTCTTCAGATGATATACAAATCACAATCATGAAGCTATCATCAAAGGACAATGTCAGCAGATAAACTGACTGAGCATATGAAGGCCTGAATGAACATTTCAGCAGGATGACTCACAGTGATTAACATCAAACACCAATCATCAAAACCAGATAAATCATTAAAACCTCAGCAATGAATGCTTTATGCATCAGTTTAACATGAAGCATGACTGATCATCAAATATGACTCTAAATGAGACTAACAGTGTATACACTTAGCCAAAGTATAGACTTTAAATCCAAAGCAAACGGCTGTACAAACTTGGAGATGTGAACCCAATGTACAGACTTGAAATGCATGAGCAAACAGCAAACAATTAGCCACTATGTTGCCCCAATCTAGCCATATTCATGAATTAGTTATTCAAGCAAACAATCAGATATTCAAGCAGTCAATCAGTCATCTAGCACACCTCAGTGTGACTCATGGTGTGTCAGTCATCATCAAAACCACACAGGGGCACAACACAACAATCTCCCCCTTTTTGATGATGGCAACACTATGAGTTACACTGAATCAGATTAGATTCTTCTCCCCCTTTGCCTTCATCAAAGCTATGAAATAGGGAAACAATTCAGTATAGACTTGAATGTTATACTTCCCTTTGGAGTGTGACAACTATCTTCCAAATGTATCCTTTCAAGAGCTTCTCCCCCAGTAGATATGTCATATTTTCAATCACACAGGAGCACTGAAGTGTGAAGAACTCAATTCAGAAAAGAGTTAGGATCTCAACTAAATGCATGAATGAAGTCTCCCCCATAGTCACTAAAAAGATGTTATGAATGTATTGCAATTAATTATACGAGTGCACAGTCAATGAGAATTCATGTAGGATATGAGACCTATGCATGAATCAAAACCTGAAAGACATGTTATGCAATAAGTTTGACTAGCTCCCCCTTAGACATACAACTCTTATGCATCCACCATACTTATGCAGGTCCAAGACATCAGTGGAAGTCAACAGTTGGAACCAATTGATAGAACTGAGTGCAAATGAAGTAGTCAGTTTAGTCTGACCGACTGGAGTCCAATGTGAGAGAGTAAAAAGGAATTCAGAAAGAATGTGAAAGATTTTCAATGAAATATCAATTTCATAAATCTGATTTAAACAAATGATTACAGACCTTTCCATCATAGAAACCTATGAATGAACCTATGTTGACAAACCAGTTCAGAATTTTATGTATGCGAGGTTTGAACATGAGCTATTTCTACTCATATCTGAAATCAATTTTCTTAATAACAAGTGAACCAAGTTTTCATATTGAGAAACCTTTTTAACCTTCTTCATTCTTCCTCGCTTAATTTCAAGGATTTCCTCAAGAAATGCAATCGATAGTATTGAGGATAAACAAACAAGAAACCATTTATTTCTGTCAAAATTTCTATTGAAAGAACATTCTTTTCCAAACAATCTCAGATGATCTGCTAGATAGGCAACGAAATTTTTTTTTTTTTAACAGCAATATTCAAGAGCAATTAGTTAAGTACATCCTTACAACTGGAGGATACACGTTGTTTAGACGCCAGTATCCCTAAGCGCTTGGAAGGACTAACTGTCATGCTTCTTAAGAACAGAGATAGCATTTATACCTCATGACACACTGAAACTCATTTCTTTGATGAGAGACATGTATTTCTCAGTGTGCCTGCCATTGCTCTGCCAGATTTTTAATCAACATATTTAAACAGAGTTAACTATGGCACTTCATGACATATCTCAATTCATTTCTTTGATGAATGAGATGTGTTTCTCAGTGACCAAGGACATTGCTCTGACAAGATTTGGTATTTGACAATCCATATTCCCTGATGTTTAAAAACAATACATATTTTCATGCAAATCAGTCAAGGAAAATCATGATTTCAGAATTTCAGATTTCAGAAGAGTTTAAAAGACACAACATGAAAGGATTGGTTAAAATTTATTAAGACTAACTCAGATATTTCCAAGAAGAATTCATAAACAAACACAAGAAGTACATGAAACTTCAACCGGCTGAAATCTTCAGACATTCATAGTCCTATATGATAGAAATTTCCTTAAAAATAATGTTTTTCGGATTTATGATCAAGATATGAGCAGAGAAATCTTTCTGGGACTTCAAGGAAGGCAAGAGCAATTTTCAGGTACAGCCACGTCAACAAATGCCAATGAATACCAATTGATAGTATGAGTGACAATGGCTGACAAGAATTGAAGCAAGAGGCTGAAATACAATGCATTTCACAATCACCAAGGAGTTTATCCAGATTGCAGTTCAAACAGGAAGGTGAGTATTAGTCATCAGACATGAGCTTTGATGAGAGGTCTGATGGTCACATGCACTTACATGAATGAATAATGAGAGATGCTCCCCCTCACTGAGTGCATAAACTGTAACCCTCCCTTTTCTTTTGAAAAATTTCATGATTAAATGATGCCACTCTGAGATGCAATTAGATGTATTAACTACCCATGAAAGGCATGAAGACCCTGAAGGGTATTAGACTGGTCAAATGTGCATGATATGCAGTGCAGCTCCCCCTGACGGTGTGCATTCAGAACATTTGAAAATCATTCATGAGTCATGAATTCTAGATGTATGCAGTCACAGAATGAGCATATTCAGAAGCAACAACTATTGCATGGAAATGCAAACATACATGTTTAAACCACTAATTAACAAATCTATCTATATACCTAATGCCATCTAAGCAAACTCATTGAAAAGTCAAGAGACTTACCTGAGAGGTGCATGAGTGGGGTTTACCCTTTTAGGGTGTCTTGGTTTATTTGCCCCTTTTATTTCTCATTCCCAAGACACACCTGCAAAAAGTTTCTCACTTGGCACATTTTGGTTCCCAAGTTTCCTTGGGTCCTGCAGGGTTAGTGGCATTTTGATGGGATGTTTTCCAAAGCTTCTGAGCCATCATAACATCATGCTTTTTCATATAGCAGCTAGGCATAGAATGTCCAGACCGACCACAATAATCACATGAACCACTCGGTCTGAATTTATTACTATGCATGTAAGCAGGTGTACTAAATTCATGAGCATGAATGTTTCTGTTTTTACCACCACTTTGTTTCAGATGGTCAGAAAACCAGCAATCAGTCACCTTGTGACCTTGCTTACCACACTCAAAACATGTGAGGGATTTTCTTGTTTGAGCAGATTTGTTTCTACCAAACACACTTTGTTTAACAAATTTAGAGTTGACCTTCTTTCTCTGAGAATACCAGCAGTCTTTGACTGTATGGCCAACTTTCTCACAGTGATAGCAGAAGATGGAATTTCTTCTACCAACATTAAGCCAGCAGTCAACCGCCCTATGGCCTGACTTGCTGCAGGTGAAACACACCATGTGTTGGCCCCTGGACCCATTTTTGTTCCTTTTAAAGACATGCTGATTTTCATACAAATTGTCATGATTAGAATTTAAAGAATATTTGCCTTTACCTTTGGCAAACCAACATTGTTCACTAACATGACCTGTTTTTCCACAATGATAACAATGACTTTTTCTTTTCTGTTCAACAGGACTGTTTTTGTTATTGTACTTCCTGGCATGCATTCTATCATCCTGTTCCATCAATTTACATTCATGCATCAAGTGACCAAACCTATGACAGTAATGGCATGAAATTTTCTTTTTATTTGCATGAATGTGTTTGTTCAATTTAGGCACAGCATTCTCAGGTTTATCATGAGAGTTCCTTGAATCTTTGTTCTGAACATGAATAGTCTTTTTCTGTTTTTGAACTTGTTTCTCAGACTTAGGGCTGTCAGTGGAATTTTGATTCTTCTTAGCACTAAATTCAAAAATAGGCACATTCGATGTGCTGCCTGACTTAGAGCTACTCACGAATGAAGTTTGAAGCTTACTTTCAAAGCTCTTTTTATCTATTGGTTTGTAGCCCAAACCCTCTCTTCGGAGATTCACTTTAGATCCAAGAATTTTATCAAGATTTTCTTTTCCACTAACAAATTTCTCAAGAGATTTCCTCAATTCTGTAACTTCTGATCCAAGCTTTGATACATGGATTTCATATTCATCAGCTTTCTTTTTATAGCAAATAACATCTTCTTTCAGCATTTGATTAACAGTCCTAAGACTTTCAATTTCCTGTTCAGCTTTCATTAGCTCATCAGAGCTATCCAGGCTAACACTCTTCCCCTTTTCAAGAGTGATAAGTCTCTCAGACATAGCTGTATTTAACTGTTTTAGCTCGCAGATCTCCTGTCTCATTTTACCATTGTGTTCCAGGATTTCATCATCAAATTTCAAAACACTTAAGGTGGTCTGACATTCACTAAACACTTCTTGTTCATCTTCAGATTGAAGTTTTTCAAGCCTTTTCTGAAGTTCTGAATTTTCTATTATGACAGTCTCCAAGGTTTCAGAAATCAATCTATTTTCATTTTCAAGGCTCACTGATTTAGATCCAGATTCCTCAGTTTGGTTTTTGAGTCTAGCATTTTCAGATCTCAGATATTCCAGATCTGAAGTAATAGAATCAAGATCAGTCAGCTGTCTTCTAAATATTTGATTTTCAGTTTTCAGAGTATCACTGTCCTCACCAATAAGTTTAGAATTCTCAAACATATCTAGCTGTTTTTTCATAGATCTGTTTTTCTTGCTCAATTTATTGCTAGATCTTAACAGCTTGGAATAAGCATCTACCCAATCATCTAAGGTATAGTCCGCAAAGGGATTTACCTGAACTTCGTTCTCTTCTTCATCACTGTGGCTGCTGCTATGGTCGCTCCCATCAGCCATCATGCAGTTTTCCTTCTCTGTTCTGCAAGTTAGTTTCATCTTGTCCAGAATATCCCTAGCAGACCTGCAATCATGAAGGCAAAAGTGTAAAGCCTTGTTGATGGATGCTTTTATCAGTTTTATAGCTTTCTGATTTTCTCTATGCATTGATCTATGACGATCAGTCCATTTGGACTCTTTTCGTGGTAATCTATGAGGACCATGAGTAATTAACTTCCACAAATTGGGATTATCTAGATTGACGTAGTTACGCAAACTACTGAACCATGACTCAAAGTTAGACCCATTGAAAACCAGTGGAAGAGCCATTTGTAGGCAATGATCAATTAGACAAAGATCAAGGAGCAGCAAACCGGAATAAACACCGAGAAGCACGGGGATCACTGCAGATCGTTGGATCTTGAAGCAGTAACTGCTCTGATACCAATTGTTAGGTTTCGGTGCAGTATTCAGAGGGGGGGGGTGAATGAATATAACCCGTTAAAAACTTCACCCAATTAAAACTAGAAAAATAACAAGACAGATTCAACAATCTGAAGCTCAACTGGAATTTCGCTCTCTTGACAGATTAAAATATTTTAAGAAAACTAATCAACACTTCTGCTCAGCCAAAAGCCAAACGCTTAGAGCGCCCCTATGCATTCATCTAGCGGAAGCACAAATGAACAAATCAAACCACAATGCACAAGGGGTTTTTAGGTGGTTCGGTCCTCCAGACCTACATCCACCCCACACTCAAACCGAGTGTGGTTTCCACTAGCTCACGCTAGAAACAGCAGACTCAGTCTGCAACAAACGCTGCCAAACAGCTTGACCAGGGGAACAACCTCCCCTCTTCCTCCCAACCGGAGGGAACCACTAGTGACACTAGTCACTAGCAAACCAGAGACACAAGGTCTCTCTTCCTCCAGACCTGGAGGGAACCCCTGGACTTGAATCCACAAGCCCAGAACCGGAGACAAGTCTCCCTTCCTCCAAACCGGAGGGAACCCACAAGTAGCACCCAGCTACTTGCAACCGGAGATAGCAATCTCCCTTCTCCTGAACAAACAGGAGGAACCCACAAGTGACTCCAGCCACTTGGAAACCAGAGACACACGGTCTCTCTTCCTCCACACACGGAGGGAACCACCGGACTTGCTACTCACAAGCCCAGAGCCGGAGGAACAAGCCTCCCTTCCTCCAACCCGGAGGGGAACCTAGAGACCCAAGTCTCTCTTCCTCTGAACCCCAGAGGGAAGCACAACCGGAGATAAATCTCCCTTCCTCCAACCCGGAGGGAAACAACCGATGACACCCTGTCAAAGGCAACCAGAGACGCAAGTCTCTCTTCCTCCACACCGGAGGGTACCAACCACAAGTAGCACCCAGCTACTTGCAAACCGAAGACACAAAGTCTCCCTTCTCCTGAACCCACAGGAGGAACCCCGACCTCTCTACAGAGGATCGGAAATACAGTAAATGGATAAAAACATAAACGAAACCAGCAACAGAAGGCTGAAAGATGAAGTGCACAATGTGGCTCTCAACGGAGCTGACTGGCCTGGATTTGATCCACGGTCCAGTAGACGGATCTTCAGGTAAGATCTTCCTTCTTCTCCACGAGCTCTCTCGCTCACTCTCTATCTTTCTTTCTCTTTCTTCTGCTCTCCTCTCACTCTCTGCTTCTTCTTCTCTTCACACTCTTCTCGAGCTCTCTACCTCTCTTCTTCTCCTTCTGCTCTTCTTCTTTCTCTTTTCTTCTTCTATCTGGATCGTGGCTCTCTGTATAGCTTTTCTTCTCGCCAACTCGATCACACTCCATCTGTGGACGAAGGCTCCTATATATAGCAGCAGCAGTAGGTGGATAGGGCACAAAACGCGTGTGCCTCCCACGTTTCCTGCCCTAATATTTCGGACCACGTGGAGGCTCCTCTGCATCTTGGATCACGTGCCAGATGCAGCCTTGTATCACGTACTGCTTCACGATTAGAGCACCTGTAAAACAGAGTATCGGATAAGTAATCAATTTAAGGAACACCTCTGTATAGATTATCAGAAGAACAGTACTTTAGAAGAAACTTGAACGAGGTTAAAACGAAACAACACGAAGTGACAAATAGCAACGACACGGAGACAACGCGAGGACACAATAGGGAAAACGACACGAAGTCAGTAAGGACTCGATGTACAACAGTAAGTAACACGAAGTAAGACCACACAGACATAAACGATAACACGAGAACAACACGGGGTGACAGCAGAAACCGACACGAAGTGTTTGCAAACAAAGTAAGACACAAGGTCTACGTAAAGCAACACGAAGTGTGGTTAAAGCGAGAACGACACGAAGTGAAGTTATAAAACAACACGAGGTAAAAAGAAGAACGACACGAGATACATGGAGACAAAACAGAAACCAACACGAAGTGTGGTTTCAACACAAGAAAGACACAAGGTCTAGGAAGAACAAAAACGACACGAAGACACAAAACGGAAAACGACACGAGGTGTAACAAACACGACACGAAGTTATGAAAACAACACGAAGTCGAAACAGTAATCGACACGGGTTGAAAACAACATGAAGACGAAATACAAAGAGACGACACGAAGTGAAGTTGACACGAAGTGAAAACAACACTAAGTGAAAAACAATAATCGACATGCGGTGAAAACAACACGACGACAGTGAGAACAGCACGAGGTGAAATGACACGGGGTGTAGAAAACCAAGAATCGACACGAAGTGTGGTCAAGGCGAGAAAGACACTAAGTCAAAAACGAAAGACCAACACTCAGACAGAAACATAAAAACAACACGGAGACGTAGACACTAAAACAACACGAAGATGAAGACAAGGGAAACGACACGAAGTCTAACCTCATACAAGTTTTCCTGTCACGCATGGAAATCAACACGAAGTGTTGTATGCTCATACAACACGAGATCTTTTCGTGTTAGTGAGGGGAAACAACACGAAAACTCAAGTACAGAAACAGCACGAAGATGATGTACAATCTGATGTACAGACATGAAGAACAGTCCAAGGTACGGACTTTCACTGCAAACAACAATGTGTAGACTTCATGTAAAAGCCCAATGTATGGACATTGAAATCGAACACCAATGTGCAGACTTGACAGTGAAGACTAGAGTGCAGACTTCAAGTCTAACTGTGGGTGTACAGACTTGAAGAATAAACCAGTGTATAGACTTGAAGATTGAAGGCGATGTATAGACCATGCACATACCAGAAGTCTAACACACACAATATATCAGTCATACACGTGCATTCTTCAGATGATATACAAATCACAATCATGAAGCTATCATCAAAGGACAATGTCAGCAGATAAACTGACTGAGCATATGAAGGCCTGAATGAACATTTCAGCAGGATGACTCACAGTGATTAACATCAAACACCAATCATCAAAACCAGATAAATCATTAAAACCTCAGCAATGAATGCTTTATGCATCAGTTTAACATGAAGCATGACTGATCATCAAATATGACTCTAAATGAGACTAACAGTGTATACACTTAGCCAAAGTATAGACTTTAAATCCAAAGCAAACGGCTGTACAAACTTGGAGATGTGAACCCAATGTACAGACTTGAAATGCATGAGCAAACAGCAAACAATTAGCCACTATGTTGCCCCAATCTAGCCATATTCATGAATTAATTATTCAAGCAAACAATTAGATATTCAAGCAGTCAATCAGTCATCTAGCACACCTCAGTGTGACTCATGGTGTGTCAGTCATCATCAAAACCACACAGGGGCACAACACAACAAAAGGTCGATGTTAGTGACCTAACAAATGCTGCTTAAGGTCGATGCATGTTTTGGAAAGGTTGATGCCAGTTTCTTAGTCTCTGCAGCATTATGTCAGTGCAATAGAAGTCATCACTATCAAGGTCGATGTACCTTGTGCATTCACTATAAAGATAGGTCGATGCACCTTCATTAGGGTCTACCTATGTCACATTAGAGGTCGATGCTTCTAGTTAAACATGTTGCATTGGTTAGTTATATAGGCTGATGCATCTCATTTATGCATCGATGCTTCTGTAGAATTGAGTGCATTCATTTGACATGTCTGAATCTGTTGAAGCAATTAAGATTGAATTCATGCTTATATTTATCATTTGCTTCATAACTAATATCTCTTTATATTTTATCATGACAACCTAGATCCACGATCAAACACCTGGGTTACATAAAGGTAGATCACATCAATCTCACGTGGAACTTAAGTAAAGCTGATTTAAGGCTCGTGATCCAAGGCGGGAAGATATTCTAAAATCCTACCACGTGGATCATCTTACTCTCTGCCTTTGACACGTGGACCTTTGAAGTACGCTTTCTGGATGAAATTATTAAGCGGGAGTGTGTTCTCCACGTGCCCAAAAATCAAGAGCTCGTGGGACCACATGATTGGCACTCTATAAAAGGTGATCGAGCGCTCAAATTCACAAGGGCATCCGAGAAGAAAGGGAGATTAGAAGAAGAGGAAAGAAGAGCAGAAGAGTACGAGAGCCAAAGAGTTTGTGAGAAGAGTCAGAGTTAGAGTGTTGAGAGAGACAGAGTTCACTGAAGGAAGAAGAAGGAGAAGCAGAAAAATAGAGTATCGAAAGATTAGAAGAAGTTTGAGTGAAAAGAGAGAGAGTGATCAGAGAAAGAGAAAGAGAGTGAGTAGAGAAAGATAAAGAGAGTGAGCAAGAGAGAATAGAGAGGAAGAGTGAGCTCAAGAATCTGCGTCTTCATCAGTTCTTGGATCAGATCCAAAACTATTTTGCTCTTGCGTAAGTTATATCTTTTTGTGTTTTTCTCTTCAGTTTCATTCTTTGTTTTCCTTACCATTTCAAGTAAGCTGTGTGTCAGCATTTGCAGAGGGTCGGTTCCTCAGGATAGCAAGCTGTGTTGACCAGCGGTGTAGCAAGCTGTAATGCTCAGCGGAAGCAAGCTGTGTTGCTCAGCGGTGTAAGCAAGCTGTGATGCTCAGTGGTACAAGCTGTGAGTCAGCAGAAGCCTCACTCGGGTTGAGTGGGGGATGGACGTAGGTCTGTGATAGTAGACTGAACCATCTAAAATTCTCTATGTCTGTGGGTTGCTTGCTATGTTGATTCACGGTAGATGTATGCTTAGGCTCGTTACATTTGCATCTAGTTAGCTTACATTATTCTGAGCACGCTGAGTGTTAATCTGAACAGAGATCGCACTTTTAATTCTATTCAGCTCGCTGATTAGTAGAGAATCCGTTTGCACACTGTGTGTTTGATATCTATTTTAAGAGATCAGTTTCTTAAGTAAGAGAGCTCCGTTGTATCATTAGATTACATTGAGTGTAGTCAAAAGTTTAATTCCGCAATATTTTTTAATGGGAATCCATTCACCCCCCCTCTGGATTCGTGCCTTGCACCCTAACAATTGGTATTATTGCAGGTCTCTGATTCATAAGATCCAACGATTTGTAGAGGATCCTGCTAATTTTAAGTGCATTTCTACTTGTGCTCTGTCTATTGATTGAACTGTGTTCGAATTACATCCATGGCTCATCCACCAGTTTTCAACGGTTCTAATTTTGCATCCTGGCTAGGTAATTTGAGTGCATTTGTAAACTCAAAGGGTCCACACCTCTAGAACCTCATCTACAATGGTCCACACAAATTACCTAAAGATGTGTCTAGATGGACCGATGCTCACCAGTCCAAGAATAGTTGTTGGGTCCCAAACGGTGGCAATCAAGAGGGGAGGGGTGAATTGATTGGCAATTAAAATTATTTTCTGAAGAACTTGAGAGACAAAATAAACTCAATCAAGCACTCGGTCTTACTCGTGCATGATCACACATGAATGCATGAGAAAGATAGTGAGTGTGTGAAGAAGAAGGTGGTGAACACTCAACTCACCGTGAAGCCCACTCGACAAGGGATGCAAATGAACAAACCACGAGAGATACACAAAGTTTTTAGGTTGTTCGGGTACACCGCAATGTCCCCTACGTCCACCCCTCACTCATGAGGATTAACGACTTCACTATGATGTGAGCCAAGCACACACACGCTGTTATGAACAGCATACACACACACACGGTACCCAATCTAGGCACCCCAAACACACACACACACACGAGCTTGTGTCCATACACGAACAACATAAACTCAATGGTTTTTCTAGGCTATACACACACACACACACTCGTGTCACAGATCACGAGCACACACACACAAATCTGTTTCAAGATAGTTTAGAGTACAACACTTTTCAGATTCAACAATAAGCACTAAAAGAGGATCAGAGTAGAAAAGATTCTAAATAGAACTCCCCCTTTGTGTTCTTCGAATCTCCCTTGATACTCCAGCAGGAAGATGAACGAATTTGGATGAGATTTGTATAAGCTTGATGTTTGATGTAGCTCTTTGATGTATACGATCTTGGGCTTGGATTCCAACTCCTTCCTTTGGAGTTCAGCTTCAGAACAAAGTAGAATGGGGCTTGAAGGCTGCAACTCCGAACCTGCACATACACAATAGAACCCTCATCCCTCATCTTCGGATCCCCCTTCTCTCATATATATATAATGCCATTAGGGTTTGATTAAATGAATACAACAGTCAAAGACAGCATGGGGACCAGATCCACAAAATGTGGATATGTTTGTGGAAGGTCTAGAGGTGATTAGACATTGATTGGAGGACATTCGGAACAAGAAAATGGCGGTCAAGGAAGTCGGCTGGGCTTCCGACCGGAAAGGGTCGACCCTGGGGTCGACCCTCAAGAAAACTTGAGCTGGAACAAAAGGGGTCAACCCCAGGGTCGACCCTCAAAGGCACAAAAATGCTTCTATTTGGGTGAAAGTCACAGGGGTCGACCCTGGGGTCGACCCTTGTCCAGCCAGCGGCTGGTTCCCATTAAACGTCCAGGGGTCGAACCTTGGGGTCGACCCATGTGCCAGGAGACAGAAAAATGTGGTAAAAACCACTCCAACACAAATCCAACCTAGTGGGTTCAAAGGATAGAAAGAATACTAATGAAATGTAGGAATACTAAGACATGAAAAATAAAAACCAAGGCCAACTAACATGAATTCCTAATTGAATGATTACCTTGGTTTCTGAGACTTGCTTGCATTCCTACTTACCATACAAACCATGAATTCACCCATTGTATTTGAATAATTTGATCTTACCAAATATCCTTGCTTTATTCCAATCTTGAAATGCCAACTTTTGACCTGTCAGGACATACATTCTGAGTTAGTGTTGGCGTTTACAAATTTCAGATTTACCTTCTTACCAACAGAATGATTCCTCCATTTTGAAAGTTCCTTATCTCCACTTACAAGCTGATCATGGCACACACACGTTAGATCATGATAATATGCAAGTATGTAGTGTTTGGTCATCATCAAAATTCATTAAATACATTTACAAAGAAGGGGTTCAACAATCTCCCCCTTTTTGATGATGACTAAATACTATAATGCATAAATCAACTTGGTCTCTTTGTGCCAAGAATGCCGAAGCAATAGTCCGATCAACACACGACCATGAACCAACTTAGAACCGTTGTGAGATTGATCAAAAAAAAAAACTTACCGACAATCATCTTGGAATAGCAACAACAGCCATACTCGGATTACATTAAACAAGAGAGGCAAGTACAATGCATCAAGATGCCATGCTATGAGTACAAGGATAATGCAACAGTCCTAACCACTAAATATGCAAGTACAAAATGAGATAATGCAACACACACACATTCATGCAAGCATACAACACACATAAACTATAATAGCCGGGATAAACTGGTAGACTTCTCCCCCTTTGGCATCATCAAAAAGGAGGGGTGAAAGTGATAGGGAAGATGCCATGTGGAGGAGTGACCAAGGCCTAGTCATCAGCCGGAGGCGGTGGACGGGGAGCACGACGGATATATTCCATAATCTCGTGGCACATTAGGTGTTGTTGGGCCAAGGCATTGGTGAAGGTTTGAGTGCTTTCCTGGTGCGATAGCTTAAGATCATGAAGTTCATTTTGAATAACATCCAAGGTCTCGCCATACCGATCCAACCGTTCATCAATGCGGTCCAAATGATCAATGAATAGCCCGGCCGTCTCGGAGGGAATATCAATCGCAGGAGCACCACGATTTTCATCACTATCTTCAGTGTCTGCAACATCATCATTAACTTCAGCATGTGCACCGGGAACAACTATTTTCAACTGCCGAACTAATTCACCATCACAAAGAACATATCCCATGTTGTGACAAATAGAGTGAATAGTATATATGTTGGCAGCTCGCAGTGTGTGTGAAGATTCGGCTGACAGATCTATCTTCTTATACTGAAAAATAGCAGTGAGGGCGGCAGCATAAGGTAAAGTTCTGTTGCGGTGCTGCATACTAGACCTCATATGATCCAAAAAGAGAGCTGGAAAATTAATACGAATCCCATCCAAAAAACAGTAGAGTAAGAACATATGAATTTCAGTCACTTTGTCATGTCCACCTCCCCTTGGAAGTAAAATAGTAGTGATCATCCGGTGAAGAATGTGTTGTACCGGAGGAAAGTGATTGGCATTTAACCCAGCAATAGAACGACCATTGCGGTCTTCAGAAGTTAGGTAGAGATATAGCTTATCTTCACGAACCAAGATGTCACCAAAACCATATCCCTCAGAAGGAAGCTGAAATTACGTGCCGAGAAGCTCTGGGGAGAGAATTATCTGCACGCCATTAACCTTGGTAACTGGGGTTTCATTTGCCAAGGACATGTTGCTGTAGAACTAATGAACTAAAGTGGGATACACCCTGCGGTGTGCAGACATGAATGCATCCAGGTTGGGCTGACTACAAATAACATCAACGAGACTCAGAATGTGGTTGCACAGATTTCCAAAGTCGACGGCCCTCGGACGGAGAACCTTTCGATCTAATACGCGGCTAGAATGGCCGCGAAGAGATGCAACTTGTTCAGCTCGCTTGGATCGTAGTTCTTGAGACCTGCTAGATTCAGCGCGACTGCGAGATGGACGTCTCTTTGGGGCCATCTAGACAAGGAACGAAAGGACACCACATGATGGGGGAAGGAAGAATAGGGTTCAACCAAAGATGAGATGAATGAGATATGAATCCATGATCCTCCACAAGCACCAGAAGCTTACCTCAAGAGTAGGGAGAAGCAAGACATGATCCTTGGAGCCGTTGGAAGAAAACGTGCGCGGATAGCCACCCGGAGAACCGCAGCTAGGTTTGGAAGAAATGGGAGCCAAGAAGATGGTTTTAGGGCTTGAAAGGGGTGGTGGCTGGCCTTGGAGGAGGTTATGAGAAGACATATAGTCATAGGAGGGGCAACCATAGGGTTTAGAACCCCATTCTTGGATGGCCGATCGCGGGGATCCGCGATTTGCCGGAATGGGTCGACCCACGGGTCGACCCCTGTACTCATAACCCCAAGTAGCGAACGGATCCGCGAGGGTCGACCCATGGGTCGACCCCTTTCAATCAATTTTTAAAGAATGAAGATGCAAATGACCGGAGGGCCAAGAAGGCTAATAGGCTCGAGTCCCCAATGTAGAAATATGATTGAAACAATGATATTAAGATTATTATAGGGGTTGAAAACATTGGGGGATATGCCACATCAAATTTAGGATCACATCCAATCATGCTATTATCCATAGTTCCGAAAAATAGATTTTGGCCAGATTTGCTCCTTTTATGGCATAAGAGAGTAGACAAGGGTATAAAAAGGCCATAGAAGAGGCAATGAAAATGTGTATATAACCAGTATAATTAGAAGAAACACACAAGCACACAAAGGCAAATGACCACGCAAGTTGTTTTATGTTATTTTTGTTTCACACAACAAAATGTGTATGTATGACAATAAAATGCAAACTAGCATGTGACGAATGCAAAAACCTAAAATGCAAAGATCTAAACACACAGTAGCTCATATGGTTATGATGAAGACTCATCTATTTTGCATACCCCTAATTCTCTTCTAAAGGTTGTAAACTTCTCTTCACAAAGGGGTTTAGTGAAAATATCAGCAATTTGACGATCTGTCTCAATGAAGTTGATTACTACATCACCCTTGCCAACATGATCACGAATAAAATGATGTCTTATCTCAATATGCTTGGTGCGAGAATGATGGACAGGGTTTTGGGATAGATTAATGGCTGAGGTGTTATCACACAGAATTTCGGTATTTTTGAAAGACTCTCCATAATCAATCATTTGTTGTTGAATCCACAGCACCTGGGCAACACAACTGCCTACAGCCACATACTCGGCTTCGGCGGTTGATAATGCCACTGAATTTTGTTTCTTGGAGGCCCATGAAACCATGCAACCTCCGAGGAACTGGCAATACCCGCTGGTGCTTTTCCGATCCACTTTGCAACCCGCATAATCGGCGTCGGAATAGGCAATTAAATCAAGGTTCGAAGTACGCGGAAACCATAACCCCAAGTCTACAGAGCCAGCAATATATCTAAAAATCCTTTTCACAGCTGAAAAGTGTGACTCCTTAGGATTGGACTGAAAATGAGCACACAAACATACTGCAAATTGAATATCGGGCCGACTAGCAGTTAAGTATAACAAGGAACCTATCATGCTTCTGAAAAGTTTTTGGTCCACAGATTTACCTTTTTCATCTTGATCAATTTTTATTGATGTGGACATAGGTGTGGGTTGTGGTTTGGTAGAAGCCAAGTCAAACTTTTTCAGCAGCTCCATTGCATATTTTTTCTGATGTACGAACATCCCATCGGCCGTTTGTGTAACCTGCAATCCCAAAAAGAATGTCAGCTCTCCCATTAGGCTCATTTCAAATTCACTTTGCATCAATTTTGCAAAGTCCTTGCTGAGAGTATCCTTGGTGGAGCCAAATATAATGTCATCAACATAGACTTGAACAACTAAAATTTCTTTACCGTTCAACCTTGTGAAAAAGGGTTTGATCCACATTACCTCGTTTGAATCCATTTTGTATATGGAAATCATTTAACCGTTCATACCATGCTCGGGGTGCTTGTTTAAGACCGTAGAGTGCCTTGTCTAACTTGTACACATGGTCTAGATACTTTGTGTCTTCATACCCTGGAGGTTGCTCCACATATACGTCCTCCTGAATAAAACCATTTAAGAATGCACTTTTCACATCCATCTGAAACAGTTTGATATTATTGCAACATGCAAATGCTAAAAGAATTCTCACTGCCTCAAGTCTTGCTACTGGAGCAAAAGACTCATCAAAATCGATTCCTAGCTCCTGGCTATAACCTTTGGCTACCAGCCTTGCCTTGTTCCTAGTTACCACCCCTTGATCGTTTGTTTTGTTTCGAAAGATCCATTTGGTTCCGATCACAGAGTGGTTTCTAGGGCGAGGCACAAGGAACCACACTTTGTTCCTCTGGAATTGGTGTAGTTCTTCTTACATAGCCAAGATCCAGGAATCATCTTTTAAGGCATCATCTATAGAGTGAGGTTCAGATTGTGAGAGTAGTGCAATATAATCAAGATTTTCAACTTCTCTGAATGAGGAACGCGTTCTTATTCCTTCTTCCACATTGCCAATGATGACTTATGGTGGGTGATCTTTTGCAAAAGTCCATTGTCTAGGCAGCTGTAGTTCACTTAGAGTTTGCTGATTTTCATCATCCTTTTGTTGTTCTTCATCTCCAGATTTGTTTGCTTCCTTTGAGAGCTCTTTGGTGGTATCCTCTTCTGATTCTTCTTCCTGCAAGACATGCTTTTCATTAGGATCCTTGAATGATGATTCATCAACAATAACATGGGGACTTTCCTCAACTACAAGAGTTCTCAAGTTATACACTCGATAGGCTCGTGAGTTAAGGGAGTATCCGAGAAATATCCCCTTGTCACTCTTGGGGTCAAACTTAGCCAAATCCACCTTACCGTTATTATGGATGTAACAAATAGAGCCAAATGGTTTAAAGTAAGAGATATTTGGTTTCTTACCTCGATATAGCTCATAAGGTGTTTTCTTTAACAATGGCCTTACCATGGCTCGGTTTATTATGTAGCATGCTATATTGACGGCTTCAGCCCAAAAATACCTTGGAAGGTTGTTTTCACTTAGCATAGTTCTTGTCATTTCAACAAGAGTCCTGTTCTTTCTCTCCACGACCCCATTTTGTTCGGGGGTCCTTGGTGCGGAGAAGTTGTGTATATAACCTTGATCCCTGCAAAAATTATTGAACTCATGGTTGTCAAATTCCCTACCATGATCACTTCTCACAGTCTTGATGCACCATCCTTTTTCATTCTGAACCATCATGTAAAACACCTCAAATTCCATCAAAGCATCACTTTTGTTTGAGAGAAAATACACCCAGCTATATCTGGAAAAATCATCTACAATCACAAAACCATAAAGCTTACCACCCAAGCTATGTGTCCGGCTTGGTCCAAAAAGATCTATATGGATCAATTCAAGGGGTTTAGAGGTGGTTACATCACTTTTACATGTAAAGGATGTTCTTGTCTGTTTGCCCTTGCTGCATGCCCCACAGATTCCTTCATTAACCAGCTTCAACTTGGGTAAGCCAACAACCAGATTTTTCCTGAACAACTTCATCATCACATTGAAACTAGCATGCCCAAGACGGCGATGCCACAACCATGCATCATCAGAATTTTTAGCAACTAAGCAAAGATTTTTATGTGAGGCATCATCAAGATCAATCATATAAACATTGTTGTGTCTAAGCTCGGAGAACTTGATTTCGTTGGTGTTTCTATCTACCACCGTGCAGTGAGTAGAATCAAAAGACACATTGCAACCTTTGTCACAGATTTGACTAATGCTTAAAAGATTGTGATGTAGGCCTTTGACAAGCAAAACATTTTAAATTACTTGAGTTTGGTTCTTACCTATCTTACCTTCTCCAACAATTTTTCCTTTGTCTTTGCCTCCAAAAGCTACCACCCCACCATCCTTGTCTTGCAGGTCTGCAAACATTTCCTTGTTTCCCGTCATATGCCTTGAACATCCACTATCCAAGTACCATTTGTTCTTTTGAGCTCCAAAACAGACCTGCAAATACAAAGAGAGTACTTATGGGATTTTTGGTACCCAAGCAAGCTTGGATCCTCGGTGGTTAGACACAAGAGGCCTGTATGATCTATTCATCATTCTAATAAAATTTTCATCATCAATCCTCATGGTTCTGCACTCATACATATCATGGCCCAATCTTCCACAATAAAAGCAAGTAGTGATTCTTCTATCACGGTTTCTTCTCCTGTTCACATTCATATATGAACTATGCATCTGTGTGTTAGAAGATGGGGCAAATGTATTTCTTGAAGTCCATGGAGTTGTGTATGTTTTGGACTGAAAATTGTTTCTTTTCTCAGAAGTGGGTGGAGAACATCCTTCATCAGAACCCACACATGTGTTCAACACTTGTTTTCCTTTTTCTAATATGGCAGCAACATTTTTCAACTCATCTATTTCAATCATCAAGGTTTCCATTTTACTTTCAGCTGTTTCCTTGGTTTGAATGCAAGCAATTTTTTAAGCTTTTCTTGTTCTAATTCCTTTTGCAAATCTTCATGTTTTTTAATAAGAGTGAATTGATCCTCTCGCATGCATGAACTCTCTTCTTCAAATAATTCTACTTTAGACAAGAGACTTTCATTTTCATGTTTAAGATTCTCATTTTCACATTTCATGAAATTACAATTCTCACAAGGATTTTGAGCACTAACAGCTTGTTCCAATTTCTTTTTCAGAAGTTTATTTTCAGATTTCAATTTTTTGCATTTTCCATACAATGATTCATATGCAATCTGCCATTGTTCACAAGTGAGGGATTCAGTTTCAGATTGTACCTCATTGGTGTCGTCATTTGCCATGAAGCATAGATTTTGGACCAATTCATCTAGTCCATCTTCATTCCCGGAGTCTTCCTCATCTTCATCGCTCCAAGAGGCCACCATGGCCTTAGGCTTTTTGAATTTCCCCTTTTTGAATCTCTTTGCTAAGTCCGGACATTCTCCCCGCATGTGACCGGGTTTCTTGCATTCATAGCAAATTATTTCTTCCTTCTTGCTGCTTTCACTTTTCTTAGGTCCTTGCCTTCTTGGTCCTTTCTTGAACTGACCACCAAATTTCCTTGTGTTCTTGACAAATCTTCTAGCTCTTCTTGTGAACATAGCTACAAGCTCCTCATCTTCAGTGTTGGCCGAGGAGTCTCCCTCGCTTTCTTCCGACTCTTGAGGGTTTACTTTCAATGCCAAGGTTGTGGCAACTTTTTTCTTCTTGTTGTCGTCCTCGCTCCTTTTGATGTTGATCTCATATGTCATCAAGGAGCCGACTAACTCATCTAGAGTCAGAGTGCTGAGATCCTTTGAGTCTTCGATCACTGTGACTTTTGTGTGCCACTGTGGTGATAGAGATCTCAGTGCCTTCCTCACAAGATCACAGTTTGAATACTCCTTGCCAAGGGCCTTCAAACCATTTGTGATTTCCATTAATCTCGCGAACATTTCAGAAATTGATTCTTCAGGTTTCATCATGAATAACTCATAGTCGCAGACCAATAGATTTGCTTTGGTCTCTTTGACTTCAGAAGTTCTTTCATAGATCAAGCGTAGTTTGTCCCACATTTCCTGTGCAGAGGAACACATAGATATGCGTGAGTATTCATTCGGATGGATAGCACACTGAATTATATTCATTACCTTAAAGTTAGCTGAGCACTTATTGATATGGTCGTCATCCCAATCATCTTCATTGTCAGGCAACTTATAAGGACCTTTGTTGATAACATTCCACACTTCATAATCTTGAGCACGCATGAAAACATACATTCTATTTTTCTAGTAAGTGTAGTTTGTTCCATCAAAAAATGGAGGCCTATGTACTGAATGCCCTTCGGGCATCATCCCTCTGTTTGTCATAAAAGGGATCTGCTTTAAGACCATGAGGTCAGACTATACAGAGACCAGAGCTCTGATACCAATTGTTGGGTCCCAAACGGTGGCAATCAAGAGGGGAGGGGTGAATTGATTGGCAATTAAAATTATTTTCTGAAGAACTTGAGAGACAAAATAAACTCAATCAAGCACTCGGTCTTACTCGTGCATGATCACACATGAATGCATGAGAAAGATAGTGAGTGTGTGAAGAAGAAGGTGGTGAACACTCAACTCACCGCGAAGCCCACTCGACAAGGGATGCAAATGAACAAACCACGAGAGATACACAAAGTTTTTAGGTGGTTCGGGTACACCGCAATGTCCCCTACGTCCACCCCTCACTCATGAGGATTAACGACTTCACTATGATGTGAGCCAAGCACACACACGCTGTTATGAACAGCATACACACACACACGGTACCCAATCTAGGCACCCCAAACACACACACACACACACGAGCTTGTGTCCATACACGAACAACACAAACTCAATGGTTTTTCTAGGATATACACACACACACACACTCGTGTCACATATCACGAGCACACACACACAAATATGTTTCAAGATAGTTTAGAGTACAACACTTTTCAGATTCAACAATAAGCACTAAAAGAGGATCAGAGTAGAAAAGATTCTAAATAGAACTCCCCCTTTGTGTTCATCGAATCTCCTTTGATACTCCAGCAGGAAGATGAACGAATTTGGATGAGATTTGTATAAGCTTGATGTTTGATGCAGCTCTTTGATGTATACGATCTTGGGCTTGGATTCCAGCTCCTTCCTTTGGAGTTCAGCTTCAGAGCAAAGTAGAATGGGGCTTGAAGGCTGCAACTCCGAACCTGCACATACACAATAGAACCCTCATCCCTCATCTTCGGATCCCCCTTCTCTCATATATATATAATGCCATTAGGGTTTGATTAAATGAATACAACAGTCAAAGACAGCATGGGGACCAGATCCACAAAATGTGGAGATGTTTGTGGAAGGTCTAGAGGTGATTAGACATTGATTGGAGGACATTCGGAACAAGAAAACGGCGGTCAAGGAAGTCGGCTGGGCTTCCGACCGGAAAGGGTCGACCCTGGGGTCGACCCTCGAAGAGGGTAAAGCCCAGCATATCAATGGGTCGACCCCTGGGTCGACCCTCAAGAAAACTTGTGATGAGGACATCTCCTACCACTCCTCACTCTTTCGAGGTTCCTGTTGCTTGCCAGCTATGCGTCATCATGTTCGCGGCATTTTTTCTTAATCATGACTTGTAATTTTTATATTTTCTTGAGTCATAGATTATGTAATTTCCCTTTTATTGAGTCAAGTACCTAGGTTAAAGAGTCATCTACCTAGGTTAATTGTCATTAGAGTGGTTAATGAGTCAGTTGGGCCCAAATAAGTGGGCTA
This sequence comes from Amorphophallus konjac, assembly GCA_022559845.1. Lineage (NCBI taxonomy): Eukaryota > Viridiplantae > Streptophyta > Magnoliopsida > Alismatales > Araceae > Amorphophallus > Amorphophallus konjac. The sequence goes on along the minus strand of CM040127.1, from coordinate 82,880,222 downwards.
GGCCCATGGCCGCCCCCCTTCCCCCTTGGTTTATTGTCATTAGTCAAAAACTCAGGGTCTTTTGTTAAATTGTGGGTTTCCTATAAATAGGACCCCAACCCCCCCATTTGGAGCTAATGAATTATTGAGTTTAAAATCCACAAGATTTGTGTCTCTGGCTCTCTCTCTCTCTCTCAAGCTCTCTATCTCTCTACCTCTCTCTCTCTCTAAAGGGGGCGGCCCCCTCTCTCTCTCCTCCCCCTCTCTCTCCAAATTTCGCCCCTCTCTCTCTCTTCTCCTTGCCACATCATCCTCCACCTCATCCCAACCCTTCCCCTTCCCAAGGTCCACTTAATTCCTCCCATTACTCACACCATATCCCCAAGCAACCTTTCACCTTCCAAGACAACATCTCCCTTTCCCAAGCCACCCCTCCATCTCCCAAGGGAGAATCCCACCTCCCCAAGCACCTCTCCACATCCCCAACACACCTCTTCCCCTTCCCAAGACCACATTAACCATCCCCACATTAAACCAAGTTCAAATCTCCCTCTCCCTCCAAGCCACTTGCGCCCCCCCCCCCTTTCACCCTCCACCCTTGGCCGCACCCCCCCTTCCCCTCCACCTGCTAGCTGCGACCCAACCTCCTTCTCCAACCTCTCCACCATCTCTACCCACCACCATCCAAGCCCCACAGCCATTAGCCCCCTCCGCATTGCAGTCCCTTCAACCCTTCTCCACCAAATAGCCCCTTTACTCTGTTCAACCCGCAGGTAGCAGATTGGGGCCCGACTTGCAGAGCCGGCTCCGGAGTCATACGACGTCATCTGGAGGTGCACCTTACATCTCTGGAAAGGTCTGCAAGTCTTCTTCGCAAGTGAGGTGGAATCGTCTCATTCCGACTTCGCTACAGTTCGTGGTGACCATTCTCCCCCGACTGCGCAGAGCTTCCCCAACAGAGTACCTGAACCAGAAAGGGAGCTGTGCCACGACGAACCACGGAGGAATTAGGCTAAGGGCTCTTCTACAAAGTTCTTCCTCGTTCTGTCTGTCTTCAGGATCAAGAAGCGGAACATCGATCGGAGACCGTGGTCCCAAGTTACCATTTTTCTCCCTCAGCTGCGCGGGTCTGCCTCCCACAGTCTGCAACGACCTGCCTCCACTATTCTGAGTTGCCCAGTCCTGTCTGACATCGGACAGCTTCCCTGTCAGTTTTTATGCGAAGAAGACTTGTCCACAATTCCAACGCCTCCAGCGGTTCGTGATTCAGAGTACGGGAGCGGTCGGGGCAGTCCCTGCAAGCTGCTGTCAGAAACAGGAGGCTGCCGCGCCCAGATTCTGCCTCCCTGATCGAACCTCGTCCCGGACCCGCAACCGCATCAGAAGAATTCAGAAAAATTCAGAGGCATCCTAGTTCCAGATACGAAGCGTTACCCACTGGTCTTGCCATCGGCAAAATTCCAGAACGGGATCTACAGCCTCGACACCAACTGTCAGTCAGCCATCGCAGAAAGCAGGCAGATTCAGCCTCGGCTTCTCCTTCCGCATTTCCGGCGAATCCCCCCTCCCCGCCTGGCCGGCTCACCGCCCCTCCCTGCGTGGGGGTAGTGTTTGCATGTAATTCAATCATCCCCACCCCATGTTCACCCTCCTGCGAGAGGTGTAGTGAATGTAACTAATTAAGCAGGACTCAAGCTTCATCGGCGCAGTGTGCGGGGAACCCACACTTCCCCACTCGCCCTCGTCTCCGGCCGGGATCGGTGTCTTCACACCGATCAGGTGAGCTCCGGACCACTCTCCTCTGCTGGTTCCTTACCTTTTCTTAGTTTAGTATTATCCCTTGATGTGCCGTCGGCGGTGAGAGAGAGCTCGTCCCAACATTCCGTTTAATCAAGTGCCACCGCGGGCGAGTTGTGAGTGTGACATTACATCCCACGCCCTCGGCGTGCCGGCCGCCCTTGACATTGGGCATCCCTGGCCCATTGGGGTCTATCCCTAGTTGGCCATATCCTTGGAGCCCCGAGGCCCAACCTCGGACCCTCACCACCATCACCGGTCCACCTACGGATCCGGGTGCGCGCGACGCGGGTCAACCGCTTGTGAGAGATCGCCGTTCGGGCCGAATTGCTTGCACATTTAAGTACAAGGATTTGTTTCACATCAAATTGGTATCAGAGCAAGTTTTAGACTTGTCTCCACGAGTCTAGTCCATGGGCACGCTTGCATTAGAGTCCCCGACAGACCGTCCCATGCATTGTCCACCACCCACTGTCAATGAGTCTACGGACCAAATGATCCCACTCCCAATCATATCCCTTGCATACCTACCCAATGGAGAGCCTACGGAAATTGATTTTATTGACTTGGAGTCTGATAATTGGGTATCCCCCGATATCGTTGCCTCTCTTTCTAGGACCGGACAAATTGTGCATGACGGAGACCAAGTCTTCGTTGAATTCCATAAATGGTTTGGGAAGACCACATACTGTGATGGATCTTGGTGTCAAATTGGCACTTTGGCGGGCCCTTGCATAATCCTAGGTAGGAGATGGTTAGATGAAAGGAATGCCAACATTGACCCGACACGTCGGACTTTCCTAGTGCATCCGCCACACCTTCCGGGAGCCTTCCGATTCAACAACACCCATGTCCTCTCCCATCCATCGGAGTCCCCTCCTTGTTTACCACCCCGTGTGCATCACACACCGGCTAGCAACACCCCATCATCAAAAGACCTTCCCACCCCATTGGCTTTAGAAGAAGTAGTTACCCCTACCCAAGGGGAACTTGAGGAGGTGACCGAAGACCATGAGGCTCCCCTAGATTGGGAAGAAGAATATGAAGCCCAATTGGGTCAAGAGAACTCATTCCTTCCCAAAGAGAATCCATTGAGCCAAATTGGGTGCACCCTCCCCTATGAGTTACAAGATGCCCAACCTAGGCCTCCACTACTACCCCTCCCCATTCTATTCCAAGTCCCCCATTACCCACCACCCAAAGAGCAGCACATGCCAGTCATCATCACCCCACCTACAAAGGACCTACTCACCTCCTTGGTAGAGGAAACCATGATCCCCACACCCGAACCCCTAGTAGGGAACACCCCAGAACCACTCCCCATCTTGGGGGAAAGTCATGGCCAAAACGAGGAAGAAATTTCACCATTCATGCCACCCCAAATTTGGAGTGAACTTATCATAAGTGGGCCCTTGGCTAGATGGCTTGTGGAAAACTGGGCTCACCCTATCCTGCCCCATGCTTACCCTGCCACGGAACAACACCTCCCCATAGTACCCTTATCCACCTATCACACCACAATCCAATCATCCTATCAGGTGGAAACATTAGGGGATCTTCTTAAGGGTATAATTTGGCAAATGGAGCTAACTGACATGTTGACTACTGTAGCCGACCGACCTAGGAGCCTTGACCTCCTACACCTATGTATCGGATCCATCTCCTCTATTTACACTGTAGGTTGCTACACTAGCGACCTTCTTTTACTCCTCCCTACACCCGATGAGCCCGATGCTATCCACAAACTTGAGTTGCTTATCTCGGGTAGAACAACTAGCCCTCCATTCATGGCCGACCATTCCACCAAAAACCTTGGCCCGATCACTTTACTAGAGGAGGAGAATCCGCCATCAAGGAGTTGTGAGGACCAAAAGGACCTAGAGTTCCTCTCCTTAGGTGACCCTTACCATGACCCCTTCGATCCCTTCCTATACCCACCCACCTTACTCACCACCAACCTGTCCCTACCCCATCCAACCTTATTGGACCAAGCCCACTCCATTTTCCTTGACCCCTTTGACCCCTATGAGTGGAAACTCCCACACCAATCCATATATATGGGAGAAACCATTTGGATGGGAATGCATGTGCCACTACATTTTGCATCATTTGGTAGGGCTAGTAAGCCTAGTCATGTCATACATGTCACGTACACTTTAAGCCCAATGCATGACTGGCTCACATTTGGATGTGCTGGTCCTCCCTCATTCATCATTGATCATATGCACGTTAGGAGCATCTACGGGTGTCCAGGTCCCCCGGCATTCATCACCACTTTATGTGATAGGTTCTCCTATAGATACCATGGCCCTCCCACCATTGTTATGAAGACTAGGCATGATAGGGCCACTAGTGGTTGCCCCGGTCCACCTAAGTTCATCAAGGTCCACATGGCATCACAACATGATAGGTCAATTTACGGTTGCCCCGGTCCACCTTTACACACCAAGCTTTTCACACCCACACCGCATCATAGTACATGGCATACGCATACACGCAAGCAATTCGCAATGAGCGGTGAGGTTCACAAAGAGCGGATAAGAGCTCGCAAGTGCCACTTGGAACTCCAAGTAGGCGATTTGGTGATGATGGCATCGGAGTGGCTCTACCTTAGGGTCACCTCCCATTCGAGGGCACGAGGACTTGGACCTTTTCCTGTTCCTAGTGACTTTGGCAACACAGCTTATGGATTAAATTTACCAATGGGTTATGGGATATTCCCCACTTCTCACGTGGCTGACCTGGCACCCTATATGGGCACCGCGGTGGATCCTAGTGAGTGCTTTGAGCCTATACCTTCCTTTGAGAGGGACACCCCGGAAAGCTCCCACAAAATAGCCTTGAGAGCCCGACGTGTGCACACGGAGGCAATACTAGGCAAGCAAGGTTCCATCGCCAGTAAGAGGGTGCGCCTGAGCCACCATGAGAGGATGAAGGACCGTCCCCTGGTCGTAGACACAAGGTTGAGTCTAGAGGTCGTGGTTCGCCCGGAGCTACTTTGGAGGACCGCTACCCCGGTGGACCCATACTCGACGGAGTCGAGTTCTCCACACCCCGGGGGTATGATGAGGACATCTCCTACCACTCCTCACTCTTTCGAGGTTCCCGTTGCTTGCCAGCTATGCGTCATCATGTTCGCGGCATTTTTTCTTAATCATGACTTGTAATTTTTATATTTTCTTGAGTCATAGATTATGTAATTTCCCTTTTATTGAGTCAAGTACCTAGGTTAAAGAGTCATCTACCTAGGTTAATTGTCATTAGAGTGGTTAATGAGTCAGTTGGGCCCAATTAAGTGGGCTAGGCCCATGGGCGCCCCCCTTCCCCCTTGGTTTATTGTCATTAGTCAAAAACTCAGGGTCTTTTGTTAAATTGTGGGTTTCCTATAAATAGGACCCCAACCCCCCCATTTGGAGCTAATGAATTATTGAGTTTAAAATCCACAAGATTTGTGTCTCTGGCTCTCTCTCTCTCTCTCAAGCTCTCTCTCTCTCTATCTCTCTCTCTCTCTAAAGGGGGCGGCCCCCTCTCTCTCTCCTCCCCCTCTCTCTCCAAATTTCACCCCTCTCTCTCTCTTCTCCTTGCCACATCATCCTCCACCTCATCCCAACCCTTCCCCTTCCCAAGGTCCACTTAATTCCTCCCATTACTCACACCATATCCCCAAGCAACCTTTCACCTTCCAAGACAACATCTCCCTTTCCCAAGCCACCCCTCCATCTCCCAAGGGAGAATCTCACCTCCCCAAGCACCTCTCCACATCCCCAACACACCTCTTCCCCTTCCCAAGACCACATTAACCATCCCCACATTAAACCAAGTTCAAATCTCCCTCTCCCTCCAAGCCACTTGCGCCCCCCCCTTTCACCCTCCACCCTTGGCCGCACCCCCCCTTCCCCTCCACCTGCTAGCTGCGACCCAACCTCCTTCTCCAACCTCTCCACCATCTCTACCCACCACCATCCAAGCCCCACAGCCATTAGCCGCCTCCGCATTGCAGTCCCTTCAACCCTTCTCCACCAAATAGCCCCTTTACTCTGTTCAACCCGCAGGTAGCAGATTGGGGCCCAACTTGCAGAGCCAGCTCCGGAGTCATACGACGTCATCTGGAGGTGCACCTTACATCTCTGGAAAGGTCTGCAAGTCTTCTTCGCAAGTGAGGTGGAATCGTCTCATTCTGACTTCGCTACAGTTCGTGGTGACCATTCTCCCCCGACTGCGCAGAGCTTCCCCAACAGAGTACCTGAACCAGAAAGGGAGCTGTGCCACGACGAACCACGGAGGAATTAGGCTGAGGGCTCTTCTACAAAGTTCTTCCTCGTTCTGTCTGTCTTCAGGATCAAGAAGCGGAACATCGATCGGAGACCGTGGTCCCAAGTTACCATTTTTCTCCCTCAGCTGCGCGGGTCTGCCTCCCACAGTCTGCAACGACCTGACTCCACTATTCTGAGTTCCCCAGTCCTGTCTGACATCGGACAGCTTCCCCGTCAGTTTTTCTGCGAAGAAGACTTGTCCACGATTCCAACGCCTCCAGCGGTTCGTGATTCAGAGTACGGGAGCGGTCGGGGCAATCCCTGCAAGCTGCTGTCAGAAACAGGAGGCTGCCGCGCCCAGATTCTACCTCCCTGATCGAACCTCGTCCCGGACCCGTAACCACATCAGAAGAATTCAGAAAAATTCAGAGGCATCCTAGTTCCAGATACGAAGCGTTACCCACTGGTCTTGCCATCGGCAAAATTCCAGAACGGGATCTACAGCCTCGACACCAACTGTCAGTCAGCCATCGCAGAAAGCAGGCAGATTCAGCCTCGGCTTCTCCTTCCGCATTTCCGGCGAATCCCCCCTCCCCGCCTGGCCGGCTCACCGCCCCTCCCTGCGTGGGGGTAGTGTTTGCATGTAATTCAATCATCCCCACCCCATGTTCACCCTCCTACGAGAGGTGTAGTGAATGTAACTAATTAAGCAGGACTCAAGCTTCATCGGCGCAGTGTGCGGGGAACCCACACTTCCCCGCTCGCCCTCGTCTCCGGCCGGGATCGGTGTCTTCACACCGATCAGGTGAGCTTCGGACCACTCTCCTCTGCTGGTTCCTTACCTTTGCTTAGTTTAGTATTATCCCTTGATGTGCCGTCGGCGGTGAGAGAGAGCTCGTCCCAACATTCCGTTTAATCAAGTGCCACCGCGGGCGAGTTGTGAGTGTGACATTACATCCCACGCCCTCGGCGTGCCGGCCGCCCTTGACATTGGGCATCCCTGGCCCATTGGGGTCTATCCCTAGTTGGCCATATCCTTGGAGCCCCGAGGCCCAACCTCGGACCCTCACCACCATCACCGGTCCACCTTCGGATCCGGGTGCGCGCGACGCGGGTCAACTGCTTGTGAGAGATCGCCGTTCGGGCCGAATTGCTTGCACATTTAAGTACAAGGATTTGTTTCAAATCAACTTGATCTGGAACAAAAGGGGTCGACCCCAGGGTCGACCCTCAAAGGCACAAAAATGCTTCTGTTTGGGCGAAAGTCACAGGGGTCGACCCTGGGGTCAACCCTTGTCCAGCCAGCGGCTGGTTCCCATTAAATGTCCAGGGGTCGACCCTTGGGGTCAACCCATGTGCCAGAAGACAGAAAAATGTGGTAAAAACCACTCCAACACAAATCCAACCTAGTGGGTTCAAAGGATAGAAAGAATACTAGTGAAATGTAGGAATACTAAGACATGAAAAATAAAAACCAAGGCCAACTAACATGAATTCCTAATTGAATGATTACCTTGGTTTCTGAGACTTGCTTGCATTCCTACTTACCATACAAACCATGAATTCACCCATTGTATTTGAACAATTTGATCTTACCAAATATATTTGCTTTATTTCAATCTTGAAATGCCAACTTTTGACCTATCAGGACATACATTCTGAGTTAGTGTTGGCGTTTACAAATTTCAGATTTACTTCTTACCAACGGAATGATTCCTCCATTTTGAAAGTTCCTTATCTCCACTTACAAGCTGATCATGGCACACACACGTTAGATCATGATAATATGCAAGTATGTAGTGTTTGGTCATCATCAAAATTCATTAAATACATTTACAAAGAAGGGGTTCAACAATAGTGATAATCTCCGAGCTTTGAATATGATGAAAGTTGCAGTTGACTCTAATGTCTTTCCATGTGTTTTAAACTATAGAATAGCCAAAGGTATATTGGATGAATTGGCTCGCACTCACAAAAAGGATGAGAACAGATGTCTGATGGCTAACCATAGTGATCACAGCAGTGATTGAAGAGGCGTAATCTCGCGCTGATCCTAAGCCGTAAGATTCGGGGAGAATCTTTGGTCACGGCCTCCATGTTTGTATGAACTATAAGGCAGGAAACAGATCAGAGGAGCCCAGGGAGGATTCTCTGGGAAAACCCTCTGATGCTTAAGTCAACAAGTGCGATAGAGCATGAAGGTAAAGAGAGAGGGTAGGAGAGAGAGGGCGCGAGATTATTCTCCACCAAGAGGTGTGGTGGTTTTCTCTCAGGACCATTGCCTTACCTTCTCGGAGGATCTCCCTGGAGTTTATATAGCAATCTGTTTAATGTAATAGTCCAGGGAGCTGAGGGGGCTTCGGGGGGGGTTACATCCTTGTAGTGGGCTCTTTATGGCGTGAGGACTCTTGCTCTCCCCTACCCCTTGGAGTTCCCTACTCCTGCTAGATGCGCAACGGATGCCCTGATGAGCTTCCGACAGTCGGTCCGAGCCAGAGGCGCTTGCTCGGGGTTTTGTCCCGAGGGATGAATGTATAGCTCGGGTGGGCCATGTCGGGTCCCTGTGGGGGATCTCTTGACCGATCTGTCACTCGGACTTCCGAACCTGAGGGGCCTCCTAGGAAGGGCTGCTCCGAGTGAGTTTTGGGCCTAAAATAAGTGGGCCCAAAATGCGGCTATCACTTTGGGGAGCTGGGCCTGGTTTGGTCGAATTGGACCTAGTTGGGCCGTGCTCTCGGGTGGCCGATTTTCCCCCTCTCCACTTGTCCCCCTCCTACTCCCGAGCCATGATTGAGCTCAGATGAGTAGTAGCTACAGGGATGACGTTGGTGGCTCGGTTTGGGTGGGAAATTATCTCCGGCAGGGGCCACTTAATGCGTCTATCCTGGGAGTATGCATGTAATGATGACTCTTTTGAGTCGATGCGAGGAACCCCTACCTTGGGTCTCGGAACGTCGCGTCGTTTCCCGCCAAGTTCATGGGGAGATAAATATCATGCGTGCTTGCGTTCCAAACCACCTTCGTTTAGAGTTTTCTTTTTCCACCACATCAATATTTCGGTGGGACTCATGCGCCGCGAGAGAGATAGGGAAGAGCAGTGTCTTGCGGAGGCCTTCGCAGAGCTAGCAGAGATTACGACGACAGCGATTCGCAAGCTTCCACCTCCTCTTGAATCATCCGATTTGACGCTTTTTTCCTCTTCTTCCAGTTCCTCTCTTTCTTCCATACTAGAGCAACATCCTTCGACCGAGATGCGTGAAGCCAGGCCAGGCACGAGAAGTTTGGTGCCGTAGCTTGAGCATCCCATGCGCAGTGAGCTGGGCGAGGCGAAAGTAAAGATGATGGAGAAGCGGTATGGGTTGCCGTGGAAGTATTTCTTCTCTCCATCGTAGCCTCATGAATCCAGCTTGTCCTATCGTCCGGGCCTCTTCTGTACTTTCCTTTTGGCTTGGAAGAGTGGGTTTCGCCTTCCTCTCCACCCTTTTGCCGTGCAGTTGCTTCGATTTTATCGATTGGCTCCTATCCAGTTGATCTCCAACTCGTATACTTTTATCTTTTCTTTCATCTTTCTCTGCCGCTCGTGTGGGCTTCACACTTCATTGGAGCTTTTCAATTCTTTCTTCGAGTTGAAGGAGCAAACCCACGTGGGTAAGGGCTTCTTCTATCTTTAGGCGAGGAGGGGAAGGAGCTGTGTGTCTCTTTCTGCCAAAGATTCATCTCACAAGGGGTGGAAGACTGTTGACACCTTGAAAATGAACAAGGGTGAAAGCACAATTGAAAAGAGGATCATACCAACAGTGAAAGACCAATGATGAAGCCCGTCAACCATTTACCCGGTTGAAGCCTTTGTCGGCCAAGCTGACGCCCGGTGCCGATATCATTCAGACGGCAACACTGATAAAGCAGCAGTCACTCGACTGATGGGACCTCCTAGCACACTTTAATGAGAGCTGTACTACTGCCTCATCCAAGAATCCACAGATGACATGTCAGGGTAAGTCAGATGTCGGCTTATTGACAGATGTGATATAAGATAAAGATGAAGCCGGTACCGGCAGATGAAGATTGTAAAGGCTTTTGCCAAGTCAGATCAATGAAGAAGAATTGTCTCCACAGATTATACGCCCGGCTGAGGTCTTCCCAGACTAAGGCTGATGTCCGATCTCGTCACCATTCAGGTAACGATATCGATAAAATGATACCCGGTTTTGTCATCATTCAGATGGCAATACTGATGAAACCCCTATCTACGGACTGATGAAAACATATCAATGATATCAATGGAAGCTATGTCACCAATACAGGGCCTTCTCTGGTTCTGATGAATATCAATTTAAAGGATTAAGAGAGGCCAAGGCACGTGCGAAGCTTAAAAGTCCTAAATGGGCCGGCCAAATGGGCTTCCGAGTGTGGCGCCGAGAACCTCAACAGGAGGCCACTCGGCGCGCCGGGAGCTATTGCGAATGAATGAGGCGCGCCGATTACCATCTGCCGATATGCAAGAAGAACCTGGGTCTATATAAACCCACTTCTTCGAAGAAAGAAAGGGTGCCAAGGAGAGAAGCACCAGAAGAAATAGAAGGGCTTCGAAGAAAAAAAGAGAGATCGAGAGAGATCGAGAGAGATCGAGAGGATAGCCAGAAACCAAAGGAAAAAGAGAGCCCCAAGAAAAGTGACTCGAAGAAGTGAAGAGATATCTGAGAAGAAAGGAGGAAGAAGAAGCTCCAGGTGGGCTGCTCCGGGGAGGGAGAGGAGTCAATGCTCCGCCCTCCCCCCATGCTTTCCTCTTTTTATTTTCTTTTTCTGATGTAATCTGGCGAGGTTTTCTCGATGTATCAATGTAGCCCGAAGATTCCGATCTCGATTTCCATCTCTCTGTCTTTCGTTTACCTTCTACGATCTGTACAGGTTTGGGATGATGCAATAATATAAAAGATGAGCATGGCTCGTTTGGGCATTTGATCGATTGAAATATCTGCTGTATTTCTCCCCTCCTTGCATCGGCTGTTCTTTTGAATGTCGTTTTGCCCAGATGTTATAGCTTTCCGATCCATGTTTCCACCTCCCCTCCCTAGCCTGTCCTCTGGTGGAAGACGAAGATGGAGTCTCAACCCTCATCCTGTGGGTTATTAGGCTCTGTCCCTCCTCTTCCTCCCCCTCGAATCACGGTTTCCCCGAATATCACAGATGTCTGTTGAGCTCCCATCTCGTTCAGGGTCAGAGACATCAATCTCTTGACCGTCTGAGCAGCAGGTGAGTATAGAAAACGCCATACATCCCATGAGGATTCGATAATGGATGATCTGCCCTTCGACTGATGATGCTAACCCCCACGTAAACCCCTTCTGCAGTCCAGATCTTGACTCAATCCGAGCCAGAAATCCCAGAAATCTCCTGAGCAGAGTATCGCAGCCAAGACAAAAACCCCTTTTAGCCCCTTCCCGGCGTGGCCATTTCCCCGCCGAGAACTACTTTGCCGAGAGATCCCCTTGCTTTAGCCCCTTCGGCAAAGGCAAACAAAGCCTATCACAATATAGCCTTCCCGGGCCTCCCGGCGCCGGGTTCCCGGCGCGATCATTACCGCGCCGAGAACCCTTGCGCCGAGAGCATTCCCCCTTGGCCAATAAAACCCACGCCGGGAACCATGCTTCCGGCCACCCCTGCTTTACGTTGTGAATCCCCCATTCCTTGAACCCCGGAGGAAAGCCTTCCTGCTACAGGCCAAGGAACCACATGGATGCCCGCTGAAGTCCGATCAACCAAGCCTTGCATCTTGTCGAAGGATACTCTAGATCATCATATGTGCCTAAGGGATAAACATCATTGGGGATAACTCCCCTGCATAACCTTACGAGCCAGAGAAACTCTGCCACTGCATAAGTTTCAATGGCCTCAAAGGAATATTAGGTTGGTGTTGTGATCACATACACGGGCTAGGGGTCCCATACCCCCCTTATTCTGGCTTTCACCCCGGCACTCTGTGGGTGATCGTCTATTACCCCCTGGCATACGCTAGGTACGGGGGAGGTGCTGCTAAAATCCTCCCAGCCGATGAAAAATAATACTGAAGCTGTCCTCTGGGCTCCGTATGGTGATGGTGAAAAGGACCTCTGTGTGGGGCTCTTCCCCTCCAATCCCTTTCAGTTCTCGGCCTCCTTTGAAGCCAATACAACTAAAACCAGTTGAACCCCATCTCTAGTCCCCAGAGCCAATCTACTCTGATATAATTCCCAGAAAACTCTCAAAATCCCAAAAAAACAGAGTACCATAATCAAGCCCTGAAACACTTAACCCTTTCACCTTCCCGGCATGCTAATTTCCACGCCGAGAGCTATGCCGCCGAGAGGCTTCCCTCTTCCTTCCCCCTCAGCAAACCGACAAAACCCCCCGGTTAAACCCTGTTCCTTCACAGCCTTCTCGGCCTGTGGCCTCCCGGCGCCGGGTTCCCGGCGCGGCGAGGAGCGCGCCGAGAAGCCTCACGCCGGGAGCTTCCCCCCTTGTTTCTTGCCATTAAAGCCATGCCGAGAGCTCTCCCTTTGGCCAATAGAAACCCACGCCGAGACCCTCCTTCTTTGGCCAATGAAACCTAGTCCGAGGCCCTCCTCTGCACTGTCATCCTTCAATCCTTTAGTTTCCCTACACACCTATCTAGGGGATGTTCGGAGACCATCATATGTGCCCTGAGAAGATACAGTAATGGGGAAGACCTCCCCTACAGCCCTCATTTCCGATCCGGATTTCACTGCTACCTTACAAACTCAAAGAACCATGTTATTATATGCGTTCTGATGGGTTCTAAGGGAATATTAACTAATGAGATAGACGCAAGTAACATCCCCGGGCCCGGTGCCCTTCTTATCTGGTCGTCATCCCGGCATCCCGTGGATGATGACCTATTCTCTCTTGGCATAATCCAAGTTGAGGGGACATGCTGCTGAAATTCATACATACCCTACCAGGTAAATGTGATATTCTCTCCTAGCCCCGCCGGCCCACGGAGTTATGTCCTTGCACGCTCTCCGATGGTCCCTCGAAGGGGGATATAGATGCGGCACCGCACCCACATGGGACGTGCCATGTCGCGTCGGTCCCTATTCGGACTCCGGGTCTATTATACCCTATCTTTTACGGATCCTACCCTGCCGCTGCATGGGTGGTTTCCTATTCCCACTTGGCATAGTCCAAGATGGCGGGGATATGCTGTCGGATTTGTCCCGTACTTAATAACCCCCCTGCTCCGTCTAGTCCATTTAGCATTCTGCAAATAAATCAACCCCGTCTCTTCTGAGCCTTATCTTCACCGCTGCTTTCCTCCTATTTTGGCGTTTAATCAAGGGTTGTCCTTCCTTGGAAGGGCGTAATTAACGTCATAGCCTTTATGGTATGACGGACTTCTGGTCCCGACTCAGACTTCACAATCGACTGACCAAGTCAGATCGAGCGCACAATAAAATCATCACACACGTGACTGGCACGCCTAATAAATCATTAAATCAAAAATCCAAATAAAAAAAATATAAATAAATAATACGACGAGATAAAGATAAAGATCCACGTTCCACAAGTCTGGCACGCCCGGTGGGACTTAGTCTCCCTTCATCTCTACGCCAAAATAGGAGGCCCAGCGGGCCCCCCTCAAATTTCTGATCCTGTGCGCTTTCCTTATTTTCAGGAAGATGACTACTGGACTTATGTCTGTACGCTTCGGCCAACAACAGATCGATATGTATGTGCGAGAGGGTTACCTGGCGGTACCCCTGTCATTCGGAGCAATGCCCCCTGCTGTCGGGCTGCCCAACTGTCTGGGCCTCATCTTCACCGACCTTCTGCAGGTCAACAACGACGAGCAAGGCACCGCTGCAGGTGCCCCTATGAAGACTACTGGTAAGAAGGCTGGCTTACCGGAGAAGACGACCTCGACGGCCGTCACCTGCTATGTACACCAAGTTCAAAGGAGGGATATGGTTCCCGCTGCTGCCCAGAGGGGAAAGAGAAATAACCGGAGAGGCCGGTATGTTGCTGCTGAGCGTCGTCTTTCCAATTCTGGGAAGACAATGATGATGGGAGATGTTAGGGTGAACCTCAACGGTCGCCCCAGAGAAGTCCGACCGGACAGGATTGTCCCGACTGTCCAGACCGACAACAGGTTCCGCGTTCTGGCCGCTAGGAGGGCCAACTGGGAAGCTGATGAAAGGAAGCCGCTGGCGCCCAAGCCAGCAAAATATAAACAGGTCTGGCGACCAAAGAAGATTCAGAGCTGGGCCCCAGCTCGATATGAGAAGAAGGCTACTGAGGATGCTGTTGCCCGCTTCAGGGCAGGAAGCAGAAGAGAAGAAAGAAACTACATAAGAGATGATGTTGCTGCTTACCCCAAAGCTCTGGGGAGGAGAGATGAAAAAAATGATGAACGAAGAAATCTGATTACTACTCGCCCCGTGATGAGGGGCATAAGATATGAGAAGAAGGGAGACCTTATTGTCACCCATCCCAGGGCCAAAGGCAAAAGATGGCAAAGGAAGAACTATGATGACACTGCCAACCGCTGCTAGGATGGCGATATGGGAATGAGCGAACCAGTCACGGTTGCCATTCCAAGAAGACCAAGAGCCTGTGCCAGATAGGCTGACATATTCAAATATTCCAAAGCCGAGCATTTGAATGCTCAGATGACAAGACTGGCTCATCAGCAAAAAAGCCAGGAAAGATTGATACTCCGACCAGAGCCGCGAAGGCACGATCCAGAGGAGATGAAACAAGTGGTCCAAGACTACTTCCATTACCTGGGGAACCCTGCCCTCGGTCAGCAAAGATTATCCCGTGCTCTGGGCACCGTGGATGAAGAAGAAGGAGAAGCCCTTCAAGAAGTGATGCTCGGAGTCTCCTCCTCCGATTCAAATGATTATGAAGAAGGCCGCAAGGCCGGATATGATAAAGAAGACCTGTATAGGGAAGAAGCTGAAGAAAGAGTATCGGTCTTCGATCGACTCGAATACCCTGACCAGGCAAAAAGAAAAGTCTGCAGGCAGAAGGGAAGAATGCAAATCTTCGCCTGTAACATGGCTGGAATCGCCAGGGGGCAAAATATGCTACCAACTAAGCCAGATGAACTGCTCAGGCTGGCTACCAGACCAGGCCCCGTCACGAGAAGAGGTCAGGCTGCAAAAGATAAGATGAAGAATGATGAGAAAACCCGCAAGATCACCACCATGACAGTCAATGTGGTGACAACAGAAGAAGAAGATAATCCCTTCGTTGATGATGCTGAAGGGACTTCAGAAGATATACAGATCCCATCGACTCTGGATCCCATGATCCAGATGATGTTTAGAAGGTATCAATAGGAGATCAGTGCTCTCAGAAGACAGCTAAATGAGAGGCATGAAGCCACACCGATCTCCAAACAAGCCGAACCTGTGGGGCAGACTTCCAGCTCAGCAGAAATGGCTGTCCCAACTAATCCCCTTCCAGCTGATAAGGGCAAAGCTCCGAGCCAGCCTGTTCTGCAGCAAGCAGCAGCTCAGCCCTCTACATCTCAGACGCAGCCTGCCACGCCCACCTTGCGCGCAACTGTGATGACGACTCCCTACAGCCAACAACAAGCTCACTTCTTCCCAGAAGAGATAGATCCAGCCCTAGCCCACAAGCTGATGATTGAAAGAATTATGGAGATAAAGCTGTCTGAGAAGACCGGTGATGGTGTACGTACCTATGACGTGTACAAAGTACCGTATCCTCCCCAGTATGCTGCTAAAAGACTACCCCCAGGCGTCAGTAAGCCGCCGAAATTTGAGAAATTCAACGGCCAGGGCTCTCCCAGGGAGCACATTGCTTACTACACCACAATTATGGGCGACCTGGCAGCTGATGAAGCCTATCTGCTTAAGTTCTTTGGCTCGTCTCTCACTGGGATAGCCTTTGAATGGTATTCAAGCCTGCCCGATGGATCAGTGGTTGATTGGCCTGATATGCAAAGAAAATTCCGCGATAGATTTCATGTCACTGAAAGAGAAATTACAATAGCGGAGCTATATGCAACCAAGCAAAGGCAGGATGAAACAACACTGGACTACATCAAAAGGTGGAGAAACTTAGCCATGAGATGCCGAAGACCTCCTCATCAGGAAGATGCAGTGCAGATATGTAAACAGAGCCTCAAGAGAGAGGTGCTAGAAAAGATGATCGGTGCAGATGTCAGAACATTCGACCGGCTGAACAATACAGTGGCGGAAGTCGAGACGTTCTTGTCCAAGCGCCCGATCGCCAATGCTCCCACTATGCCTAAGGGTAAAACCAATGATCGACGGCCATCACATACTGAGGCTAACGCCGTCGATTTCAGAACATTCGAGCAACAGAAAGGGAAAAAGGAGGCAGATGAAGCTCCCCCGCCTGAGGGTGCAACAGAAAGAAAAGATAAGGTCTCTCTGAGAGACAGAATGAGAAGGGCTTACTCTTTTCCCAAAGATAAGACATCAGCACTATTTAACTGGGCATATAAGTTTAACAAGGTAACATTGCCCGAACCGAAGAGACCTGCGGATGCAACAAAGAAAGATGATCCGTTGTTCTGCCCATTTCACCGTGCGCTGGGGCACGCAATTGAAGATTGTTATGTCTTCAAGGATATTATGGAAGGAATGGTCAAAAAGGGTGAGCTACAGTTGGGTGATTATCAGGTGAAGCCACCTCACCCGCATGAGCCTCCACCCTGGAGGATGGCCGCCAATGTGATTTCAGTCTATCAGCAACTGCCAGAGGAAGCCGTTGAAGAATGTACCAGGCATACTTGTAAAGCTTGCCTCCTCACCCCATTGAAAGATCAGGAAGGATGGCAGACGAAGCCCATAAAGAACAAGAAAAAGACTCTTGCAGCCAACACCAGTGGGGCAACTATTCGAGGTGTCACCCCAAGGCCTGAGCCGCCTCCAGTAAGGCCAGTATGGCATACAGCTGAGACCGGACCAGTCATCCGGATCCCTACTCACAACCGGAGGAGACAAACTCCCCTACCTGCACATAAAGAAGTAAGTCCTGCAGCCAGGCGTCTACAGCAGTATATCGATGAGCTCGATGAATATGAGCAGAAAAAGCGCAAAAACCTGCTGATAAAAGACTGTATACTCTGGGAGCAGCTCAAAGAATTGAAAATTAAAGAGCAACCAGAGGCAGAACAAGAAAAAGCTGAAAATGAGCCCTTCTGGGGGCAAGAGCCAGCAAAGCCAAATTCCCAGAAGAAGAAGAGACGGCCCAAGTCCAAAAGGGGAAAGAAAGTCACGACAGTACAATGCAACACCCTGTCGGTACTCTTTTCCTTGCCCGGGGAGAATGATGAGGATGAAGCATCAAATGCCCCGCTGGAAGCCAACCATGCTGAGGCCTCTACCTCAGCCCATGCAACACGTTCTGGGAAAAGATGGGGGCTCCCGCCACCAGCCAATCATAATATTATATTCAGAGGGGAGCAACCCTATCAGATCCCCGAGCCAGAGGTATGAGGTGTCCAGGTTCCTCCCCCTGCCAGCTTGTACCAAGAAAAAGAAGAGGCTCCTTCATTCCTGGAATTCTTGTCCAGTTTGGAAAATGAGCAATTGGCTCACACTGCTTCAGCTGAAAACAATAAATGCTAGCAGACTGCAGTTAGGAAGCAGAAGCAGCATGAAGAAAATAAAGGAAGTAACCCTCTAGCAGAAACAGGGGTCGTTACTACAGAAGAAGCCTCCCGGGGAACCGATCAAGAGGGTAAAACCGGCACTGGGCAGCAAAGGCCACAGGCACCACATGAACCTCCAAGACCCCGTTGGGTGGAGGAGATGAAGCTGTCTAACGTCCGGGTGGGCAGCCGGATCATGAAAATGTTGAAGAAGCTCCCTACCAGGTTCTCCATCTGGGAAATCCTCTCTCTGAGTGAAGAGGCTCGCCAAGCCATTATTGATGCCTTACAGTCGCCAGCACAGTATGAAGCACTCTTGACAGAAGTGAATTCTGGTCCATCAGTCACATTCACAGAGGATGATATGCTAATCCCAAATTCCAGCCATAACAGACCGCTGTATATGAGGGGTTCCCTGAACTGCCAGCCGATAAGCAGAATACTGATAGATCCCGGGGTTGCTGTGAACATTCTCCCATACCGCATCTATCAGAAATATTACTTTGATCTACGGCTCACCAAGGTCAGAGACATGAAGATTGCAGGATTCAACCAAAAGTGTGAGACACCTCTTGGGGTAGCTGATTTTAACCTCACATTGGGAGACCTCACTACAGTGGTACGATTCTATGTGATCGACTCCAACACCACGTATAAGGCCCTGCTGGGAAGACCGTGGCTGCATGAATATCAAATAGTGCCATCCACGCTACTTCAGTGCATTAAATACTGCCATGAAGGAAAAGAAGAAAGGGTGTTTGCGGACCTGCATCCCTTCGAAGTGTTCGAGTGCCATATGCTCGATGCATCCTACTACACTGAGGTGTCGCAAAACTGTGAAAGGAAAGAGACTGTGGTCATCCAGAAAAAGCCTGAGACAGAGATAAGGAACTGGTCTCCACCGCCACCAAAAGGCTATGTTAAAAAGCATAATGTGTCTCACCTCTCTTATGCCGATGACTTTGCTCGGGTTACCCCTCCTAGCGTCCACCCGCATAATGCCGATGAAGAAATGAAGCAAAAGTACACTCAGGTAGAGGTGCCGCAGGGTTTATTTAAACCCATCGTCAGCCTTGAGTACCAAACGGTGCTACCACTAAAGACTATGGAAATCCCTCACTTTTGCGAGCCTCCTATTATATTCTACACTGGGGAGCCAGTCGAAGAAGATGATCAAGACTGTATGGCCCCTGAAGAAGCTGCAAACCAGATGGTACCGATTACAGGCTTGGATTATACTACCCAACGGGTTTCACAAATGTTCTCCAAAATGCAAATGCCATCAATGCAGCCTACTGCTCAGAAGAAGGCATTCAAGGAACTGTGGAATCCGCCTCGAGATAGTAAAGAACTGAGGAAGATCACTCAACACCCAGGATTGGGTTATACCCGCCAAGAATACCATGAGGCTGAGGTAGACGTCATATATGTCTCCTACCGGCATGACGATCCTCCCGAGGAAGGATATGACAAATACCCCTCGGAAGATGAAGAAATCATTTATCAATCCATAATGAGCAATGAAGCCCCAGACAACCTGCCAGAAACAGAGACATCTGATGAGACAAAGAAAGCTTGGTGCTGGGAGGACTTATCTTCCAAAGAGGATCTATTCCAGGCTGAAGCAAAATTTGATACGGAACCCCGGATGAAGATCAAATAGCCAGAGAGCTGGAGGAGTGTCTGGAGATCGGGCGCATCCTAGAAGAATTCTGGGCTCTACAGAATGATGACCTTTCAAGGGAGCCCACATTAGAAGAGCCTCTAAGGATGGAGGGGTCCACTTCTGAACCTCCTGCTGAACCAGTCTCACCCTCGGAGCAGACTGAACAGGATCTGGTAGTATTGGCCCTATATGATGCGCCAGCATCCGCTGATGACTAGTATGATGAAGCAGAGGAGCATGGAACTGAAGAAGATTATATCCCGGGAGGCTTTATTGATTTGCAAGAAGCCCCGCCCGAAGTCGAAGACGGAGGCCAAGCCACCGTCGATGAGCTGATAGAAATAAATTTGGGGTCCGCAGATGAGCAAAGGCCGACATTCCTCAGCGCACTGCTGGAGCCAGATGTCAGGGAACAATATATACAGCTCTTGACAGAATTCTGAGATTGTTTTGCATGGACATATGATGAAATGCCAGGACAGAGCTCTGATGTGGCACAACACCGATTGGCAATAAACCCAGAGGCTAACCCTGTAAAGCAGCCTTCCAGGAGAATGCGTCCTGAACTGATAAATCAGATTAACAAAGAGGTTGACAAGCTGATTGACGTAGGCTTTGTCGAAGAAAACCAGTATACTACATGGCTGGCCAATATAGTGCCCGTAAAGAAGAAGAACGGGCAGATCAGAATATGTGTCGATTTTCGGGACCTTAATAAGGCCTGCTCGAAAGATGATTTCCCGGTGCCAATCACTGAGGTGATGATCGATGCAACTACTGGCCATGAGGCCCTATCATTTATGGATGGGTCATCCGGATACAATCAGATCTGGATTGCTAAAGAAGACAGAGTGCACACTGCATTTCGCACTCCGAAGGGGATATTTCACTACAAAAGGATGTCATTCGGCCTCAAGAATGCCGGCGCTACTTACCAAAGAGCTATGACAAAGATCTTTGATGACCTGCTCTTCAAAAAGGTAGAGTGCTACATTGATGATCTGGTGGTAAAAACCAGCAAAGAGAAGATCATTTGCAAGACCTAAGGATAGTATTCCAGAGGTTGCGCAGATATGAACTCAAGATGAATCCTATGAAATGCGCCTTTGGCGTGTCCAGTGGACAATTCCTCGGATTTATTGTCCGACATAGGGGTATTGAAATTGATCCATCCAAGATTAAAGCTATCCAGGAGCTCCCTCCACCAAGGAATCTGCACGAGTTGAGATCCCTGCAAGGGCGTCTGGCCTACATCCGACGATTTATATCAAATCTATCGGGAAGATGCCACCCCTTTCACAAACTCATGATGAAAGATGTGCCGTTCCTCTGGGACGATGGCTGTCAGGAAGCCTTTGAGAAGCTGAAGGAATACCTCAAGACCCCTCCGGTGCTGGGGGTACCCATTAAGGGCAGGCCCTTGATACTGTATATCGCAGCCACATACTGTTCCCTGGGGGCAATGCTGGCACAGATAAATGTGGAAGGCAAAGAACAAGCCCTGTACTACCTAAGTAGGAGGCTGATGAGAACTGAAGAAAGCTACAGCTACATAGAGAAGACCTGCTTGGCACTAGTCTTTGCTGTCAAAAAGCTCCGACACTACATGTTGTCACATGAAATCAGATTGATATCTGCAGCAGATCCACTCAGATACATATTGACTCAGCCAGTACTAAAAGGCCGGTTGGGCAAATGGGCAGTAATTCTGATGAAATTCGATATCACATATATACCCCAGAGGGCAATAAAAGGACAGGCCGTGGCTGATTTCTTCGCGGAGCACCCTGTGCCGGAGAATGATATGTTGGGGACTGAATTACCCGATGATGAAACACTCGAGGCCTGTCAAGCTCAGCCAGTTATGTGGCAACTGTTCTTTGATGGAGCATCCAGAACGGAGACAGATTCCGATGGAAAGACCAGAATACGGGCTGGAGCTGGTATTGTGCTGAAATCACCAGAGGGGGAGGTTGTGCATACTTCCTGTTCTATAAACAAGCCATGCACCAATAATGAAGCCGAATATGAAGCTCTGATAATCGGACTCAATATCAGCCTCAGCATGGGTATCCAAATGCTTCAGGTATTCGGGGATTCGATGTTGATAATAAAGCAAGTCCAAGGGGAGTTCGAAGTGCGGAAGCCAGAACTAAATCCCTATCACCAGAAAGTTGTACGCCTCATGGCAAAGTTCTATCATATTGAACTCAAACATGTGGGCCGTGGACATAATGCCCAGGCTGATGCACTGGCAAACCTGGCCAGCTCGCTAGCAGTCCCGCCAGATGAAACACTGAACATTGTTGTTATGAACAGGCGGCAAGTCCCCAGTATGCTAGAAGGGTGCCCCGAAGAGGAAGAAGTTGCCACTATCAGCGCAGTACAGGCGTCTGATTGGAGACAGCATTTGCTACAGTGGTTTCTACACCGACAGCTGCCACAGAAAAGGGAGGAAAAGATGAAATTCCTGAGAATCAAATATTCCTATGAATTCAGAAAGGGAACTTTATTCCGAATAATGGCGGATGCACGCAAAAAGATTCTACTCCGTTGCCTGTCCACTGAGGAAGCTTGGCAAGCGATGAAAGAAATACACGCTGGGACAGCAGGTGCCCACTAGGCTGGCCCCAAAATGAAGATAGAAATCAAAAAGCTGGGCTACTATTGGCCTACCATGTTTGAAGACTGCTGTAAATTTGCAAAGTCATGCCAGAAGTGTCAGGAGCATGCTACCGTGCCTAGAAGGCCACCTACAACTCTGCACCCTACAGTTCCTAGCTGGCCATTTGCACAATGGGGAACTGATGTAGTCGGGCCACTGCCGACTTCCTCGGCCGGTCATAAGTACATATTGGCCATGACAGATTACTTCTCCCGATGGGCGGAAGCTGTAGCATTAAGAGAAGTGACTGGTGAACTGGTCGCCAGATCTGTCAAGCAGAATATTATCTTCCGGTTCGGGATCCCCAACCGAATAATATCTGATAATGGAAGTCATTTCAGAAATCAGAAAATCTATCGACTTGCCGAGAAGTATAAGATTGAATGGAGAACCTCCAATCCCTACAATCCCCAGGCAAACGGATTGGCAGAAGCTTTTAACAAGACTTTGTGCACCTTGCTAGCCAAGGTTGTCAGTTCTAATAAAAAGGACTGGGAAGAAAAAATGTATGAAGCTCTATGGGCATACCGCACCGTCTTTAAGGCACCTACAGGGTGCTCACCATACTCGTTGGTATACGGCTTGGAGGCAGTGGTTCCACTAGAGCTGGAGGTCCCGTCGCTAAGAGTGTCAATCCAATATGGCCTGGCCCGTGGCGAACAAACAAATGCTGAAAGAAGGTTAGAAGAACTGACTGAATTGGAAGGGAAGCGCCTCCAAGCTCAGAAGAATATCCAAATGTATCAGGCCCGCATGGCCACTGCATTCAATAAACTCGTAAGAGGACGAGAATTCAAGAAAGGTGACCTCGTTATGGTCAAGAAAAAAGAAGTCATGGCATCCAACCCAAAAGGAAAGCTGAATGCTAATTGGGAAGGTCCTTATGTGATACAAAGGGTCTACGAAGGAGGGGCCTACATAGTTGTTAACCATCGAGGGGAAATTCAGTTCTCGCCACTCAACGGTAAACACCTCAAGCTGTATCATGCTGCACAACCAATATTCCCCGAGTAATCGGGTCGAAACACCCTTTCCTTGGATTAGTCGCACTCCGCCCTAACCAAGCTACCTTTCTTCGGCTTAGCGGCATCCAGCCCTAGCCGAGATACACCCTTTCCTTGGCTTAGCGGCATCCCGCCCTAGCCGAGATACACCCTTTCCTTGGATTAGTGGCACTCCGCCCTAACCAAGCTACCTTTCTTCGACTTAGTGGCATCCAGCCCTAGCTGAGATATACCCTTTCCTTGGTCTAGCAGCATCCCGCCCTAGCCGAGCTACACCCTTCCTTGGTATAGCGGCACTCCGCCCTAGCCAAGCCATCCCTCGTCATGATCTAATGGCATTCCGACTTGTCACCCTCCCAAAAAAGAGGGGAAGAGAGAATAAAAGAATGAAAATAAATAAATAAATAAAAAGATGGGGTTAAAAATAGAGATACCCCGCCGGTCTTGTTCAGGTTTTCTGAGCAAGGGCAAAAAATGGCTAAAACCCGAAAGGGCATTTCAGGCAAAATCGGATACCCCGCCACGTGAAAACCCGAAAGGGCGCGTGGGCAAAAGCAAGAGGGGGCTGGCCCCGGCGAAAACCCGAAAGGGCGCTTGAGTCAGTAACGTGGTGATCCTAAAGAAGCCTCACATCCCGCCATAAACCTCTCGTCAATCGACCGGCACCTTGCCCGATCAACGATCAAACCCACCCAGTGTAGACCCTACGTCTGTCCTGATAAAACCCCCATACCTTGTCCAAAGTCCCACCATGGTGAAGTTCACCGTTGATCGATCGGCATCCTGCCCGATCAATGATAAAATCTGTCCAGTTTAGACCTTACGTCTATCCTGATGAAACATATGAAATCTTTGCATTGGTATAGACCCAATACCGATGATGAAACCTGCTGTTGATCGATTGGCGCACTGCCCGATCAGCGATGAAACCTATCCAGTTTAGACCTTACGTCTATCCTGATGAAACATAAGAAATCTTTGCATTGGTATAAACCCAATACCGATGATGAAACCTACCTTTGGTTGACGGGCTCGCTGTCCGATCGGCAGAGAAACCGCTACGGTTTAGACCTTACGTCTGTTCCGACTAGATCTGCATATCTCTTTACGTCCCTCCGTGATAAAACCTGTGGTTGATCGGTCGGCATCCCGCCCGATCAGTGATGAAACCTGTCCGGGCTAGACCCTACGTCTATCCTGATGAAACATATGAAATCTTTGCATTGGTATAAACCCAATACCGATGATGAAACCTGCTGTTGATCGATTGGCGCACTGCCCGATCAATGATAAAACCTGTCCGGTTTAGACCTTACGTCTATCCTGATGAAACATATGAAATCTTTGCATTGGTATAAACCCAATACCGATGATGAAACCTGCTGTTGATCGGTCGGCATCCTGCCCGATCAATGATGAACCTATCCAGTTTGGACCTTACGTCTATCCTGATTAAGCCTATGAAATCCTTGCATCAGTATATACCCAATACCGATGATAAGAGCAGCTTCTGATGAAGCAGCACATCGCCTGATCCATGCTAAAATCCCAATTCAAAATATATATATATATATATATATATATATGTATATATATAAAAAATAATAAATAAAAAAAAGGATGGGGTTAAAAATAGAGATACCCCGCCAGACTTGTTCGGATATTCTGAACAAGGGGAAAAATGGCTAAAACCCAGCTGTGGTGAAAACCCGAAAGGGCGCGTGGGTAAAAGCAAGAGGGGGCTGGCTCCGGTGAAAACCCGAAAGGGCGCTTGGGTCAGTAATGTGGTAATTCGAAGTTCCAGGCCAACCGGCACGCTGCCTTTACCTCCCCTTCACTGATGAAACCTTCCGTCGGTCAGTTGGCTCCTTTCCCCAATGATAAACCCTTCCGGGATAGACCTTACGTTTACCCTGATGAAATCTACATACCCTCTTTCAAACGTCCCACCGACAATGAAACCCATCACCATTCTGATGAAGCCTGTCCAGCTCAGACCTCACGTCTGTCCTGATGAAGCCTACGCATTTCTTGGCAAGCCCCACCTGCGATAAAACCGTTGGACTAGACCTTACGTCTGTCCTGACGAGACCTACGCCGTCACGTACGTCCCACCATTGATCGACCGGCACCTCGCTCGATCAATGATGAAATACCCTGTCCGGTTTAGACCTTACGTCTATTCTGATGAAACTCATGAAATCCCTTTGCATCGATATAAACCCAATATCGATGATAAAACCAACTGTTGGTCGATTGGCACCTTGCCCGATCAATGATAATACCCTATCCAGTTTAGACCTTACGTCTATTCTGATGAAACTTATGAAGTCCCTTTGCATCGATATAAACCCAATATCGATGATGAAACCAACTGTTGATCGATTGGCACCTTGCCCGATCAATGATAATACCCTATCCAGTTTAGACCTTACGTCTATTCTGATGAAACTCATGAAATCCCTTTGCGTCGATATAAATCCAATATCGATGATGAAACCCGCTATTGATCGACCGGCACCTTGCCCGATCAATGATAAAACCCTACCCAGTTTAGACCTTACGTCTATTCTAAAATTCCCCTTGCATCGATATAAGCTCAATATCGATGATGAAGTCAACCGTTGGCTGATCGGTACATCGCCCGGCCAATGATACAATCTGGCCAGTTCGTACTTTATGTCCATTCTGATGAGAACCACATATCCTTTTCAATGTCCCACCTGCAATAGTCTCTACCCAGCCTAGGCCATACGTCTACTCTGATGAGACCCCTTCATTTGCATTCCGGCAAATCATCTCCCTTACGGCACACATGGCCAATAGGACGTTTGCTGCCACCAACAAAATTCGGTTCAAGCACCTCCTCGGATGCCGTCACGCGGTGGAGCGAGTTCCCCATCCTTTCTCTGAAGGGGTGGACGCTCTCCTGCCAAGGTACGAGCCATTCGCATGAGGGATTGTCAAAACCGCTACCCCACCTTCCAAAGTGATAAAACCACATGCAGAATAAGATGAAGACGCATGAAGCCAAGAGATTCCTTTCCATTAAAAAGGGAGTACATAAAGGGCCCCGAGGGGACACCATATCACAAAAGAGAACAAAAAGAAAAAGAAGGGATAGACAATTTATGGCCGCCGGAATATATCCTCGAAGGCCAGAAGACCCACATAAGAAGCGGCCCCCAGCTCATGAAGGCGCGCCTCCTTCTCCTGAAGTCCAATGGACATGTCTTGGAGAGACATCACTCGTCCCTCCAGCGAGGCAACCTCCTCTTCGGACCACGGCCGGATAAAGGATAATTGCTGCAGTTCGGCTCGAAGTCCAGAGAGCTCCGTCTCCAAGATGGCCATCCGGTCCCGCACAGCTTCTTCCTGCTGAATAGCACCTTGTAGCTCGGCTCGGCGTTCATCAAGCATAAGCGTCAGCTTCCCCAGCTCAGATTTATATTCCGACCTCTGCAGCTTCAACGCCATTAGCTTATCAACCATGGTCCGTGCTAGGAAGTCTCTCCGATGCACGAATTTCAGTAGAAGCAGCACCCGCTGAACCCATATGTCCAAAGGGCAGCCCATGGCCTGCAAGCCAGCGGTGAAGCGATTGGCGATTTCCTTCAGTTGCAGATACGTCAAGCCAGCCTGGGATTCTACCAGCTGATGTAGCATGTCCAGATGCTGCCAGACAAAGTTGTCAGAGGAAGCGAAGCCGAAGGAGGCAGAGGGGACGACTTCAAAGGTCACCTCGCCATCGATATCTTCCCACAATGCAACGTCCGGCTGAGAGGACGAAGACGGCAGATCTGCTGTAAGGACTGGCCAGTCCTTTTCTGTGCTCTCCTACTGAGCTGAAGATTCCTCCCCTATCGCTGTATCGGAAGCTATAGCTTGAACATCCACAGGGGGAGAATCGATGAAGGATGGAGCTGCCTCTTCATGAGTCTCTTGAATAGGGGCCTCATCTTCAGCTACTCTTTCTGGTGACAGGGAAGGAGCTGCTATAGGCAGAAAAGGCAGAAGTCCAGTCTCTATAGCCACTATGGCAGGGACTGCTGACTCGGGCGCAATTGACATTACTGCAGCCGGTATAAAAGCGGAGCTTCTAGATGGATCGGCTTCGGCTCTGAAATCCGAAGCCCTGATAGGAATGCAACTCTCTCCTGAGGCCCCTAAGTCCAACGATGCTAAATCCGTCGAAGACTGTATCCGCACTGGCACAGGGCGAATGACCTCAGGGACTCCCATGCAAGTTAAAGGCAGAAAAGGGACAATAGCCCAGTTTGTAGAGGAAATGTCCATGATAGCTGCGGTTGTGTCTGAGCTAGCAGTGGCAATGCCCTAAGACCAAAGCAAAGCAACTTTCAGCACTAGATGAAAGAAACAGATGAAGCAACAAACATGAAAAGGAACCCACCCTTGAAGCAGGGTCCACACCCTCGAAGTGGGGTGAAAGAGAAGGAAGCTCCGTAGTCGGAGTGACAAATGGTGGAGTTATGTCGATCTCGGTGTCGAGCCCGGTGAACTCCTCTTGCAACTCCTCCTCATAAGATAGCACCAGCAGCTTAGCAGGCTGAAAAGGCAGAGCACCTTTTGCAAATACAAGCGGGGCCTCTGATTCAGGAGCATCCCCCTCACTGCCGCTGAAAGTCGCTTCCTCCTCATCAGAGACGGTCTTAAAACTGCCTGAGGATATTTCCACACTAGCTACACGCTGTGGGGCCACCTCTAAAACATGTCAGGATGTAGACCGGGTAATTATGCGCCTGGCCGGAACAGTACTCTGCTTCGATTGAGTCTTGTGACCCTCCTGTGGTTGAAGCAATTCTTTTGTCATCATGGCTTCAGTCTGCTCTTCGCCTGCCACTGCTGCAAAAGAGACCTCTGAGGAATATAGCAAAGAAGACAATGCAAGTATGAAACAGATAAGAAAAAACACACTTACCCTCCGCCTCACTAGCCGGCGTGGGAGAAGGTAACCTGGTCTCCACCACAAAAGGTGCTACAACTGGCTCTTGGGCTGTGCAAAAGGAAGGGGTCAGATTCAAGGACTTCTTTGAAATCCAGCGAAAGAGAATGAAGAATGCAATTGCAGGCTATTGATGTTACCCCGAACCGATGTCTGAGCAGCCTCCCTTTCGGATTCAAACTCATCAAATGAGGGAATATCAGGGAGAGGGGTCCCGGTGTCCATAACTACCGAAGTCGATTGCTGAGCATAAACCTTCTTGGCCTTCCTAGCCTTCCCAACTGCAGCCTTAACTACGGAAGCCTTTCTCTTCTTGCCAGAAGGCAGGGGAGTAGTAGTCGGTGCTGCCGCAGGGATTTCAAAATAAGTAGGCTTCTCAGCCTGCGCAATGATTTTTCTATAAAGCCCCTGTCGCTTTATATCAGGCCTGTCTGTTGAAGATGTCAGAGAGGTAATGTGATCAGTGGATGCAAAGTCTGAATACTGAGCAGAAATCACTGCAGTCAGGAAAGAAGAGATCATACCTGCTGGGCCGTCGTAAAAGATAGAGAGCGGCCAGTACAGATAAGCTACCTCCTTGGAGCGTGAAGCAGCCTCCTTGATAAGCCAGCATACATCGCCAAGTACCTGGCACTTCTCCACTAAAGCTGCCAGGTCACTATGACCATGAAGGTCAAGACACCGAAACAAGTCGAGGTGGTCCATACCCCAGCTGTCGACATAATGAAAAGAGATAAACAACGGCTTGTTCAATATGCCGGCTATCGGGTTTTCTGCAGATAACCCATGTAAATTCAGCAAAATAAACAACCAAGACGTCTGCTTGTAGTACGTCTGGGTTCTATCTTCCCGGCGCGCAAACGTCCTATATGGGTGAAATCTATCTGTCGGACCCCTCCAAGAAACTACTGCCGGGAGCGGCTCTTCGACAGGAAATGGATATTGTTGCGCCTCCAAACGAGCGTCCCCTACACGGCTCAAATGTTTCAAGTTCTGCATGAGAGTGTCCTCATTGATAGCAGTAAAGACAGGAGCAGGCGGGTCGGAATCCTTTTCCTTCAAAGCCTGACGCTGGGCCAAATAGTTCTCAGCCTCCCTCTGGTGCTGTGAATAAAGCCTTCTCAGGTGGGCCTCAGGGATGTCAAACACTGGCCCGGGCTGTTGTTTCAGAAAGGAACGCTCGGCCACGTCCCAGAATGCACCTCTACTATCCCTGTAGAAGCTGGTTCGAATGTTCCACCATTTGATATATTCTGATGTTACCCAGGGAACACAGTTGGAAACTGTGGGAACTCTGAAGACTGCACCGTCCTAGCGATGGTAGAAATCCCACCACAACCGGCCATCGCCGACAATGGTGGACCCATGCTTAGCCCGGCTATCTAGGGGAAATTGAGCAACCGTTGTGGGGATATGCTAGTCATAACCAAAGTTCCGCCCAAAGCGGAATGGATAGTATGGTTCCAGAAGGAGCAGGCCACCCTTTCTGAAAACTAAGACACTAGGATGGATGGCCATGGCCCATCTGACCAGCTCCGGCTCCAGGATTGGCCGGGCAGTGTTAACCCCTGAGACAGGATGGATATATGTCTCTACCTCTTCCAGCTTGCACTCTCTCTGAGGATCAATCAAAGGAGCTGAACCTGCTGCCAAGCTCCAGAAATGAATACTGCCAGGGGCATCCACCGGCACCTTTATCAGTCGACCCCTTATCTTGAACAGCTGATCATAGAAAGGACCAGGTTCAGCACTGGCAAACTCAATCATTCGGGGCAATACCGTATCTGCCTGCAAAGTTCTGGGAGCCAACTCAGGAAATAAACTGCAGACCCAGGCGTTGAAAAAATGAAAAGGACCCACGGTCCTCAAAGAATGGGGAGTCCGATGCTTGTACAGATCCCCCAAAGACTTGTATATCAAACACAGGGCCACTAGGCAGAGCGACAGCCTCATCCCCCAGGCCATCTGACAGGCCGGATATATAGCTTATGGCCGGATGATTGTCTCGTCCCCTTGAGGGAGAGTGAAAGTGCACAGCCAGAATGTGAAGTAAGCCGCACAATGTGTGATGAGGTCTATGCCTGCTGGGTTGGGACCACCGCTGCCTGCACGGCGCAATGAAGATGGCAGCACCGACTTATAACGAGGAGCCCTTACCTGCTTGCTAGCAGTCAGACCCACGAAAGGGAAGTCGGCATATTTCAAGGGCCCGTCAAAGAAGTACTGAATCCACTGCCCTACCCGGATCCGCAGCTTACTGCCCTTCTCTCGGGGATGATAACCTTTGGAGGACCCTCTACTGTACGCCAGACAAATGGAGCGATATGCCTTCATCAGGTACCGGTATGAGAAGCCAATGGAATATCTTCCTTCACCATCGGAGCTATCCTTCTCAGAATCTGCCAAGCAGACTTCTTCATACGGCTCGCCGTCAATAGGTAGTCCGAAAAGCTGTGACAGAGTCCAGAGGTCAAGAGATGTCTCACCCTCTGCTGTATAGAATATGTTGAATAAGGGGCAGAAGACCACGAACATCCCACAGCATAACCCTCGGGATATAGGATACCGAAATCGGAAAGCAAAAACACTATGATATACCCCGGCTCTGATCAGCAGAGGGGCATATTCCTTCAGGACAAACTCAGTAAATTTCATGGCTCCTGCTCGAAATAGATGGGCGTCAGTGATCTTGGTATCCCCAAACCAACCAGCAGCCAAATGATACTTGAACTGAATGACCGAACAATTCAGCACAAAAGGCTCTTCGCGGTACCCCCACTTCACTGGCGCCAGGAAGAGACCATAGCCGGGCTTCTCCCTATTGACTCGGCCACTGGCATTATCCCACCGAGCAGGTGTGAACTCCGGGGCCCGGGTCAGCATTTTCTTTTCCGACTCCAGCTCCGATATGCCAAGGACTGCATCCCAGTCACGCTTCTCCCCGGGAAGATATATAGCCTTTCCGCGATATACTGAGTCTTTCAGGCTGTCTCTCTCAACCAGAATTGCGGCTTCAACTGTACGAGCTATTCGGTAGTTCCGCATTCCACCCACGGTGAAGGTCCGGATAAACGGCAGCAAGTGTTTGTCCTTCGGGAAATTCGGGCGATAATCAGTGCCCCGTCTGAAACATGTTTCCATGGCAGTGGAGTATACCCGGGATGTTGACACCGTATCGGTATCAGAATCGGATGATTCATCAACGGAAGCGATCTTGTCGTATCCGAAGTCTAAGCTGTGCACGTTCAGCCAGTTTACTGTGGCCCGTGATATATCTGGTTGGGCTGACGAACTTGTTCCGACGGCTCCAGAAGATGTAGCAGCAGAGCCGGAAACCATTGCAGTGTCTGCAGTCGAAGAAGAAATGTGAATTAAAAGTCCTAAAATAAAAGTCAGTCTTATAAAGATTGTAACATGAGACCCTATGAAAATTTCGGCAGCATCTCCCCTTATTCGGGGTCTGCCCAAAAAGAATAGGGAGTCACCAACCAAGAGGGGGTGATCCCGGAAGCAAAAGGGATTAAATCCCCAAAAAACGTCATACCCGGGACGGGAAGAACTCGCGGCCACCGCCGAGAGCATGAAAACGGCTCGCGCCGAAGAAAAGAAATGGAGGGAAGAAGCTGAAGAAAGAGAAAGGAAGGGTGAGAATGAGAAAAGAAAGGGCCTCGGCGCCCTAAATAGGGGCCCGAGCGACCAGGGTCTCGGCGCGGTGAAATGCGCGCCGAGAACCCCCAGGCCGAGAGCCCCCTTCGGCCAGGCGCGCCGGGAAGCTATGCGCGCCGAGAAGCTCCGCGCCGGGAGGTCTTCGTGCGCCGAGAAGCTCCAAAATGCTGAAAATAAAGAAGATATGAAGATGGAAAAAAGTGAAAATGAACAATACGTGTGCAGAATATTGCTGCAACGAGATGATCAGGTCTGAGAACCGGATTGAAGAGAAATTGAGGAAGATGCCCTCGAATAATGAACGTCACTTGCAGGCCCCGTGCCGCCCATTCTGCGCTTACGCCGCCTGCAGGTGGGGGGCATTTGTTGACACCTTGAAAATGAACAAGGGTGAAAGCACAATTGAAAAGAGGATCAGACCAACAGTGAAAGACCAATGATGAAGCCCGTCAACCATTTACCCGGTTGAAGCCTTTGTCGGCCAAGCTGACGCCCGGTGCCGATATCATTCAGACGGCAACACTGATAAAGCAGCAGTCACTCGACTGATGGGACCTCCTAGCACACTTTAATGAGAGCTGTACTACTGCCTCATCCAAGAATCCACAGATGACATGTCAGGGTAAGTCAGATGTCGGCTTATTGACAGATGTGATATGAGATAAAGATGAAGCCGGTACCGGTAGATGAAGATTGTAAAGGCTTTTGCCAAGTCAGATCAATGAAGAAGAATTGTCTCCACAGATTATACGCCCGGCTGAGGTCTTCCCAGACTAAGGCTGATGTCCGATCTCGTCACCATTCAGGTAACGATATCGATAAAATGATACCCGGTTTTGTCATCATTCAGATGGCAATACTGATGAAACCCCTATCTACGGACTGATGAAAACATATCAATGATATCAATGGAAGCTATGTCACCAATATAGGGCCTTCTCTGGTTCTGATGAATATCAATTTAAAGGATTAAGAGAGGCCAAGGCACGTGCGAAGCTTAAAAGTCCTAAATGGGCCGGCCAAATGGGCTTCCGAGTGTGGCGCCGAGAACCTCAACAGGAGGCCACTCGGCGCGCCGGGAGCTATTGCGAACGAATGAGGCGCGCCGATTACCATCTGCCGATATGCAAGAAGAACCTGGGTCTATATAAACCCACTTCCTCGAAGAAAGAAAGGGTGCCAAGGAGAGAAGCACCAGAAGAAATAGAAGGGCTTCGAAGAAAAAAAGAGAGATCGAGAGAGATCAAGAGAGATCGAGAGGATAGCCAGAAACCAAAGGAAAAAGAGAGCCCCAAAAAAAGTGACTCGAAGAAGCGAAGAGATATCTGAGAAGAAAGGAGGAAGAAGAAGCTCCAGGTGGGCTGCTCCGGGGAGGGAGAGGAGTCAATGCTCCGCCCTCCCCCCATGCTTTCCTCTTTTTATTTTCTTTTTCTGATGTAATCTGGTGAGGTTTTCTCGATGTATCAATGTAGCCGGAAGATTCCGGTCTCGATTTCCATCTCTCTGTCTTTCGTTTACCTTCTACGATCTGTACAGGTTTGGGATGATGCAATAATATAAAAGATGAGCATGGCTCGTTTGGGCATTTGATCGATTGAAATATCTGCTGTATTTCTCCACTCCTTGCATCGGCTGTTCTTTTGAATGTCGTTTTGCCCAGATGTTATAGCTTTCCGATCCATGTTTCCACCTCCCCTGCCTAGCCTATCCTCTGGTGGAAGACGAAGACGGAGTCTCAACCCTCATCCGGTGGGTTATTAGGCTATGTCCCTCCTCTTCCTCCCCCTCGAATCACGGTTTCCCCGAATATCACAGATGTCTGTCGAGCTCCCATCTCGTTCAGGGTCAGAGACATTAATCTCTTGACCGTCTGAGCAGCAGGTGAGTATAGAAAACGCCATACATCCCATGAGGATTCGATAATGGATGATCTGCCCTTCGACTGATGATGCTAACCCCCGCGTAAACCCCTTCTGCAGTCCAGATCTTGACTCAATCCGAGCCAGAAATCCCAGAAATCTCCTGAGCAGAGTATCGCAGCCAAGACAAAAACCCCTTTTAGCCCCTTCCCGGCATGGCCATTTCCCCGTCGAGAACTACTCTGCCGAGAGATCCCCTTGCTTTAGCCCCTTCGGCAAAGGCAAACAAAGCCTATCCCAATATAGCCTTCCCGGGCCTCCCGGCGCCGGGTTCCCGGCACGGTCATTACCGCGCCGAGAACCCTTGCGCCGAGAGCATTCCCCCTTGGCCAATAAAACCCACGCCGGGAACCATGCTTCCGGCCACCCCTGCTTTACGTTGTGAATCCCCCATTCCTTGAACCCCGGAGGAAAGCCTTCCTGCTACAGGCCAAGGAACCACATGGATGCCCGCTGAAGTCCGATCAACCAAGCCTTGCATCTTGTCGAAGGATACTCTAGATCATCATATGTGCCTAAGGGATAAACATCATTGGGGATAACTCCCCTGCATAACCTTACGAGCCAGAGAAACTCTGCCACTGCATAAGTTTCAATGGCCTCAAAGGGATATTAGGTTGGTGTTGTGATCACATACACGGGCTAGGGGTCCCATACCCCCCTTATTCTGGCTTTCACCCCGGCACTCTGTGGGTGATCGTCTATTACCCCCTGGCATACGCTAGGTACGGGGGAGGTGCTGCTGAAATCCTCCCAGCCGATGAAAAATAATACTGAAGCTGTCCTCTGGGCTCCGTATGGTGATGGTGGAAAGGACCTCTGTGTGGGGCTCTTCCCCTCCAATCCCTTTCAGTTCTCGGCCTCCTTTGAAGCCTATACAACTAAAACCAGTTGAACCACATCTCTAGTCCCCAGAGCCAATCTACTCTGATATAATTCCCAGAAAACTCTCAAAATTCCAAAAAAATAGAGTACCGTAATCAAGCCCTGAAACCCTTAACCCTTTCACCTTCCCGGCGTGCTAATTTCCACGCCGAGAGCTACACCGCCGAGAGGCTTCCCTCTTCTTTCCCCTTCAGCAAACCGACAAAACCCCCCGGTTAAACCCTGTTCCTTCACAGCCTTCTCGGCCTGTGGCCTCCCGGCGCCGGGTTCCCGGCGCGGCGAGGAGCGCGCCGAGAAGCCTTACGTCGGGAGCTTCCCCCCTTGTTTCTTGCCATTAAAGCCATGCCGAGAGCTCTCCCTTTGGCCAATAGAAACCCACGCCGAGACCCTCCTTCTTTGGCCAATGAAACCTAGTCCGAGGCCCTCCTCTGCACTGTCATCCTTCAATCCTTTAGTTTCCCTACACACCTGTCTAGGGGATGTTCGGAGACCATCATATGTGCCCTGAGAAGATACAGTAATGGGGAAGACCTCCCCTACAGCCCTCATTTCCGATCCGGATTTCACTGCTACCTTACGAACTCAAAGAACCATGTTATTATATGCGTTCTGATGGGTTCCAAGGGAATATTAACCAATGAGATAGACGCAAGTAACATCCCCGGGCCCGGTGCCCTTCTTATCTGGTCGTCATCCCGGCATCCCGTGGATGATGACCTATTCTCTCTTGGCATAATCCAAGTTGAGGGGACATGCTGCCGAAATTCATACATACCCTACCGGGTAAATGTGATATTCTCTCCTAGCCCCGCCGGCCCACGAAGTTATGTCCTTGCACGCTCTCCGATGGTCCCTCGAAGGGGGATATAGATGCGGCACCGCACCCACATGGGACGTGCCATGTCGCGCCGGTCCCTATTCGGACTCCGGGTCTATTATACCCGATCTTTTACGGATCCTACCCTGCCGCTGCATGGGTGGTTTCCTATTCCCACTTGGCATAGTCCAAGATGGCGGGGATATGTCGTCGGATTTGTCCCGTACTTAATAACCCCCCTGCTCCGTCTAGTCCATTTAGCATTCTACAAATAAATCAACCCCGTCTCTTCTGAGCCTTATCTTCACCGCTGCTTTCCTCCTATTTTGGCGTTTAATCAAGGGTTGTCCTTCCTTGGAAGGGCGTAATTAATGTCATAGCCTTTATGGTATGACGGACTTCTGATCCCGACTCGGACTTCACAATCGACTGACCAAGTCAGATCGAGCGCACAATAAAATCGTCACACACGTGATTGGCACGCCAAAGAAATCAATAAATCAAAAATCCAAATAAAAAAATATAAATAAATAATACGACGAGATAAAGATAAAGATCCACGTTCCACAAAGACCCAATTTTTTTAGGTGGGCTCATCCCTGGATGACGCCCCTTGGGATTTCCCGATGGCGGTTAATTTCCATCCATCTATCCCTCTGAAGCAGGCGGCGATTCCTTCGGAACTGGAGGAGGAGATTAGGGTTCTCCAAGAGAATCACTGGATGACCGCCGAGTTGATGACTACAGTCAATATCAAGGATTATCCCTCTCGTGCGTTGTCATCTCAAGCTAAGAACCATAAGATTCTGCGTTGCTATTTCTGGGCCGGGCACGTAGGCTCTCTTTTGACGTTGTGACTTCCGCTGCTCAAATTCTAGGTGGACGAATGATGAGGGGGAATAGCCATCGGAGTAGGAGATCATCGACCTGGAGGAGATGCCTGCTCTGAGTGAACCCCAAGTGTTTAGGGACCCTTCCTGCACGCGAGACAGGGGCAAGAAGGTTGCTCGGGGAGATTCTCCCGACTGCCATGGGGCCAAGCACAAGGATTCCGGGGAGCAATTGCTCCTATCTTCGATGAAGGCCCGGACCGCTGAGAAGAAGTGGTTGAAGAAGGCGAGAGTCTCCCGTCTGGCCGAGGATCATGCTCTCACGATCGAGGGGCGCGCCCGCTCAGTCGAGGAGCGTTCAGCCGAGGAAGTCCGCTGCCAAGATCTCCCGTCCGTCGAGCCAGAGACGACTGCCGCTTGTGAGGGAGGTGTTACCGAGCCTGACAGGCTGCAGACCAAGGCGATGGCCTCCGGACACCCGCTCGAAATTGGTGGGGCACAGGACGAGGCAGCATCTCAGTCCATGCCGAGCACTGTCGTCCCGAGAGTGGGGACGCTCGGGGGGGTGCTTCGATCCTGGCTCTTCCAGAGAGGATTCCTCCTCCCGCAGTGGGTGCACCTTTCGCCCGGGCTTCCCTATATCAACGGTGCCGATCCTTGGTCCCTTCATTGAATTGGGTAAAAATCAGGTGTAGTCCCCCCTCTTTGCTCTTCGAGAGGGTTATGGAGGGTGGTTTGATCATGGCCCAGCTGGGGGCCGAGATAACCGATTTCTTTGCTCGGCGGGACAGTGAAGAGAGGTCCCTTTCTCTGGTTCGTGCTGAGTCTGACCGGAGGATCAATCAATTGACTTCCGAGCTTAAAATCTCTCGGCGGGAGGCCACCTCGCTTCAGGCCGAGCTCTAGTCGAGCCAAGAGGAGGCTCGGACACTGGTCGATCAGCTGGCCTAGGCTCGCTATATGGCCAACCTGAAGGGAGAGCTCCTGGAAGAGGAGCGTCAGTCTCAGGTCGAGTGCTCCGAGCAGTGGAGGGCCGAGTGGGAGGAGCTTAGCAACCAGGTTCGGGGGACTGAGCAAGTGTGGGAGGAAGCCAAGGTCGTGCGGACTGAGGCTGAGGCGAAGCTGTCCGAGACCGAGAGGAAGTTGCTCAGGGCCGAGCAGAGAATAGTCGAGTTTGAGAAGGAGGCTGAGTGAGCTAAGGCGGAGATGATCGAACGATACAGAGGTTTGGAGGGCTATCACGCAGCTCTCGAGAAGGCCACCTTCTCGTATTATGAGCCAGGCTACCATCGGGGGCTGCGGAAGGGATTCACCCAAGGTTACCATCGAGCGGTCGTTGAGGCCCAGTAGCAGGTGTCCGACGAGCTTGTCTTTCCTTCCGGGCAACACTATGACTCGGATGCAGATACAACAGATTCTCCCTCTTCAACGTCGAGCGAAGGAGACAGTGGGGATGCCTACAGCTTGGAAGAGGGGTCGCCAACTCTGGTCACCTCTAGAGGGCACACGGTTAAGGCAGTTCCCACGTAAGTGGGGTCAGTGTCTGGACCGGCCATCAGCGAGGGTACTAGGGGCAGATCCCTTGGCACTGAGGATCCTCCAGTTGCCAAACCTCAAGAAAGGCTGCGGGCCTCTTAGAGTCCTCCTGGTTCTATAGGCTAGGAGGAAAACGAGCTCGATGCGCCAGCTCTTTTGTCCCCTTTCTCTATCTTTTTTTTGTTTCCATGTACGGTTGGCCCTTCGATATGAAATGGCAGTTGTATTTAGTATAGAGTTGACTGTTTCTTACCGCCTTTGGCACGATTTGACCACCGGATCTGCAGTTGCTAAAAAGGTGGGGATTTTATTTGCGAATATCTTGCGTGTAGCGACTATCATAGTACTGGCGCCTTTCCGACTTTCCATGCCTTGAATGACTTGCCATTTCACGCGTCCCCAGGGAGAGGTCATTGGAGGGAGGAACGGAGCAACTGTCCCTTAGGGAAGGGTTGCCGCCTTTCATGTTTTTTCAAGGGGAGGATCAATTAAGGCAAGTGTTCCCCCTGTCGGCCTATAAGAAAGGTCCCGGGGGGCGCCTCCACCTCTCTTCAACGCTTAAGGCTTTCTTGCAGTTCTTCCTATTTCTCCCTTCTTGCGAAGTGCCTGTCTCTGTGCTAGGGAGTTATCAGCGAAACATGGAAGGCGATTCAGAGGACGATAATCCTGGTGGCCGCCGTTGGCGTTCGTGCTACTTCAGCATGGAAGAAAGGACAACGATGGGCGGGTGGCATGCAAGAAGGGACAGCATGTAGTAACGCGCATGTTCCCGACCGCCGGACCACCGCCACCATCTTACAAGGAACGTACAAGCAGAGGGGGTTTTAAGGAAGCAGGACGTCCCACACGGCAGCCTCGCCCTGCTCCTTCCTCACCTTGGCCCGCTTCTCCCTTCTCTTCCATCCCCGCCGCCCACTTTCTTTCTTCGAGGGGGCGGGCGTCCTTTCTCCATCTTCTGCTCTTAAACCAACTTCTCCCCTCTTCTTTCCCTCTTTGGAGGATGCCTTTATCCTTGGTCGCACCACTTGAAGGTGCTCACTTTCTGTTCGGCTTCCATCCTCCTTCCAAAGAGTTGGCAGAGGAGGCCTTCACTTGTTTTCCTCTGATACCTTTTTTTCTGAGTTTTCCGAGTGAACAAGGTCAGCTGCCCCATTATCCGAGCCAATTTCTACACTAGGTAGAGTCAGTGGCTCGGCCTGGGGGTGCTAGCCACGTCCGCGCCGAGTAATCAGCTCGTGTTATAGTACCAGTGGATGTAGTATTTTTGCTTTTGATTCGCACTGTATTAGCTGTGGCCTATCTTATGTATGAAGAAGCATTAATGAAAGGAAAATTATCGCCATTTATTGCTTATGTTTCTGTGGAAAGCTCAAAAATAGAACTTTCATAATGTTGTTGTGTTCTATGTCCGAGGGATAGGCGTTCCTTCCATGGTAGACAATCGATATGCCCCCTTCCCGAGCGTCTCGACCACTCGATAGGGGCTTTCCCAGTTAGGGGACAACTTCCCCTCCGCCTCTAGTGGTCGAGAGGCTTCGGCTTTTCTCAGGACGAAGTCTCCTAGATGGAAATGTCTGTCTCGGACTTTGGCATTATAATACCAAGTAAGGCGCCATTGATATTCCATGGCTCGGATGCTCGCGATCTCTCTTATCTCGCTTGCCATATCGAGGTTTTATAGCAGTTTTTGCTCATTTGCCTCGGGCTAGAAGTTGATGACTTGGAGAGATGGGCTGCTGACTTCCAAAGGAATCACGGCGTCCGTGCCGTACACCAGCTGGAAAAGAGTCTCACCAGTGGCAGTTCTTGGAGTAGTTCGATGCGACCATAGTACACTTGGCAATTCCCCGGCCCGGTTACCCTTGGCCTTACCGAGCCTGGCCTTAATGCCTTTTAGTGTAGTTTTGTTGGCATTTTCGACCAGTCCGTTAGCCTAAGGGTGGGCTACCGAAGTGAAATGGTTGCAAATATGAAGGTCGGCACACTTGTTCCTGAAGTAGTGAGAATCAAATTGCCGACCATTATCGCTCGCAATCACTCAGGGGATGCCAAAGTGACAGATGATTGATTTCCACATGAAGCTCCATAAGACCAACTCGGTAATCCTAGCGGTGGCTTCGGTTTCAATCCATTTTGTAAAATAATCGATCGCGACGATGACGAACTTCTTCTGGGCTTGGGCCGTGGGAAACGGCCCTAGGATGTCGATCCCCCACTGAGCAAAAGGATATGGCTCGGTAAGGGTGACGAGCTCCGAGGCAGGTTGGTGGACCAGATGATCGAAT
Source organism: Amorphophallus konjac (assembly GCA_022559845.1). Classification (NCBI taxonomy): domain Eukaryota; kingdom Viridiplantae; phylum Streptophyta; class Magnoliopsida; order Alismatales; family Araceae; genus Amorphophallus; species Amorphophallus konjac. The sequence continues at coordinate 82,840,307 of CM040127.1, read as the reverse complement.
CGTTGGCATCGGTCGCACCTTTGTACATAGGCCGAGTAGTCGCATTGGAGAGTGGGCCACCAGTAGCCTTGTCGCAACAAGAACCTAGAGAGCACTACTTCCTCCTTGATGTTCACCGCAGATGCCTTCGTGGACCTCTTGAATAGCTCGGTTAGCTTCCTCGATATCGAGGCACTTGAGGAGGGGATCGAAAAAAGACCTGCGGTACAAAGCATCGTCCACGATGACAAAGCGCCGAGCTTGATACTTCAGTCTTCGAGCGTCCCGAGGGTTAGAGGGCTCTCGACAATCCCGGAGCCAGGATATAAATGGGGTCCGCTAGTCGCTCGATAATGCTTGGTCAACGGTCATGAGCTCTGCTGCTATGCTCGGTCGTTCTAGCTCTTCAAAGAAAATCGATCGTGTACCTTCTGGGGAAACGGAGGAGGCCAATCGAGATAGGGCATCCGCTCAGGAGTTTTCCTCCGGAGTGATCTGGATAACCTGAAAGCTCTCGAATAGTGGGGCTATTCCTCTTACCAGTTGGAGGTATTTGATCATCAATGCTTCCCGAGGTTTGTAGTCACCGTTGACCTGGCTGGAGACCAATTGGGAGTCAGTGTGGATTCTAACTTGTTCGGCCCCCAATTGTCACGCCATCCTGGCTCCTGAGATGAGGGCCTCATACTCGGAGACATTTTTGGATTGCAGGAAGTTGAACTTCAAGGCATATTGCAGTTCTGCTCCTTCTGGGGATCGTGGAAGAAAGTCGGCGCTGTCGCCGGCAGAATTGGAGGATCCGTATACAAAAAGATCCCAGGTGGGCCCGGGTGTCGGCGGATGAACTTCCTCGATCTGGATACAAAAAGATCCCAAGTGTCCCTTGATGGTCGAGCGGGGGTGGTAGGAGATGTCGTAGGCCCTGAGCATTATAGCCCACTTGACGAGGTGACCTGAAGCTTTGGGGTGAGCGAGGATCCTCTTCAAAGGTTCATTGGTCAGCATGATGATGGAGTGTCCTTGGAAGTAGGGCCGGAGGCGCTTGGCCAAGGTTACCAACGCTAGCACGAGTTTCTCGATTGCGGGGTACCGTCGTTCGGCCTCGCTGAGCACCATGCTGGCGTAATATACAGGTCTCTGCACTCCTGTGTCATCTTGAACTAGGACCAAGCTCACCGTGGAAGGAGTCGATGAGAGGTAAAGGTGTAGTGTTTCACCCAGGATCTGCTTTGATAACACCGGGGGCGAGCCCAAGAACTCCTTCAGCTCTGCAAAAGCTTTCTGACATTCCTCATCCCAAGTGAATGTAGCAGATGCCAATTTGGGCCCTCTCAATAACTTGAGAAAAGGCAGGCATCGTTCTGCCGCTCAGGATAAGAAACGGTGGAGCGCAACAATTCGTCCAGTTAAGCATTGAACGCCTTTGATGCAAGCGGGTGACTGCATATTCAGTATAGCTTGGACTTTGTCGGGGTTGGCCTCGATCCCACGCTGAGTGACTAGAAAACCCATGAACTTTTTGGATCGAACTCCAAAGGCACATTTACCTGGGTTGAGCTTCATGTCGTACCTCAGGAGAGTGTCGAAGGTTTCCGCTTGGTCGGCGAAGTGGTCCTCGGCCTTGGGTGTCTTGACGAGGATGTCATCAATGTAGGCTTCGATGTTCCAACCGATTTGTCCTTTGAAAATGTGGTTGATCAGCCTTTGGTACGTTGCCCCGACATTCTTCAACCCGAAAGGCATTCGGGTGTAGCAGTACACGCTGAAGTCGGTGATGAAGGTTGTCTTCTCGATGTCTTCAGGATCCACCCGGATCTGATGGTAGCCGGAGTAGGCATCCAGAAAGTTGTGCAATTCATTACCAGAGGTTGAGTCGACTAGCTGGTCGATGCTCGGCAGTGGGTAACAGTCTTTTGGAGTAGCTTTGTTGAGGTCAGTGAAGTCCACGCACATTCGCCATTTGCCCGAAGCTTTTGGTACTAAGATGACATTGGCGAGCCATGTTGGGTAAAGGACCGGTCGAAATAGGCTGGTTTTCTTCCCCTTGAGAATTTGCTCTTTGATGATCGTCTGCTTCTCTGGGGCGTGCTTTCTTCTGCATTTCTGGATAGGTTTCACCGATGGGTCAAGGTTGAGCTTGTGTACCACCATCTCCCCAGGGATCCCAAGAAGGTGCTCATCAGACCATGTGAAGACTTGAATATACTCCGAAAGAAAATCTTTGTATTGCTTTTGTACATCAGGTGATAAATCAGCCCCAATTTTTACTCCTAGGGCCGGGTCTTCTTTGAGGAAGACCATCAACAATTCGCCACCAGGCTCGGATGTTGTTGATTCATCCTCGACTCCCTCACCCTTTTTCTTTTTTCCCTCTGGCCTTATGGCTTCGACTGAGATGATGTAGCACCTCCGAGCTATTCCCTAGTTACCTCAGACTTCCCCGATACCGTATTTGGTGGGAAACTTCATTTTTTAGTGATAGGTGGATGGCACTGCCTTTGTCCGGCTGAGGATACCTCGTCCGAAGATGGCATTATAGGCTGACATCCCCTTGATCACGATGAAGTCGACCATAATAGTAATGGTTTTGGGAAGGGTGCCGATAGTGACTGACAGGCTCAGGGTTCCCTCGGGATAGGTTGCCTGGCCGGTGAACCCACAAAGGGGGGTTCGAACTGGGCAGAACTTGGATGGGTTTTCACCCATCTTAAGGAAGCATTCGTATGAAAGTATTTCAGGGGCGCTACCATTGTCGACTAATATCATGTCTATGTTACAATGGTTTATAGTAGCCGACACTACAAGTGTGTCATCGTGCGGGGTAGATAACCCTTCCAGGGCTTGGTCAAAAAATAGCAGGGCCTGCTGCTCGCTCGTCGTTGGGGCTCTGGGTGGCTCGGAGGCCCTGCTTGCCCATTCAGCGTGACGCTTCCTTCCTCGACTACTGTCCCCTCCTGATGTCGCGCCACTAGAAATGACATTGATGTGGACCCCATGGGGTTGATTGTCAATCTCTTCTGGGATGCCACTATCCTCCTTCTAGCACTCGGACACGTACCGAGATAAGTCTCCCTGGCGGACCAGACGCTCGATCTCATCCTTGAGCTGGTGACAGTCTTCGATATGGTGCCCTTGGTCGTTGTGGAATTGGCAATGTTTGCGTCGGTTGCAACGCTTGGCCTTCATAGGCTCAGGTTGGCGGAGAATGCCCGAGCCATTGATGTCTTCATATATCTCATAGACGAGAGCAGATAGAGGGGTGTACCGCTCATATTTCTAAGGGGGTTCCCTCCGGTCTCCGTCTTGATTCTGCCATTTTCCTTGGCCCGAGCCTTGCTCGGATGGTCGCTTCTTATCCCCCTCCCGACCCGAGCCCGTTAGGCCTCGGTAGGCGCTGAGGACTTCCTCGCACTCTGCATGGCGCAGGGCTAGGGTCACCAAGTCGACGAGGGAGGTGGGGGGATGGAGGACCAGTTCTCACCGAAGGTTCTCATCGCGGGTGCCTCTGGTCAGCGCGGTGATGGCAGAGGCAACATCTAGGCGGGGGACACACAGGGCTTCCGATTTAAATCGGTTGATGTAGGCCCGGAGCTTCTCCCCCTACGCCTGCTTTAGTGCCAGCAACCCCACTACCTACCTCGGAGGGCCGTTGCCGGTGAAGCTTTCCTTGAATACTCGCCTGAATTATCTGAAGTCATGAATGTTGTAGGGGACGAGTGCTCGGAACCAGGCCTGAGTGCCTTGGACCAAGGTGGTCACGAACGCTCGGCATTTGACACCGTCGGAGGCCCCATGCAGGGTCATCAGGGTGTCAAAGCTGTCGTAGTGGTCGGCCGGGTCTCCCTGGCCATCGTACTACTTGAAGGTCGGCAACGAGATCCTGGGGGAGATCTCGACCTTCAAGATATGGTCGGAGAATGGAGATTGCTCCTCATCTTCCTTGGTGGAAGTCTTCTGCAGGGCGCACAGGGCACGCTCTTGTTCTGTAAATCATCGCTCAAAATCTGGAAGCTGGAGGGATAACTCCGATTAGCGCTGGATCGAGGGGCTGTGGGGGCGTCCCTGCGGGCTGCCAAAAACGTCCATCGAGGGGATCAGTTTCTGGGAACTTCTGGCACGTCCTAGATTTTTCTCTCCTTGGGGTGGAGGAGGCTTCTTGTTCTGGAGGGGGGGCGTGCGAAGGTCCCCCTGACCTGTTGCGTATAAGCCGTCGTCCCTGGAGGGTGAAACGGCCTCCAGCCATTTGCGGGGAAGCTTCTCCATGGGGAGGGATTTCCTGTGGGAGTCGTAACTTCTCCTTTATATCTGCCTGGGTCCTCATTAGTTCTACGAGGATATCCAGTTTAGCGTTGAGGGTTCGGAGAGGGCCAGAGCTCCCGTTAGGGGGTTGCACCTCCGCGGGTGGTGGAGGCAGCTCGTCGACTTGATTGTTGTCGTCGACGAGGAGGTCTTCCATGGGGTGGGAGGGCGCAGGCTCCCCTCTACCACTACGGTCTTTCCTCTACCTCCGGCGACCATCCTACCAGAGTTTCTTTGCACCATGATGGCTCTTTGTTCGTTTCCCACAGACGGTGCCAGATGAAGAGGCGTAATCTCGCGCTGATCCTGAGCCGTGAGATTCAGGGAGAATCTTTGGTCACAGTCACCACATCTATATGAACTGCAAGGCATGAAACGGATTAGAGGAGCCCAGGGAGGATTCCCTGGGGAAAACCCTCTGATGCTTAAGTCAGCAAGTGTGATAGAGCATGAAGGTGAAGAGAGAGGGCACGAGATTATTCTCCACCAAGAGGTGTGGTGATTTTCTCTCAGGACCATTGCCTTACCTTCTCGGAGGATCTCCCTAGAGTTTATATAGCAATCCGTTTAACATAATAGTCCAGGGAGTTGAGGGGGCTTCGGAGGGTTACGTCCTTGTAGTGGGCTCTTTATGGCGTAAGGACTATTGCTCTCCCCTACCCCTTGGAGTTCCCTGCTCCTGCTGGATGCGTAACGGATGCCTGGATGACCTTCCGACAGTCGGTCTGAGCTAGAGGCGCTTGCTCGGGGTTTTGTCTTGAGCGATGAATATATAGCTCGGGTGGGCCATGTCGGGTCCCCGCGAGGGATCTCTTGACCGATCTGTCGCTCAGACTTCCGGACCTGAGCGGCCGCCTATGAAGTGCTGCTCTGAGTAAGTTTTGAGCTTAAAATAAATGGGCCCAAAATGGGGCTGTCACTTTGGGGGGCTGGGCCTGGTTTGGTCGAATTGGACCTAGTTGGGCCGTGCTCTCGGGTGGCCGATTTTCCCCCTCTCCAGTGATCAAATGAGTGAAACATCATCTTAGGTAAGCTCCGGATCTGAAGAACTTTTTGTTGATGAATTGATGAGAATGTATGAAGAGCTTTATGATAGACATAAGAAAATGAAATCTGAAAATAAAAAAATGAAAAAGAAAATTGATCAGAATACTTGAAATTCTTCTTGTGAAAATTGTCTGAAACTGAAACAATTTCATGATATCTGCTTGTCTACTGTTCATATGTATAAGAAACAAATCTGTTTGCTGAAAAATGAAAATAAACAATTTGCAAATAAAATTTCTGAACTAGAAGACAAACTGAAGTCATTAGGTGATGATCAAATCTTAATCAATGATCTTGTTCAGAATGAAAAGATGATGAAAGAAAATGAAAATCTGAAGGAACAAAATAAAAAGTTGATGGTATTGAATATTGTCATGTCTGAAAGACTTATGTCTCTTGAGAAAGAAAAATGTGTGATTTCTGACAATATTGATAACTTAATCACTCTTGAGAAAGAAACTAAAAAGGAAAATGAATCCCTGAAAGAAAGGATTGCTGTCTTGGAGAAAGGAAAATTGATATGTACAGATGAGTCTGAAAAATTGAGCAACCTGGAACAAGAAATTGAAGATTATAAAACTGCAAATAAAGTGTTGAATGAATGCGATAATTGTAGTGAACAAGAGATTGTTAGTTATGAGATTCATATTGCATCTCTAGAAAGCAAAATTCATGATCTGAAAAACTCAATGTCAAAATTTGTTGATGGTCAAGAGAACTTGGATAAGTTGCTAGGAGTCAAAGTTAATTCTCAGAAGGAAGGACTAGGTTACAACCCAGTAGACACTAAGAGCTTTGGAAATAAACTTTATACATCATTTGTAAATAGCTCTAAACAGACAAGCATTAGAATTCCATCAGTTTTTCAGTTTACAGCTCAGAAAAATCCTAAACAAGTTGCAAGTCAGAAAATTTGAAAACAAACTGAAAAAGTAAAAAGGAATGATTATTTGAAGAAAAATTCAAGAAACACTCATGATAACAATGTGCATGTTGAACACAACTTGAACACACACTCACATGCACACAAAAAGGAAAGTTCATGTCATTACTATCATAAAATTGGTCATTTAATGCATGAGTGTAGATTGATGGAACAAGAGGATCTGAATGCTTACGCAATGCATGATAGGAAATCTCATCTTAAGAATCATGCATTTTAGAAAAAGAGAATTCATTATTTTTGCTATGGCAAGATAGGCCACATTGCTGCTCAATGCTGCTTTGGAAGTAGTAAGAAAAATTCAAGGTCAAATCATGCTAAATTCCCTGTAAACTTTCATGTTTTTAATAAATATGTTCCAAGAGACCAACATATGAAGTGTTTTAATTGTGCGAAGCATGGCCATACAGTCAAGCACTATTGGCAGGTCCAGGGAAGGAATGTTCATCCTAGATCTGTTAGATTCCCTACAAAAGAGAATGTGTTTGGTAGAAATAAATTCATTTCTAAAAGAAAATCCATTGTATGTTATGAGTGTGGAAAGTCAGGCTACAAAGCTGAGAATTGCTGGCTGATTGATAATATAGGACAAAATCTCCATGATAAAAATAGAAACACTCATGTTCATAAGTTCCATGTAAATGCTAATGTGCATAAAAAGAATTCAAAATCTGGTTTATCATGTCATTATTGTGGACAGTTTGGGTATTCCATGTCTAACTGTTATTTGATGAAATCTGATGACATATAATCTCAAAAAATGTGGAGAGCACCCCTCAGAAGTGCCACTAACCATGGAGGACCCAAGAAGTCTTGGGTACCCAGAAATGCAAAATAAGACTTGTATTTGCAGGAGTGCCTTAGAGCTGAGGAATAAAAAGGGGGTTCAATAAACCAAGACACCAAAGTATGGTAAAACCCCATTTCTGCTCTTTACAGGTTTGATCATTTGAATTCTTCAATAATTTCTTTTAGAAAGTTGCACATCATGCTAAATCTGTTAGTCAAAATTTCATACATACATGTTCTTATTTGCATTTGACATTTGCATTGCTCTATATGAGTCATTTCATTCATAGGTTAAGTCATTTGGGCACACATTAGATTGAAAATCTGAATTGCATGTGTTTTGATTCTTGCATATGTCAATTGCATTTGTTTGACAGTTGTATATGTCATGATGCATATATTAGAACAATCTCTGAAAATCTATTGCATACAATCGTTCACCTGCATACATATGTGCTTGATAAAATGTCAACAAAAATTGAGATGCATATAGGATTGTATTTGTAATACATTGTCTTGCATGACCTCTATGGTATATAAATGGTAAGTTACTAAAGGGCAAATGTAATTTGTCTGGAAGTCCTTACTATGTGTGAGGTGGTCTTTAGATCAAGTCCTCTGCCTGGTACCATAAGTCAACATTGCACATAGAGCAGTCTAGACTCTCATAAGCATAATTCATTAAAACTCCCTGCATAGTTTTTATTGCATATGCTGCATTCAAAGCTCAGTATTAAATGCAAATACATAGGGGGAGTCCCTACATTTCATAGTTTACTCATGTGCATATGTTATCATGCATATACTGATTTCAGAATTTAATGTCACTAAAAATCTGTTGCATACATTTTTCATCTGCATACATGTATGATTGCCAAAAGGACATCAAAATTTAAGATGCATAGAGGACTGAATCTGCACTGCATTTTCATGCATGACTTTATTGTTTAATAAATGGTGACATGAATAAAGATAGGTTAAGCATGTCTGTAAACTTTCACCATGCGAGAGGTGATCCTAGGATCTAAGTCCTCCGCCTTGTACCATGGGTCAAGTGTGTGTCTTGAGTCTTGCATTTTTTTTGGCGATCAACATGTTCATGAGCATGAGTCATCAAACTCCTCGTATATATTTTTCATTACAGACGTTGCACTCAGAATTCAGTCATACAGTGCATAAAGTCAGGGGAGTCTGTCAAGATAGCTTGTGTGCCTCATGCATATTTGGTTAGATTAATCCCCTGCATGATCTTCATGTCATATATGATGGTTCAATGCATTTACTTAGGGGGAGTCAATGCATATGCATACATGTGTTAATTTCATATCATTCATATTAAAAATACCAAAAATATTAATTGTCATGATAACTTTTAAGGGGAGGTCATGTCTTGATCTGAATTGTTTTGATCTATCTCTCATTTCATTACTATCTATTTCGGTCGACCAAACCACTCATTTCGGTCAACCGTTGTTTACATCTTCGGATTGAGCTGTTCTTTCTTAAGTCTGAATCTCTCTTGATTACTCTTTAAACCTTGATGTTTCTTGATGCAAGTGAAGTAAAATTCACTTTATTCTTGATTGATTATTTATCCAAGCTTCATCTGATTTTCATTCTTATCTGTTATGGAATCTACTATCTGGTGCTCCTTTATTTGCTGAGGGGGAGATTGCCATATTTACCTGCTTGATTTTAAGTGATATATCATTGATCTATCGGCTACCTGATTAGGATTCAATTACTATATTCCTTGAATTCATATCTGACTGAAGCACTCCTAGCCACCTCTGTTGCACATCTGAAAACTTTTCTCAAACATGATGCATGTTCCTATTGATGTTGATAACTAAATGTTCTTAAAACCTCCTTAACCTAAAAATTGAGAAGATTTCAATCCGTGCACCTTGATCATAAATCTAAAAACTTTGTCAATAAGGAATCTTCTAATAGGATAAAAGTGGTTTAAGTTTAATGTATTCCTTGAGTTTGGATGTGAAAAACTTGAAAATATCTGAGTCATTCCTTTAATAAAACTTAATCGACTGCTTCATGTTATTTCATGCAAAATTTTCTGAATTTTGAAAACCTTGAAATCATGACTTTCTTTGGTTGAGATACATGTAGTAAGTATTGTCTTGGAACATCAAAATTTTCTGAAATGTCTAAGGGAAAATTTAGTCAGAACAATGACTTTGGTCACGGAGAAATCATGTCCAAAGGACTGTGTCATTAAGTGCCATAGTTAACTCTACTGAAAAATCATTGAAAGTTCATGGCAGAGCAATGACTAGGTTGCACTGAGAAACTGGGTTCTTCATCTGAGAAATGGAGTTAACCTATGTCATGAAATACCCTAGTTATCTCTGTTCAATATAAGGCATGACTGTTAGTCACACCGAGTGCTTAGGGATATTGGTGTCTAAACAACGTATATCCTCTAGTTACAAGGTATGTACTGTACTAGATTGCTCTTAAAATTCTTAGCATGAAAATTGATGTTGATCAAATGAAATATCTGAAAATTGTTGAAGATATATTGCTGCAACCCTAGACAAAATCAGATGTATTCATAGTTGTTTAACCTCAATACTACTTCTTGTAACTCCTAAAGGAGTCATTGAACTTTGAGTAAATAAGATGAAGGAAGGTTAAACAAGATTGTCATATGAAGGCTTGGTTCAGTCATATTAAGATTTGATTTCAGATATGAGTACAGAACTGTATTGACAAACTGTGTATACAGCAAATTTAAACCATGATTTTCTATAAAGATTCATAAGCCCTTATAATGGAAGATTTTGAAATATTTCTATTATTAGATTTATGAAATTGGTATCTCATTGAAAACTTTTTTTTAATTACCCAATTTTTGCATGAAGCTTATTTGAAATCCCTATGCTCAATTGCCATTTTCTGTTGAAATTCTTACTTCAGAATGCTCATATCATCTACACATTCAATTCAATATCAGATTTTGCTCACTGTTCTTGATGCAATCCGTCATGACCTGAACTCATCTATAATTGATCATGTGATCTTGCTGATACTTTCATTGAACCTGTGTATGTCTGATGATTTACTTCCATTCCAATCCCTCTATCCAGTCAAAGGGGGAGAATTGCTTCATCAGCATCTTATTAGTCAGCTTGATCTGCTTAAACTTGATTGTCCCTTTGGTTAGCTGATAAAATTTTCATTCAACTCTTTGTCAAAGGGGGAGATAGTCTACTTGTTCAGCTTACTGTTCCTTCCTTTTTGATGTTGTCAAAGGGGGAGAATATGTGAGTCATTAGTAATTCTTCAGAAGCTGTGTTGCATGCTCTTCTATGGGGAGAATATGTGAGTCATTAGTAATTCTGTCAGATGTTGTGTTGCATGATCATTACATTTTTAACTCTTTCAAAAGCTATGCTGCATGACTGACACTTTGATCATCATGATGAATTTATTGCAAATGACTCATAATATTGTCGTCATCAAAAAGGGGAAGATTGTTGTGTCCCTATGATTTTGATGATATCAACTAGGTTTTGATGATGTCAATATTATGTCTCTTTATATACACAACCTTGATGCATTTATTAATGATCGCATCATATATATAGAAGTATGCATTCTATCAGAACAGGTTCTGAAGATGACTCAAAAAATCATGAAAAGACAGTCACTATTGTTAAGCTGAAGTGACAACAGGTCAACGCTACTATTCAAGAAGTGACAACAGGGCAACGCTATTGTTCAAGAAGTGACACCAGGTCAACGCTACTGTTCAACTGTGAGTCAGTAATTGCATTGAAAGGTTAGTGCAGATAGCTTCTATTTGTTAGGTAAGGTTGATGCACATTTCAGTCTGAAGCATATAGGTCAGTGAATATACCTTCTATTTGTCAGGTAAGGTCGATGCACATCTCAGTCTGAAGCATATAGGTCAGTGCATATACATTCTATTTGTCAGGTAAGGTCGATGCACATTTCAGTCTGAAGCATATAGGTCATTGCATACATTCATTTTATCTAGAAGGTCAGTGCACATGTGGAAGATTTGCATTAGAAGGTCAATGCATATGTAGAAGTGTTGCAGCATAGGTTAATGCATGTCATAGACAGGTCTATGCTAGTTAGCTAGCGACTGTAGCATAGGTCGATGCTAGTGAGCTAGAGACTGTAGTGTAGGTCGATGCAGCGATAGATGGCTTGCATTATCAGGTCAGTGCATATAAGTTGTCTGGTCTATTAGGTCGGTGCAGCGATAGATGTTTTGCATAGTCAGGTCAATGCACATATGCATTTTAGTCTACAAGGTCGATGCAGTTGTTGAAGTCATGTACCTTCAGGTCAGTGCACACTGTGCATGTAGTCTGTCAGGTTGATGCTAGCAACCTAGCGGTTGGAGAAAGGTCGATGCTAGTGACCTAATGAATGCAGCTTAAAGTCGATGCATGTTTTGGAAAGGTTGATGAGTGTTTGTTAGTCTTTGCAGCATTATGTCAGTGCAATAGAAGTCATCACTATCAAGGTCGATGTACCTTGTGCATTCACTATAAAGACAGGTCGATGCACCTTCATTAGGGTCTACCTGTGTCACATTAGAGGTCGATGCTTCTAGTTAAACATGTTGTATGGGTTAGTTATACAGGCTGATGCATCTCATTTATGCATCGATGCTTCCGTAAAATTGAGTGCATTCATTTGACATGTATGAATCTGTTGAAGCAATTAAGATTGAATTCATATTTATATTTATCATTTGCTTCAAAACTAATATCTCTTTATCTTTTATCATGACAACCTAGATCCATGATTAAACACCTGGGTTACATAAATGCAGACCACATCAATCTCACGTGGAACTTAAGTAAAGCTGATTTAAGGCTCGTGATCCAAGGCAGGAAGCTGTTCTAAAAGCCTGCCACATGGATTATCTTACTCTCTGCCTATGACACGTGGACCTTCAAAGTACACTTTCTGGATGAAATTATTAAGTAGGAGTGTGTTCTTCATGCGCCCAAACGTCAAGAGCTCATGGGATCACATGACTGGCGCTCTATAAAAGGCGATCGAGCACTCAAATTCACAAGGGCATCCGAGAAGAAAGGGAGATCAGAAGAAGAGGAAAGAAGAGCAAAAGAGTACGAGAGCCAGAGAGTTTGTGAGAAGAGTTAGAGTTAGAGTGCTGAGAGAGATATAGTTCGCTGAAGGAAGAAGAAGGAGAAGGAGAAAAATAGAGTATCGGAAGATTAGAAGAAGTCTGAGTGAAAAGAGAGAGAGTGAGCAGAGAAAGAGAAAGAGAGTGAGTAGAGAAGGAGAAAGAGAGTGAGCAAGAGAGAATAGAGGGAAAGAGTGAGCTCGAGAATCTGTGTCTTCATCAGTTCTTGGATCAGATCCAAAACTATTTTTCTCCTGTGTGAGCTATATCTTTTTGTGTTTTTCTCTTCGGTTTCGTTCTTTGTTTTCCTTACCATTTCAAGTAAGCTATGTGTCAGCGTTTGCAGAGGATCGGTTCCTCTGGACAGCAAGCTATGTTGCTCAGCGGTGTAGCAAGCTGTAATGCTCAGCGGAAGCAAGCTGTGTTACTCAGCGGTGTAAGCAAGCTATGATGCTCAACGGTACAAGCTGTGAGTCAGCAGAAGCCTCACTCGGGTTGAGTGGGAGATGGACGTAGGTCTATGATAGCAGACCGAACCATCTAAAATTCTTTGTGTCTATGGGTTGCTTGCTATGTTGATCACGATAGGTGTATGCTTAGGCTCGTTACATTTGCATCAGGTTAGCCTACATTATTCTGAGCATGCTGAGTGTTAATCTGAATAGAGATCGCACTTTTAATTCTGTTCAGCTTGCTGATTAGTGTAGAATCTGTTTGCACACCGTGTGTTTGATATCTATTTTAAGAGATCAGTTTCTTGAGTAAGAGAGCTCCGTTGTCTCATTAGATTACATTGAGTGTAGTCAAAAGTTTAAGTCTGCAACAGTTTTTAACGAGAATCCATTCACCCCCCTCTGGATTCGTGCCTTGCACCCTAACATAAGCATCCACCCAAGTATTGGCAGTAGTCACTAGTACTTTTTCTATCAAGTTTACATCCAGCATAATCAACATCAGTATATGAAATTAAGTCGAAAGAACATGATGCAGGATACCACAATCCTAAGTCATGTGTGCTAGCAATGTATCTTAAGATTCTTTTCACAGCAATGAGATGGGATTCTTTAGGATTAGCTTGAAAATGAGCACACATACATATACTAAACTGAATGTCAGGCCTAGAACCAGTAAGATATAAAAGAGACTCGATCATACCTCGGTATGTCTTAGAATCTACAAATTTACCATTTTCATCCGCATCTAGAGATGCATTTATTCCCATGGGTGTGGATATGTGCTTGACTTTCGTCATTCCAAATCTTTTTAGGACCTCCAATGTATATTTGGACTGATTTATGAAAAATCCTTCCTTTGTCTATATGACTTGCAGTCCAAGAAAAAAATGGAGTTCTCCCATGAGACTCATTTCAAACTCTCTTGTCATAAGTTCAGCAAATTGCTTGCACATGTTAGAATCAGTTGAACCAAACACAGTGTCATCCACATATACCTATACAATGATGATGTGGCCATTCATTACCTTTGTAAAAAGTGTTTGATCAATCTTACCTCTGATGTAACCTACCCCGGTCATATGTGCACTAAGTCTGTCATACTTGGCCCGTGGAGCCTGCTTTAGTCCATATAGTGCCTTGTTCAATTGATAAACATGGTTTGGCAAATCAATTAGCTCAAAACCAGGGGGTTGTTCTACAAATACTTCTTCTTTTATCAGGCCATTCAAAAAAGCACTCTTGACATCCATTTGATGCAATTTAATGCCTCGGGAGCATGCAAAGGCTAGCAAGATTCTGATGGCTTCTAGTCTAGCAACGGGGGCATGAGATTCTTCAAAGTCAATGCCAAATTCTTGATTATATCCCTTGGCTACCTGATAAGTGTGTATTTTTACATGTTAATATATGATATACACACTTTTTATGAGCTTTAATGTTAATAATTATGCACTTATCACACTTAATATCATTTTTCGATCAAAATGCTTAGTTTGATGAAATTAATTATGATTTGAGCAATAAATATGTTATTTTACAGGCACTCGGCAAGAACTCCACAAGTCTGCGCAAGAATGGGCCAAATATCATGAAGCATGAAAAGAAAAAAAGAAATAAAAAATGAATAAAAATTCGATAAATTGGGCAAAGCCAAAGTTTGGTGAAAATAAAAATAAAAACATAAAAATAAAAAAATCCAAAACATTAACACCTATATATATATATATATTCATATAATATATATATCTATTCTTCCTAATATCTATATACATAACATATCTATATACAACATATCCATATATATATAATATCACCGTCTCCTTCATATAATATATAGTATATAGATATGCTTAGTATATATATACTATGCTTAATATATAGTATATGATATGCTTATAGATATACTTGTAACACCTACAACGTATATAGTATAAGATATCTTAATATCTTTAATATATATATAGATATGCTTAATATGCTTCAAACATCATCAAGCTTCATGGCCAAGGTGTTACACGTTGGAAAAGCATGCAGACAAGCCCTTGTGGTGGGGCTTTGGCAGGAACGAAATGGCCCCCTCCCCTCACGTGGTGAGGCTTCAAACACACCAAGGCACCACGACGCAGCAAAGCCAACTGCCCAAGCCAATTTTCACGCGATGGAGGCAGGCCATGCATGTCCCATGCACAAGCGCACTATGAAGAGGTGTGGCCGAGGCGTCCTTGGGCGCTGCAGGTTACTGAGGCTTGGCAGAGCTTGGCTTCAACACACGTGGCCTCCTCTTCTCACAAGGCAGTTGGGCGCGGCAAAAGCTTCAACGACAGAAAGGTGGTTCGGCAAAGCTTCACATGGCTAGAGGGTCCACATGCAGTTGCAGCGTCCAGAGGCTTAGGGCTCACGTGGGGAAAGAGAAAAGCAAGCAGTCGACTTCGGGTCTCCAGCTGGCAGCGGCCTCTTCCTCATGCAGCCTTCTCGCGGCTTTGGTGGGTCAGCGATGGCAGGTGGCCTTCCGTGGTCGACGTGGGTGGGTGAAGAAAAGATAGAAGTGGCCAAGCTCCCTTGAACGCCCGACCCTTCACGCCAGTGCATCTTCAACAAAAGTAACCGCTATTCATGCAGGCTCATTCATACGGAGAAGCAGCAGAGAGAGGGCTTAAGATGACCCTATAAAAGGGGGCCTGAGATGGGAAGAGAGGAGGTTGGCAGGGTTAAGGAGAGCTTTGTGAGAGTTTTGGCAGATAGTTTGTGGGGTTTGATTGTTATGTTTTAGAGAGTTTTTGGGGAGTGCTTTATGTGTAAGTGCCGTGGGGTTCGGTGGTTGCTATTCTAAGTTACTTTGAGAAGCTTGTTTGAGTTCTATTTATAGTGTTTTGAGAAGGAGGAAGAGGGAGAGAGAGAGAGGGGGGACAAGAGTCCCTTCATGCTATAATCTCGTTCACTATTATTGTTCTCTTCAAATTTCTTCCTTTGTCTCTTGAAATATTTCTTCTGTTAGATTGTGTTAGTTATTTTGTTTATGATTTAAGTTTTCTTGTTATGCAATTATAATCTTGTCTCTTGAGTTGAGTGGTATTGATATTGTCATTTTTCTTGTCTATTTCTTTGATTCGTCTGTTTATTTTTGTGGCTCAAAGTTTGGTGATTGTAATCATTCGGTCACTTTCCGTTCACTTGTCTCATTCATTTTCAAGCATGGGTTTTCATCGTTCCTTCACTTAATTTCTCAATTTCAAAATCAAGTGTTCAACCCAACTCTTACAGTTTTCAATCTTAAAAACTCAAGATTTTCAACTCTAAAATCTAAAATTATCAGTGGATTCGACTCGGTCTCACTACTTAACTATTCTTTGTAATTTGTGGGCCGGATATTTAAATTTGGTGGCGGGGCGTATTAACGACGTGTGTTTTCCCGCCATCAATTTTTGGCGCCGTTGCCGGGGAGTTTATGATTTTTTAAGTTGATTATTTTGTGTTTTTTTTTGTATATAGATTGACCTTAACAATTTTTCTTTTTGTTTTGTAGAAAAAAAAGAAAATCAATACTAGAAAAATAAAATAAAAAAGAAATATGCCGAGGTAAGTCTTCTCTCCCTTTGCCTCTTCTAGAAAAAAAAAAGAGCACGAGGGATCGCTACCAAGTAAATATCCGAACTTTCTCTCTCTTGATCTAATTTTTCCATTTTCATATTATTAACTTCCATAGTGAGAAAATCCAAAAAAAATAATCTTGTTGGCTAGATAGCTTCATTAATTAAAAAAGTACTTGATCCGAAAAATTAAAAAAAAATCTTCATTCCAAGATTAGAAACCACACATCATATTCTAGGTCATGCATCATGTAGGTTGCAATAATTTTTGTTCCATATTTGTGTCTTAGAAAATAATTGTTCATGCATATACATCTTAAACCCCTTGTTTGAACATGTTTGTTGCATGCCATTTTTTAAAACACGCTAAGGGCAATACCCCTAATCAACATAAGATGGGGATTTCATCACCATTCCTTGGCCCACAAACCACAAACTTCTTTGCATCTTTTGCATCATCCCCAGCCTAATAAAAATCAGTAGACATTGGCCCTAGAAAATCACACTGTGATTTTAGTACGATTTGAGTTTATCCTCTTGTGAAAATCGGTGTCTAAGGCAAGACGGTCGGACGGCAAACGCCTTTAGCGGACTAGTGGTTATTTAATTAGGTCCCTACGAAAGTAGGGGGAGCCTCCCACTATCCCACCCCTTACCTGGCTAGTGAAAATTTTGAGAATGAACTTACGTTGTATTTTGCTCACTTTGTGAAACCCCACTTGAAGAATTAGAGTACCCCTAGGTGTCATAGGTTAAATTATTTCATAACTTATTTTTGTCTTCACAAAACAAACAACAAAAAAAATTCAAAAAAAGGGCAACAACAAAAAGAGGGGGGGGGAGATATTTTGGGCATAATTCAATCCAACATTGATTTAAGGAGTCCGAGTGTATGCATGGTAGGAGGTCTCTTCATCCTGACCTAGCTCAGCCTAATTGTGAGATTGAGAGAACCCTACATCGCAGCCTTAGAAATACTAGGGTTGAGTCTGTGGAGATGGAAGCCCAAGAAGAAGGAATTGTCGCCCATCCTAGAACATTGAAAGATTACATGTATCCTTCAAGAGCTAGCCAACCCTCTTGCATCCAGTTACCTAAACATAATGGGCATTTTGAGCTTAAATCAGGAATTATCCAGATGTTGCCTGTCTTTAGAGGGGAGGAAGCTGAGAACCCATATCATCATGTGAGAGACTTCAAGGAAATTTACAGTACAATGAGCTTCACTCACCTAAGTGATGAGTCCCTTAAGTTAAGATTGTTCCCATTTTCTTTAAGGGATAAAGCCAAGAATTGGTTATCCTCATTAAGGCCTTCGTCAATTACAACATGGGATGGCCTCTCCACTGAATTTTTGAGGAAATTTTTTTCAAACCACAAGACTGCCACCATTAGACAGAAACTCAACAGCTTTATCCAACTTGATGGTGAAACTCTGTGGAGATACATGGAAAGATTCAATGATCTTTTACTGCAATGCCCTCACTATAGATTTGAACAATGGAAATTAGTCCAAATTCTATATGAAGGGTTGGATTTCAATACTATGACTATGGTAGAGTCCATGTGTAATGGGGGGTTCACCAATAACGGAGCGAAAGAAGCTTGGCCATTTTTAGATGAAATTGCTAAAAAATCACAATAGTGGGAAACTGTTAGGGATCCTAGAAAGGTAATCACAAGGGGATGTTTGTTCCAGGTGGACAAAGAAGTTGATATGGAGGTCAAAATTAGGAGCATTGGTAAAAATACTAGAAGCCTTAGAAATGACAAGAATTGGAAAAACTTATGAAACTGCCAAAAATGTTGAGCCTTCTATGTATGTGTTGTGCAATGGTTCAGATCACATAGTTGAAAATTGCTCTGAAATCCAAACCTTTAGGGAGACTAGGGCACAAGCTATTTCATATCAAAGACCTAACAACAATCCCTATAGTGACACCTATAACCCAGGTTGGAGGAACCATCCCAACTTCTCTTGGAAGTCCCAGCAGGCTCAAGCCCAAAACTCTCAAGCCCATAATTTTTCAAATAAGGCCTAATATCAGAACAACTTCCAAAACCAGGCCTTTAACAGAGGTCAACCTGTACACCCACTACCTACACAACCGCATCAACAATTTGTCCTACCCACTTATGGTCAATCATCTCACTGTCAACCATCCACGCAAAATGATGATAGGCTTTTATAACAAGTTGATGCGGGACGCTATGCGAATGGGGACTCTATGTGAAGACGCGACCAAGTGAACACTAGACCAGCAACTTTGCAATTAATTGAATGGCGTAGACGCGACACCTAGAGTTCCCTAGAAGGAAATTATGCCAAAATAACAAGAAACTAGGCTCACAGGCGTCCCAAGAGAGGGAAGCACGCCGATCCGCACGGTTGAGAAACCGGCGAGTCTAGGGTGGGTAGCTCCACACTCGTGACTCGGATGAGCCACGAGACGGTCACACTCTCTCACCGTAGCAGTGAACTATACTTTATAAAAGGGCTAGGAACCTAACATACACACAAGCAGCGGCCTCAAGAGTATATACTAAGGAGCAAGCTAACCAAGAAGGAGAACGGACGCGTACCTCCACGCTTGGGGCGTGGGGAAGAAACCCGGCCAAGTCACACGATCCCTGGTACAATGCTAAACGAGTACAACCAAACACAGCCCACTCCTCGCAGGGAGGTAAAAGGCTACACAGCGAGATCCGGGGTCGTGCAACGTGGGGTGACGGGTACCGGGTCGGTGAAGCTCATCGTACGCGAGCCGCCGCGAGTCGGTACTAACTAGGTCCAGCAGCAAGAGTGGCGCGCCACGGAGGCCGAGGAAGATGCCAATGCCCCTGGTAGCACACTGTGCGGGATGGCAAGCCTCCAGGAAGACGAGGGAAGCCGACAACGCTGGCTGGAATCTCCGGAGTGGTCGCGAGCGGTGGGCAGGCTGCTGGCTGGCCTGCGCGCGCGTAGGGGAGCAGCTGGATGAAGACCCTGGCACGTGACCTTCTGCTCGTCCGTTGGTCACGAAACTCGGCGTGGACGCTGGTGAGGGTGTCCCTGGGACACCGGTGAAGTGGCGACTGCAACGGAGTACCGAAGGCGATGTTGCAAAATTTGCAACAGGCCCTACGCGTTCTGGTCTGTCCTCTGGCAGCAGGACCACGGGTCGAAGAGTGGACTGGAACCGGGTCCTCCGGATGGCAAATGGGGCAGAGTTTTCTCTGGTAGATAGGTGAGGGTCGTGGGATGATTGGGTAGCAATGGCGGGGTGGTGTGCAGTGGAGGTTTTGGGCGTGGGCAGTGAAAGGAGGTGGTGCTTAGTTCTGCAATTCAGTGCAGTCAGAACTGAGAGCTGTGAAGGTGGATGGGGTAAGTAGGGCACAGGGGCTCAGAAGCTTGCAATAAAATTCTAGGGGAGGGTTTTGGACGTGGTGACGCAATGATGAAAGTCCCAGGTCATTTGGAGACACATAGAGGGACGTCCCTTTAGAGGGGTTTTGGCACTATTGCGGCAGGACTGCACAGGGGCAGTCTGCGTGACCAAAAGGGGTCTAAAGGGAACTTTTCTCCCCGATGGATTTTTGAAGTGAGATTTTCAGGAGAGGTAGGGGACATGTAGGGGAAGAGAAGTGAAGAAGTGGTCAATGGGACCAGAGGTCGGGAAGGGGGCATACCAAGGTGATCTTCAGGGTTCAGATTTTATGCAGGTCTGCACAGGGGCAGCCAGCGCAGGTAAAAGGATTACAAAGGGAATTTTCGCAAATGGATGAATTTTGACATGGGATTTTCGAGAGTGTCTTGGGGACATGTAGAGGAAGAAAAGTCATGAAGTGGGTGATGGGATTTGAGGCTAATAGATGGACGTTCCAACCTGATCTTTGCGGCCCAATTCTACAGGCAGACAGCTAGACGGGGGCGCAGGATAGCATAGATCTACCTCCTCCACGCTTGCAACATGACCACGATCTTTGAGCTCTGAGCTTGAGGAGAGGTTGGGGAGGTCGTCTCCCAGTAGCTTGAGTAGCAAAGAATGAGAGAGAGAGAGGGCTAGGGCGTCGCACCCTAGAGGAAGAGGAAGAAGAAGAGAGAGGGAGTCACACCCTAGAGGGGAGGGGAGGAAGAAGAAGGAAATGCTCTTGGCAAAAACTCAATTTTCATTCATTCATCAATCCTCCCAAGAGGGGAATACAAGGTAATATATAGAGTATGGGCTCCATCTTCCCTCCTTGGAGTTTGAATTTGAACCCATTTGAATTTGAAATCCATGGGCTCTCTTTTCCACCTTGGAGTTAGAACCCATCATGAGCTCCACTTTCTCTCCTTGGATTTTGAACCCATTTGAATTTCAAATTCATGGGCTCTCTTTTCCTCCTTGGAGTTGGAACCCATCATGAGCTCCACTTTCTTTCCTTGGAGTTTGTGTTTGACCCATTTGAAATTCAAATTCCATGGGCTCCATTCTCCCTCCTTGGAGTTTGAATTCAAACCCGTTTGAAATTTGAAATCCCAAAATGATGCAAACCCAAATACATGCCAAAGACACACCTAAGACGTACCCAATACAAAATACGACCAAGTACATACCAAATACGTACAAAATACAAATACGACCCAAATACGTAGAAAATACAAATACGTATAAAAATACGTAATAAGTGTCAAAGCTCCAGGGGAGACTCCAGACTGTCCCCCAGCCACAAAGAAGTCGGTGTCGACCGAGTCGTGCTACGTGTCCGGTACTGGCGGCTCTCGGAGTCGAGCCGTATTCTTGCTCGGGTGTCCTCACCAATTCTCCCCGGGTGGGAAGAACTCGACCCTGTCGAGTAAGGGTCTCCATCGCTCTGGTATCGCTCGAGCAAGTCCGGATCTATTCTCTCAAGCTCTGTCCGGGTGATCCATGCATCATCAGACGTAGGTCGTCCTCTCCAACGCACCAAGTAGCGGTGATACACGCCACTCCTAGTGGTAGTCACCTGCTCATCTAGTATAGACTCTATCCGCTCACGCTGCTGAGGTGACAGGGCTGGAAGTGGACTCTCAGGGGAGGGTTCACTCACAAGGGGTGGAGAAGGCCCAAACAACTCACTAGGGATCACTGCCGGGTCCCTATATGCGACTAAGTCCGAGACGTTGAATGTGGAACTGATACCATAGTCGTCCGGTAAGTCAACAACATATGCATTGGATCCAACTCGTTTCACTACTCTAAAGGGGCCAGCACCACGAGCCTGTAGTTTCTTCACAGCTCCAGAAGGAAACCGTTCCGGTCTGACCCGGATCATGACATAATCTCCCTCCTGGAACTCGCGGGGGTGTCTATGAGCGTCAGCCAATTCTTTATATCGCGCGTTGCTGGTCTCTATATGGCGACGAATACCATCATGCAAACCCCTAACATGCTCGGCAAACGACTCTGCAGACTGTGACACTCTAGCATGCATGGGTAAGGGAACTAGATCCACTGGCTTCCTAGGTCTATATCCTGTAACAACCTCAAAAGGACTCATTCCTGTGGACCTATTGACTGAGTCATTATATGCAAACTCGGCAAGTGGCAAAATGAGATCCAGTCCCTCTCGCGTTCCCTAATCAAGCACCTCAAGAGGTTCCCCAAACTTCTATTAACTACCTCGGTCTGCCCATCAGTCTGGGGATGGTAAGCTGTGGAGAATTTGAGCTGAGTGCCCAACAAATGCCAAAGGGTCTTCCAAAAGTAGCTAGTGAACCGCACATCTCGATCTGACACAATGGACTTAGGAAGTCCGAATCGGCTCACTACACTAGAGAAGAATAAATGAGCAACCCGTGAGGCATCTGAAGTCTTAGAGCAAGGAATGAAGAGGGCCATTTTGGAAAACCTATCAACCACCACAAAGATGGAATCATGCCTACGGGTGGTCCGTGGCAAACCCAAAACAAAATCCATACTAATATCCTGCCATGGCCTATCGGGCACAGGGAGTGGAGTGTATGGGCCAGAAACTTGCTTCGTCATCTTGGCCACAGTGCAAGTGCGACACTGGGCCACAATGCGAGCAACATCGCGTTTCAAACTAGGCCAATAAAACCGATGCTCAACAGCCTCGATGGTCTTGTTCCGACCAAAGTGGCCGGCTAGACCTCCTGCATGTATCTCCCAAGTGAGGAAGTCGCGAACTGAAGTCCGCGGAATACATAAGCGACTCCCCCGAAAAAGGTAGCCGTCCTGCATGGCATAATCATGATGCTCTCGGGATGGTCCTACCTGGAGGGTGGTATAAATCAGACCAAAGTCCGGACAATCAGCATAGGCCTCCTTCATCCTATCCATCCCAACCACCTCTATACTCATGGTGGATAAAAGATAAGCGCGACGACTCAGAGCGTCGGCCACTCGGTTCTCTGCACCGGCCTTGTGCTTTAGCACAAAGGTATAATCCTGGAGAAACTCCACCCATCGACTGTGGCGAGAATTGAGCTTCTTCTGGGCATGGAGATACTTGAGCGCCTCATGATCAGAAAATAAAACAAACTCCTGGTGTAACAAGTAATGTCTCCAATGCCGAAGGGCCTGCACAACTGCATAAAACTCCTTGTCATATGTGGAGTAACGCAGTTTAGCATCGCTCAATTTCTCACTGAAATAAGCAATGGGGTGGGTCTCCTGGCTCAGAACACCACCAATACCAACCCCGGAGGCATCGCAAGAGACCTCAAACACCTTCGTGAAATCAGGAAGTCTAAGAATAGGTGCTTGGGTCATGCGCTCCTTGAGGAGCCCAAATGCGGCTGAGGCGGCCTTCGTCCACTCAAACGTCCCCTTTCGGATGCAATCTGTAATTGGGGCCGTGATAGAGCTGAAGCCTCGAATAAAGCGGCGATAGAAGGTCGCCAGTCCGTGAAAGCTGCGGACATCATGAAGAGTACGAGGTTCGGGCCACTCCACTATGGCCCTGATCTTCTCCGGGTCAGCGGAGACTCCCTCGCTAGACACGATAAACCCCAAGAATGTGACCTGACTAGTCATGAAAGCGCATTTCTTAGGGTTAGCATAAAGACTCTCTCTCCTCAGAATAAGACAGACCTGCCGTAGATGGTCTAAGTGGGCCTCCCGAGTGCGGCTATAGATAAGGATATCATCAAAATATACCACCACAAAGACCCCAATCAAAGGTCGAAGGACCTGAGTCATCAGCCGCATAAAAGTGCTGGGAGCATTGGTCATCCCAAAGGGCATGACCAGCCACTCGTAAAGACCATCTTTGGTCTTAAAGGCCGTCTTCCACTCATCACCGGGCCTGATCCTCACCTGGTGATAGCCACTCTTCAGATCAATCTTGGAAAACATAGTGGCTCCCGCCATCATATCGAGCATATCATCTAAGCGGGGAATGGGAAATCTATACTTTACCGTGATCTTATTGATTGCACGGCTGTCGACGCACATCCTCCAAGTACCGTCCTTCTTAGGGGCAAGCAAGGCAGGGACGGCACATGGGCTCATGCTCTCACGGAGAGATCCCCTTGTCATCAACTCCTCAACCTGACGCTGAAGCTCAGCGTGATCAGCGGGGCTCATCCTATAATGTGGCAAATTGGGCAATGAGGACCCCGGAATCAGGTCAATAGCATGCTGAATGTCCCGCATGGGTGGAAGACCCTCGGGTAAATCATCAGGAAATACATCAGTAAACTCCCGAAGGACATCAACAACATCATATGGGAGATCACTCTCCGTCTCTCCAACCACCTCTCGGACTACAATGGCAAAAATAGGGTCCCCTCTAACAAAGTCACGCTCCAACTCCCGGGAGCTGACTAGCATCAACCTCCTAGTCGGAGGAACACTCGGGGCGGGGACATCCGGAGGCAAGGTCGTATCCTGAGCTAGCAATGGGGTACTGGGCCCTGGAATAGCAGGAGTCGGGGTACTAGGCCCAACGGGACCCCGGATTGATGGACTCCTCGGTTGGGACGGGTGAAGGGTAATCCGTTGGCCATTATGGTCGAATGTGCATGTGTTTGACCGGCCATGGAGGGTAGCATCCCGATCAAATAACCAAGGCCTTCCTAGGATAATACTGCCTACCTCCATTGGCAACACATCACACCAGATCCCGTCCTGGTAGGCATGGAACTGCAATGGCACCAGACATCGCAGTCTGACAGGAATAGAGGTGGAATCTACCCATGACACGCGGTAAGGGGAGGGGTGGTCCACGGGGGTCAACCCTAAACGTGTCACAGTACCCGTGGAGATAGCGTTAATGCAACTCCCGCTATCTATGATCACCTTACAGGCTTTCCCACCCAGCCGGCAAAAGGTATGAAAGATGGTGGTGCGACGCCAGTCATCACTCACCAACGGCTGGGTCAAGATACACCTGACAACACCCAGCTGAACATCATCTTGGCACTGCGTGCCCTGCACATCTAGCTGCTCGCCCTCAATCAGCTCATCAAAGAACTCCTCCGCGAGCTCCTGGTCAGCCTCATAACTGACGGATACGATCCCATGTGCGAGCTCACCGGTCGAAGACTCCCCGATGACCAAAGAAGATCGGGTAGGACAACTAACAGCATAATGACCAACTCCTCCGCACCTAAAACACTCATGACGGGACCCAGTGCCCTGAGGTGCTCCACTAGTCATCGGCCCTTTTCCCTTGTCATCACGACGGGCCGGGGCTGGTGGAAGCTGGGGTCGGGTAGGAATGGTGGGCTGCTGAGGCCGAGGGGCCGCGACTGGAGCCTGGGGTCGAGGGGGATAGTCCCTCGGAGGGGGAGGACGAGGTCTAGGGACAGTGAAGTCCTGCCGAGTGGGTTCCTGTGGACGGGCCACAGGTCCCCGAGGGTAAGGTCCAGTCATAGCACGAGGGTCCGACCCACGAGGATATGTGGGTCCCAGGCGCTGGACCGGAGCAAACTCGGACTCAAACTGCTCTAACTCGAGTGCGACCTGATAAGCCTCCTCCAGGGTCGTGGCATGGCGGCGAAATAACTCATACTGGTAGTGCGGCCGCAGACCCCGACGGAAGCGAGAGATGGTCATGGCACTCTCCTCCGTGACCCCACATCGCAAGTAGTACTCATCAAAGTCAGCGATGTAGTCGGTCACGGCCCGATCCCCTTGGCTGAGACTCTGCCACCTATCAATAAGCCTCTGACGGTATGTGGCAGGAAGGTATTTTTGCCTGAGCTTTACCTTCATATCATCCCATGTCTCAATCTGGGGTTGATGTCGTTGCATCAACAGGCTCTCCACGTTTCTCCAATAAGTCTGGGCCTGTCCTAGCAATTTCATTTTGGCAAATCGGACTCTCCGGTGGTCCGTCATCTCATACCACTCAAAGTAGCGGTCCATACCCGCTTCCCAATCAACATAGACCTTAGGGTCCAAGGACCCATCAAAGGTGGGAGGATCTGCACGCACGGACCTAAGGAGACGGTCATCCTCGTCGTCCCTATGGGGCCTATAGCCACGCCGAGCACGACCATAACCCTCAACCTCATTATCGGACCCAAAATCATCAAACTCCTGAATACGTGGTCTCCGGTCGTCGGCCCTAGCGTGTGCGGGCCGAAGAGCAGGGTCAAGTGGGCCTTGGGCCTGCCCGGGGACATCCTCACGTGGAGCTCTATCCTGGTTGGGCCGTCCAACTAGACCTTGAATGGTCCGATCGGAAGCCTCCATCCGGTCCTCCATGGCCTTCATCCGGCCCTCCATGAATGCAGCATGATCTCTAAAGCTCTTATCGGACTGATCTATCCGATTCATGAGAGCCTGCATCATATCCTGAAGGGAGAAGTCACTAGGGGCAGCATTCCTAGGGTCAGCCATTGGGACCGGGTGTTGGTAATCTGTACCACGCCGAGTGGGCATGTAATGGAACGAAATGCAAGGGGATTTTTTTTTTCTAATGCAAACTAATGCAAGACTCTAAGGGACAAAAGGGGGTAGAACAAAGACTCAAATGCACCCTAGACAACTTATGGCTCTGATACCAAATTTGATGCGGGACGCTATGCGAATGGGGACTCTATGTGAAGACGCGACCAAGTGAACACTAGACCAGCAACTTTGCAATTAATTGAATGGCGTAGACGCGACACCTAGAGTTCCCTAGAAGGAAATTATGCCAAAATAACAAGAAACTAGGCTCACAGGCGTCCCAAGAGAGGGAAGCGCGCCGATCCGCACGGTTGAGAAACCGGCGAGTCTAGGGTGGGTAGCTCCACACTCGTGACTCGGATGAGCCACGGGACGGTCACACTCTCTCACCGTAGCAGTGAACTATAATTTATAAATGGGCTAGGAACCTAACATACACACAAGCAGCGGCCTCAAGAGTATATACTAAGGAGCAAGCTAACCAAGAAGGAGAACGGACGCGTACCTCCACGCTTGGGGCGTGGGGAAGAAACCCGGCCAAGTCACACGATCCCTGGTACAATGCTAAACGAGTACAACCAAACACAGCCCACTCCTCGCAGGGAGGTAAAAGGCTACACAGCGAGATCCGGGGTCGTGCAACGTGGGGTGACGGGTACCGGGTCGGTGAAGCTCATCGTACGCGAGCCGCCGCGAGTCGGTACTAACTAGGTCCAGCAGCAAGAGTGGCGCGCCACGGAGGCCGAGGAAGATGCCAATGCCCCTGGTAGCACACTGTGCGGGATGGCAAGCCTCCAGGAAGACGAGGGAAGCCGACAACGCTGGCTGGAATCTCCGGAGTGGTCGCGAGCGGTGGGCAGGCTGCTGGCTGGCCTGCGCGCGCGTAGGGGAGCAGCTGGATGAAGACCCTGGCACGTGACCTTCTGCTCGTCCGTTGGTCACGAAACTCGGCGTGGACGCTGGTGAGGGTGTCCCTGGGACACCGGTGAAGTGGCGACTGCAACGGAGTACCGAAGGCGATGTTGCAAAATTTGCAACAGGCCCTACGCGTTCTGGTCTGTCCTCTGGCAGCAGGACCACGGGTCGAAGAGTGGACTGGAACCGGGTCCTCCGGATGGCAAATGGGGCAGAGTTTTCTCTGGTAGATAGGTGAGGGTCGTGGGATGATTGGGTAGCAATGGCGGGGTGGTGTGCAGTGGAGGTTTTGGGCGTGGGCAGTGAAAGGAGGTGGTGCTTAGTTCTGCAATTCAGTGCAGTCAGAACTGAGAGCTGTGAAGGTGGATGGGGTAAGTAGGGCACAGGGGCTCAGAAGCTTGCAATAAAATTCTAGGGGAGGGTTTTGGACGTGGTGAAGCAATGCTGAAAGTCCCAGGTCATTTGAGACACATAGAGGGACGTCCCTTTGGAGGGGTTTTGGCACTATTGCGGCAGGACTGCACAGGGGCAGTCTGCGTGACCAAAAGGGGTCTAAAGGGAACTTTTCTCCCCGATGGAGTTTTGAAGTGAGATTTTCAGGAGAGGTAGGGGACATGTAGGGGAAGAGAAGTGAAGAAGTGGTCGATGGGACCAGAGGTCGGGAAGGGGGCGTACCAAGGTGATCTTCAGGGTTCAGATTTTATGCAGGTCTGCACAGGGGCAGCCAGCGCAGGTAAAAGGATTACAAAGGGAATTTTCGCAAATGGACGAATTTTGACATGGGATTTTCGGGAGTGTCTTGGGGACAGGTAGAGGAAGAAAAGTCATGAAGTGGGTGATGGGATTTGAGGCTAATAGATGGACGTTCCAACCTGATCTTTGCGGCCCAATTCTGCAGGCAGACAGCTAGACGGGGGCGCAGGACAGCATAGATCTACCTCCTCCACGCTTGCAACACGACCACGATCTTTGAGCTCTGAGCTTGAGGAGAGGTTGGGGAGGTCGTCTCCCAGTAGCTTGAGTAGCAAAGAATGAGAGAGAGAGAGGGCTAGGGCGTCGCACCCTAGAGGAAGAGGAAGAAGAAGAGAGAGGGAGTCACACCCTAGAGGGGAGGGGAGGAAGAAGAAGGAAATGCTCTTGGCAAAAACTCAATTTTCATTCATTCATCAATCCTCCCAAGAGGGGAATACAAGGTAATATATAGAGTATGGGCTCCATCTTCCCTCCTTGGAGTTTGAATTTGAACCCATTTGAATTTGAAATCCATGGGCTCTCTTTTCCACCTTGGAGTTAGAACCCATCATGAGCTCCACTTTCTCTCCTTGGATTTTGAACCCATTTGAATTTCAAATTCATGGGCTCTCTTTTCCTCCTTGGAGTTGGAACCCATCATGAGCTCCACTTTCTTTCCTTGGAGTTTGTGTTTGACCCATTTGAAATTCAAATTCCATGGGCTCCATTCTCCCTCCTTGGAGTTTGAATTCAAACCCGTTTGAAATTTGAAATCCCAAAATGATGCAAACCCAAATACATGCCAAAGACACACCTAAGACGTACCCAATATAAAATACGACCAAGTACATACCAAATACATACAAAATATAAATACGACCCAAATACGTAGAAAATACAAATACATATAAAAATACGTAATAAAGTGTCAAAGCTCTAGGGGAGACTCCAGACTGTCCCCCAGCCAAAAAGAAGTCGTTGTCGACCGAGTCGTGCTACGTGTCCGGTACTAGCGGCTCTCGGAGTCGAGCCGTATTCTTGCTCGGGTGTCCTCACCACAAGTTCAACAACTTCTTTCAGCTCAACAGCAATCCTTTACTACCCAACTTCAACAAGCTATTTCTAGGATGGAGGCCCAAGTTGGTCAGATGGCTGAGGCAAATATGAGGAGGGAACCTGGCCAATTACCTAGCCAACCCATAGCGAATCCTAGGAACCACCCGCGTGGCTTTGATCCACAACCAACCTTGCAAGCCAAGAACCCTCATGTAGAGAATGCTAAAGCTGCCACTACATTAAGAAGTGGAAAGATTCTTGAGGACCCACATGAAGAGGGAAGAGGTGAAGCCAGCTCAAGCGAACCCAAGATTTCAGACCTTAAGGATAAGGAGCCCGTGCCTACTTCCACCACTACAGTGGGTCAAGAGGGGAATAAGAAGGAAAAATGGAAGGCTCAAGTTGAGGATACCCCTGAGATTTATCAACCCAAAATCCCTTTTCCATCAGCCCTAGGAACAAGAAAGGAGAAAAAGGAACAACAGGCTCAGGCCCGTAATGAACAAATGATGGAACTATTCAAGCAAGTCCACATCAACATCCCACTTTTTGATGCCATCCAACATGTGCCTGAATATGTCAAATTCCTCAAAGATCTGTGCATACAAAAGAGGGAGCCTAGGACAGCCACTAGAAAAATTTTACTGTCAGAGGATGTGAGTGCTGTCTTATTGAACCAACTCCCACAGAAAATGAAAGATCCTGGTGCACCTCTCATCTCTTGTGTCATTGGGGGCATCACATTTGAAAAGGCCCTACTGGACTTAAGGGCTACTGTGAATTTACTGTCGACATCTGTTTATCAAAAGTTTGGGATAGGACAGCTTAAACCAACCCCGGTGATTCTTCAATTAGCAGACAGATCTGTTAGGACACCTAGGGGGCTGGTAGAGGATGTCCCTGTTAGGATAGACACTTGCTACTTTCCTGTAGACTTTTTGATCCTTGACATGGAACCTAGCCATGATCTGGCTCACAGTCTTATCATATTGGGTCGACCCTTCTTGGCCACTGCCAATGCTAATATCAATTGTAAGTCAGGACTTATGGATATCTCTTTTGGAGATCAGAAAATCACTCCCAATATTTTCATGGCCTCTAAACACGTGGGGAATAAGGAGGACTATTACACAGTTGATGTTATTGAGGACCTAGTTGAAATCTGTTCTCCCTTTGTCCTAGATGAACCCTCTGATTCAGATGAGCCTGATGATAATGAATCCGATTAAGATGTCCATATGATTGACTCAAGGAACAGGGCACTGTAGGGCACCAAAGCTAAACCTTTGCTAAAACTCAACATTGAGCCTACTCTGCCCTCAATCTAGGCCCCCACAGTTGGAACTCAAACCTTTGCCAAAGTCTTTGAAGTATGCATTTCTAGGACCCAAGGAGACTATACCTGTGATAATTGCTTCTGACTTGTCTCCCACACAAGAGGCCCAACTATAAGAAGTCCTCAAACCTCATAAAGCTGCCATTGCGTGGACTGTAGCTGACCTCAAAGGCATTAGCCCCTCAACCTGCATGCATCACATCTACTCTGAGCAAGATGCTAAGCCTGTTAGAGAGTTGCAAAGAAGACTAAATCCCAACATGAGAGAAGTGGTGAAGAAGGAGGTGGTCAAATGGTTAGATGCTGGAATCATTTACCCCATGTCTGATAGCAGTTGGGTGAGCCCTACGCAAGTCGTTCCCAAGAAGTCAGGATTTACAGTCATCCAAAATGAACAAGGTGAGTCTTTGCATACCCGATTGACTACGGGATGGAGGGTGTGTATAGATTACAGAAAATTAAATACAATCACTAAGAAAGATCACTTCCCTTTACCTTTCATTGACCAAATCTTGGAAAAACTTGCTGGACAAAAGTAATTTTGCTTTTTGGACGGTTATTCAGGATACAATTAAGTGGCCATGTACCCAAAGGATCAAGAGAAAATCACCTTCACATGTCCATATGGTACATTTACTTTTAGAAGAATGCCTTTCGGGTTGTGTAATGCACCAGCCACTTTTCAAAGGTGCATGATGACTATCTTTTCTGACATGGTGGGGGATTTTCTTGAAATTTTTATGGATGATTTCTCTATTTTTGGGGATTCATTTGAGACATGTTTAAAAAAATTGGAAAGAATCTTGAAGAGGTGTATAAAGATAAATCTGGTTTTGAGTTGGGAAAAGAGCCATTTTATGGTAAAGGAAGGAATTATGTTAGGGCATGTTATTTCTGAAAGGGGAATCGTGGTTCATAAAGCCAAAATTGATTTGATTTCTAATTTGCCTCCCCCAACATCGGTCAAACAAATCCGATGCTTTTTAGGCCACGTTGGTTTCTACCGACGATTCATTAAGGACTTTTCAAAGATCTCTCATCCTTTATGCAACTTGTTGGCCAAGGATATGCCTTTCCACTTTGATGATTCATGTCTTCAAGCCTATAACTTTTTGAAAAAGGCGGTGACTCAAGCTCCAATCTGACAACCCCCAGATTGGTCACTACCTTTTGAAATCATGTGTGATGCTTCTGACTATGTCATGGGGGCTATATTGGGCCAAAGGGTAAACAAAAGCCCATTTGTGATTTACTATGCCAGTCGAACCCTGGCTGAGGCTCAAAAGAATTATACCACAATTGAGAAAGAATTGTTGGCTGTGGTCTTTGCACTAGAGAAGTTCCGATCCTATCTTTTAGGATTCAAAGTCATCATCTATTCTGACCATTCTGCTCTAAGATACCTATTGTCCAAAAAAGAGGCCAAACCCTATTTGATCAGGTGGATCTTGCTTTTGTAAGAATTTGACATTGAGATTCGGGATAAAAAGGGGTCAGAAAATGTTGTAGCAGATCACTTATCCAGGATCCTCGTGCAAGAAAGCGAACCTGTTCAAGAATCCTTCCCTGATGAACAACTCCTGAGCATTTCACAGATGAAACCTCCATGGTTTGTTGATATTGTTAACTATTTGGGTGTAGGATTAATCCCTGATGGATGGTCCAAATAGGAGAAAGATCAATTTCTCGCTCAGATAGGAGGACCCGAAACTTTTCTGAATCTGTGCTGATAATGTCATAAGAAGGTGCGTCCAAGAAAATGAACATCAAAGAATTCTCATCTTTTGTCATACTCTTTCATGCGGGGGGACATTTTTCTGGGAAGAAAACTGTAGCAAAAATACTACAAAGTGGCTTCTACTGGCCCACTCTCTTCAAGGATGCCCACACATTCAGTCAATCTTGTCCCAAGTGTCAAACCATGGGAAACATTTCAAAGAGAGACATGATGCCATTAAACCCCATCCTTGTGGTTGAAATCTTTGATGTTTGGGGGATTGATTTCATGGGTCAATTTCCACCATCCTTTGGACATGAGTACATACTTATGGCTGTTGATTATGTCTCTAAATGGATTGAGGCAGTGGCTACTAGAACCAGATCATAAAGTGGTTACAAAGGTCATCCAGAAAAATATCTTTTCTAGGTTTGGATTTCCGAGAGCAATAATCAGTGATGGGGGTAGCCATTTCACCAACTCCCAGTTCAAAATCTTGCTTAGAAAATATGGGATCAACCACAAGGTAACCACACCTTACCATCCTTAAACAAGTGGACAAGTGGAAGTCTCTAATAGAGAGATCAAGAACATTCTACAAAAAATAGTCAGACCTGATAGAAAGGATTGCTCAGAGAGACTGGATGATGCTCTATGGGATTATAGGACAGCCTATAAGACCCCCATTGGGATGTCACCTTTTCGGTTGATCTATGGGAAAGCATGTCACCTTCTGGTAGAATTGGAACACAAAGCATACTGGGCTGTAAAGTAATTCAATTTGGACTTGGCCCAAGCAGGAGAAAATCGGACATTACAATTGAATGAGCTAGATGAGTTACGGAGGGAATCTTATGAAAATTCTAGGATTTACAAGGCCAAAATGAAAGTTTTTCATGACAAACACATCTCTCGAAAAACTTTTAAGCCTAACCAACGAGTTTGGCTGTTCAACTCTAGGCTCAAACTTTTTCCTGGAAAGCTTAGATCTAGATGGGACGGTCCTTTCATAGTGCACTCAGTGTCCTCCCATGGTACAGTTGAAATTCTTGATCCTAAGAGTGGGACTATTTTTAAAGTAAATGGCCAGAGACTCAAACCTTATATTGAGGGAGTTTTAGTTGACATGCACATTGATGAGGTACACTTCACAAACTCACTATGAGCTGCATTACGTCTGGCTGAAGACGTAAAACTTAACGCTTTATGGGAGGCAACCCAAGTTTTTATTATAATTTTATTATTATTTTACAGGTGTGAATAAAAGGATAAGTTGGGGGGAGAGAGAGGAGATTGCTTAGACTGCCAGGCTGTCATAAGCCAAAACCATCGAAGTACACTGCCATCAGGTTGTACCATTCCTTCACATATTTCATGTCTACATTGTTCTATTATTCCATATTGTCCATGCTGATGTGACACAACCTCGGACCTAATTTAACAAGCACAACCACAAGGCTATGAAACCTACGTAAGCGGACCTTTGTATGGCACACACCCTTAACCCGGGGGTAACTCGGGGATGCTGAGTCGAGGAAATGGGACAAGCCCCTTGTTGGTAGAGGGCCAGCAAAGTCTAAGTCAAACCTCCCCTTGAGGTGCGGATATTCAACTCAATGTGTTGGCCTTGGCCGAGGGACGCGGATCACTCACTCACACCCACGGTGGTCGCACAAGATGGTGGAACCTTTGGACCGAGCGCTCCCTCTCTAACCGACGGTGCAATTGAAGAATATTAAATGAACAAGTATAATTGAGAGCAAGGGATGAGTTCTCACCTAGCCAGTTTGAAGAAACTGACTCCGGTCGGAGACGGGGGCGAGCGGGGAGGCGAGGGGAGGCACCCGCACGCCGCGTCGATGAAGCTTCAAACCTGCGAGTGTAAATAATACATGAACTACCCCCATGCAAGGGGGGGATCTCGGGAAAGGGAAGCCAATAAATACACTCAATACGACCTCCACGCAGGGAGGGGCCTTCAGCCGGCCAAGCGGGGAGGGGAATTCGAGATAGAAGTGAAGAGAGGGAAGTCGAAGCCGAATCTGCCCACTGACTGTGTCTCAAGACAGACCGTCAGGTATTTGGACGTTGTGGTCAGCCCCAAATTTTTTTACAGATGAAACCACTTGGAGATTCTTTGTAGCTAGATCTGGATGATGCTTGAATTTTGTAAATTTCTTCGGGCACCGCTGCTGGTCGGGGTAGGGGCTTGAACAGGGTGGCAGACCCTTGGATCTGACAGCTTCAGGTTCCCAACAGCAGGAAGCAGAGGTTGCCACGGTCGCTCCAGAGCTCAGAATCAGGTGCAGCTAGAGTCGTTGGAACCGTTGACGAGTCCTCTTCGAAGCAAGACCAACGGAGATGCCAGCTGATGTTGGGGTCGACCGGTAGGCTCTGAACAATGAGGAGGGGTCAGTGTAGACTGAGTGGAAGCAGAACCGAGCACCCGAGGGAGAAAATTGATAACTTTCAGGTCCGATCACCAAATGGGGCTCTGCTTCTTGGAGATGTTAGAAGATTCGTAGTAGAAGATGTTTGAAGAAGAACTCTCGATCCGGCTCTTTTGTAAATTTCATGACTCTTGTTGATGTGCTTGCAAGGTTATCATGTAATTTTATGAGTGCTGACCTTCTAGTGGTTATGGGTGGACCTGGACAACCATATATAGACCAATCATGCCATGATGCCATATGGACCTTGATGAGCCTTGGTGGGCCTGGGCAACCATATGTGGACTTATCATGCAATGTTGTCATGTAGACTTTGGTGGGCCTAGGTGGGCCGGGACAACCATATGTGAACCTATCATGCAAAGTGGTGATGAATGTCGAGGGACCCGGACATCCGTAGATGCTTTTGACATGCTTAAGACCCATGATGAATGAAGGTGGACCAATACATCCGAATATGGACCACTCATGCTTTCTACTTGACATGTGGGTGATATGAATGAATGGACCCAACATAGTGTTCATGCCAAGTGGTGTGGTAAGCCTAGACACATGCATGTTTTTCCTTTGGGTGACTTCCATGTGTATAGGTGTGGGAAAACCTTTGAACTCCCATTGGAAAGGATCGAATGGATCTAAGAAGGTGGTCATCATGGGGTGGGGTAATTCATCAATCCCTAGGTGTATGTTACCTAAGGTCAAGGTTCTCATCGTATAGCTTGGGTCATGGTTGAGGTGGGCTTGGCTCAACATGGTGGGTATGGGTAGGAATGGGTGGGTGGTGGGTGATGTCGGTGGGTCACATGGGGATCTAGGCTCCCATAGGAAAGGGTCAAAGGGGTCATGGAAAGGGCTACTTAGAGGGAGGGACTCTATGTCTTCAAGGTTCCCAAATGATGAGTCATCCTCCTCCAAGAAAATTGGGCCAAGGTCTCTAGTGAGTTGACCGTTTAAGGCATTTAAGATCTCAATGGGTGGGGGGTAGGTCGGAGTAGGTCGGTCGGTCTTTGCTTCCAAGGGATCGGGTGTTTGGATCATAGGCTCCTCCTCCAAGGGGAGTAATGGGTCTTTTGGTGGAGGAGTGGAGATAGCCGGCTCATGGTACTCCCGGGGTGGTGAACATGGACGGGCTTGGGTTGGGCTTGATAGGGGAAGTACTTGGGTTGGAGTTGGGGTTGGGGGTGGAAGAGTGGTTGGTTGAGAAGGTCAGGATTGGGGTGCATAGATCTATCTAAGATCATCCCTCATTTCAACCCAAGATTCAATGGGTGCTTCCCCTTTGGCTTCTCTCAAACCTACAATGTACTCCCATTCTTTCCTAGCTTGGCGCCAGAGCAAACTATTGGCATAGTTGACTTGGATAGGCCCCGATAAGGTGAACCTCCCAAAGTGTCGATCTATGGAATTTTCCCATTCTTGATATATGCTAGGGCGGGATCCATCAAACACAAAAGCTTCTAATGGGCCTAAGAGTGGTGAGTATGCCAAGTATGAGGTAGTCATCATGGTGGACAAGGGTGATGCACAAGTGAATAATACAATGGCCCTAGGACTAGACTTAGTAGAGACAAGTCTAAAACTTACTCTGATACCAATTTGATGTGACACCACCTCGGACCTAATTTAACAAGCACAACCACAAGGCTATGAAGCCTACATAAGCGGACCTTTGTATGGCGCACACCCTTAACCCGGGGGTAACTTAGGGATGCCGAGTCGAGAAAATGGGACAAGCCCCTTGCTGGTAGAGGGCCAGCAAAGTCTAAGTCAAACCTCCCCTTAAGGTGCGGATATTCAACTCAATGTGTTGGCCTTGGACGAGGGACGCGGATCACTCACTCACACCCACGGTGGTCGCACAAGATGGTGGAACCTTTGGACCAAGCGCTCCCTCTCTAACCGACGGCGCAATTGAAGAATATTAAATGAACAAGTATAATTGAGAGCAAGGGACGAGTTCTCACCTAGCCGGTTTGAAGAAACCGACTTCGGTCGGAGACGGGGGCGAGCGGGGAGGCGAGGGGAGGCACCCGCACGCCGCGTCGATGAAGCTTCAAACCTGCGAGTGTAAATAATACATGAACTACCCTCATGCAAGGGGGGGGGGGGATCTCGGGGAAGAGAAGCAAATGAATACACTCAATACGACCTCCACGCAGGGAGGGGCCTTCAGCCGACCAAGCGGGGAGGGGAATTCGAGATAGAAGTGAAGAGAGGGAAGTCGAAGCTGAATCTGCTCGCTGACTATGTCTCAGGATAGACCGTTAGGTATTTGGACGCTGTGACCAGCCCCGAATTTTTTTGCAGATGAAACCACTTGGAGATTCTTCATAGCTAGATCTGGATGATGCTTGAATTTTGTAAGTTTCTTTGGGCACCGCTGCTGGTCGGGGTAGGGGCTTGAACAGGGTGGCAGACCCTCGGATCTGACAGCTTCAGGTTCCCAACAGCAGGAAGCAGAGGTTGCCACGGTCGCTCCAGAGCTCAGAATCAGGTGCAGTTAGAGTCGTTGGAACCGTTGACAAGTCCTCTTTGAGGCAAGACTAACGGAGATGCCAGCTGATGTTGGGGTCGACCGGTAGGCTCTGAACACTGAGGAGGGGTCGGTGCAGACTGTGTGGAAGCAGAACCGAGCACCCGAGGGAGAAAATTAATAACTTTCAGATCCGGTCGCCAAATGGGGCTCTGCTTCTTGGAGATGTTATAAGATTCATAGTATAAGATTTTTGAAGAAGAACTCTCGATCCGATTCCCCACACGATCGTTTCAGTCGAGCTTCCAATCCGGCCTTGGTCTCCTGCCAGGGGGGATCTGTGCAGTTGTGGGAGAATGGCTCTCCTGGTCGATCACAAACTCGGAATGGGACGGAACCACCACCGTTGCGAAGAAGACAGGCAGACGCTTCCGTCGATGTATGGTATGCCACCTGAAACTCTCAGGGGACGACAGAGTGGCCTCTGCAACCTGCGGCCAATCTACTGCCTGCAACCAGAACTTGAGAGGGTGGAGATAGGTAATGGGGAATGGGGTAGATGGGAGGGGAAATGAGGTGGTTGTGCGTAGGGGCAACCCCCAGCTATGAGGGGGTCTAGGGGGGGGGTTTCAAGGTGTGGGTAGGGGAGAATGGGGGTTGGAAGGGGGTGTTTGCTATGGGTGAGAGAGGAGCTGCGAATTTGGGCTTGGAGGGAGAGGGGAAGGTGAGGGGGGCACAAGTGGGTGGAAGGAAGGTGAGTTTGAATTTTCCTTAATGGAGGGTATTCAATGGTGGTCTTGGGGATGGGAGGGGTTGTGTTGGGGAAGGGAAGGGGTGCTTGGGGTAGTGGGAAGGGTGCTTGGGGAAGTGGGTGGGGTAATTGGGGGTTGGGAGGTGGTGCTCGGATTGGTGGAAGCTCTATTGGGACTAGGGGGTGGAGTAATGGGATGTGTGGGGAAGGGGAGTGGCCTTTAATGGGGGTAGTTGGGAGAGTGGTGGTTGGGAAGGGAGGAGAGAGAAAATTTTTTTAATTGGGTGTGGAGGAGAGAGAAAGGGGAGTGAAAGAGAGAGATTAAGAGAGGGATGGGTGGGGAATCTCTCCCCTAGGGTCTCTCACCCAAATAATGGAATCTCTCCACTAGATAAGAAGTTTGAACTCTCAAAATGGCAAGTTTTTCATTCATTGATTCATTACCTCAAAATGGAGAGAGTGGGGTCCTATTTATAGGGATACCACAATTTACAATAAGACCTTGACTTTTGACACATCGACTAATAACCAACAAGATAGGGGCGCCCATGGGCCAAGCCCAATGAATTGGGCCCAATAGCTAACTAATAAACCTAATGACACTCAAACCTAGGGAAATAAGCACAAGACCTAGAGACATGACTCAAATAAAAGGGACATTACAATGATATGACTCAAATAAAATAAAGAAACATACATAGGACTCAAAATAAATGACTAGACCATGCCGGATGCAACCGGTGTGAGGAGACGAGCCGTGAATGTGGGCATGGGAGGTGATGTCCCCATCACGTGCCATTGAGGGCAATGTCATTTAAGTTTGGGGGACGAAAATCATGCCATTGCACATGTTGCATTCATATACAATCTCAAAAAAATAAAAAAATAAAAATAAAACCCATTTTGAGTTTCATGATTCATGCTTCCATTGAAAGTAATTCTGGAATAAAAAAAACTCGGATAAGAATGATGGAAAATTTATTTAATATAGCAATGGAAAACTGATATAAGAATCTTTTTAAAGTTCAGGTGCACTATTAGAAAAGAAAATCACTTTGCACGCTAATGAAACAAGTAGGACAAGCCTTCTGCTATTTTGGATAGGTTGTCTGATATTCAGCACTTCTTAAAATAAGAGATGTTTTATAAGCTTTTTGCCAAGTTATCTATCAAAGTTAGTGCAAAAGCACAATTGAAAAAAAAAGAAAAAATTGAGAAAAAGGCACCATGAAAAATGCCCCGAATCTGAGTAATCGGGCCTACTTCACCTAAGACGTGTTGAGGTTCGCGTCAAAAGAAAAAGGGAACCTTGATCTGTGAAACTGGACCTGCTTCTCCTAAGGTAAGAGTCGAGGTTCGTGTTAAATAGTGAAGGGTAGTGCAGCATCATGTGTGTAGAAAAATTAAAAAGATCCCTAAGGGACGAAATAATAAGATAGATAAAAGCTAGTATTCTTAATGCCCTGATTAAGAAATGCAGGGTTGAAAGGCACTTGTTCAGAATAACAAATAGGGGATGTAATTGTCTTCGCTGTGGACTTAACTTTCATTTCACGTGCACAAGTGCTACTGAATTTTGATTAGAATTCTTGATCATCTGCCCTAATTTCCTACATAAGGCTAGTATGTGTTATGTGTTAATGATTCCGAAATCCTACTCCTAAGTCAACTCTATGAAAGAAGCTCTGGAAATGAGGCTTGAATATTTTAAACTCCTGTCGGTATTTAATTTTTATTTGTTTGTATTGCTAAGGGACTGGCAACAAGTAAGTTAGGAGGTGTGATAAGTGTGTATTTTTATATTTTAATATATGATATATATACTTTTTATGAGCTTTAAAATTAATAATTATGCACTTATCACACTTAATATCAATTTTTGATCAAAATGCTTAGTTCGATGAAATTAATTATGATTTAAGCAATAAATATGTTATTTTGTAGGCACTCGGCAAGAACTCCACAAGTCTATGCAAGAATGGGTCAAATATCATGAAACATGAAAAGAAAAAAAGAAATAAAAAATGAATAAAAATTCGATAAATTGGGCAAAGCCTAAGTTTGGTGAAAATAAAAACAAAAACATAAAAATAAAGAAAAATCTAAAACATTAACACCTATATATATATATATCTAAATATTCAAATAATATATATATCTATACATTCATATAATATATATATCTATTCTTCCTAATATCTATATACATAACATATCTATATACAACATATCCATATGTATATAATATCATCGTCTCCTTCATATAATATATAGTATATAGATATGCTTAGTATATATATATATATATTATGCTTAATATATAGTATATGATATGCTTATAGATATACTTGTAACACCTACAACATATATAGTATAAGATATCTTAATATCTTTAATATATATAGAGATATGCTTAATATGCTTCAAACATCATCAAGCTTCATGGCCAATGTGTTACACGTTGGAAAAGCATGCAGACAAGCCCTTGTGGTGGGGATTAGGCAGGCACGAAATGGCCCCCTCCCCTCACGTGGTGAGGCTTCAAACACACCAAGGCACCACGACGCAGCAAAGCCAACCGCCCAAGCCAATTTTCACGCGATGGAGGCGGGCCATGCACGGCCCATGCACGAGCGCACTATGAAGAGGTGTGGCAGAGGCGTCCTTGGGCGCTGCAGGTTGCTGAGGCTTGGCAGAGCTTGGCTTTAACACACGCGGCCTCCTCTTCTCACAAGGCAGTTGGGCGCGGCAAAAGCTTCAATGGCAGAAAGGTGGTTCGGCAAAGCTTCACATGGCTGGAGGGTCCACATGCAGTTGCGGCGTCCAGAGGCTTAGGGCTCACGTGGGGAAAGAGAAAAGCAAGCAGTCGACTTCAGGTCTCCAGCTGGCAGCGGCCTCTTCCTCATGCAGCCTTCTTGCGGCTTTGGTGGGTCAGCGATGGCAGGTGGCCTTCCGTGGTCGACGTGGGTGGGTGAAGAAAAGATAGAAGTGGCCAAGCTCTCTTGAACGCCCGACCCTTCACGCTAGTGCATCTTCAACAAAAGCAACCGCTATTCATGCAAGCTCATTTATACGGAGAAGCAGCAGAGAGAGGGCTTAAGATGACCCTATAAAAGGGGGCCTGAGATGGGAAGAGAGGAGGTTGGCAAGGTTAAGGAGAGCTTTGTGAGAGTTTTGGCAGATAGTTTGTGGGGTTCGATTGTCATGTTTTAGAGAGTTTGTGGGGAGTGCTTCATGTGCAAGTGCCGTGGGGTTCGGTGGTTACTATTCTAAGTTACTTTGAGAAGCTTGTTTGAGTTCTATTTGTAGTGTTTTGAGTAGAAGGAAGAGAGAGAGAGAGAGAGAGTGGGGGCAAGAGTCCCTTCATGTTACAATCTCGTTCACTATTATTGTTCTCTTCAAATTTTTTCCTTTGTCTCTTGAAATATTTCTTATGTTAGATTGTGTTGGTTATTTTGTTTATGATTTAAGTTTTCTTGTTATGCAATTATAATCTTGTCTCTTGAGTTGAGTGGTATTGATATTGTCATTTTTCTTGTCTATTTCTTTGATTTATCGGTTTATTTTTGTGGCTCAAAGTTTGGTGATTGTAATCATTCTGTCACTTTCCGTTCACTTGCATCATTCATTTTCAAGCCTGGGTTTTCATCGTTCCTTCACTTAATTTCTCAATTTCAAAATCAAGTGTTCAACCCAACTCTCACGGTTTTCAATCTTAAAAACTCAAGATTTTCAACTCTAAAATCTAAAATTATCAGTGGATTCGACTCGGTCTCACTACTTAACTATTGTTTGTAATTTGTGGGCTGGATATTTAAATTTGGTAGCGGAATGTATTAACGGCGTGCATTTTTCCGCCATCAATTTTTGGCGCCGTTGCCGAAGAGTTTATGATTTTTAAGTTGATTATTTTATGTTTTTTTTGTCTATAGATTGACCTTAACAATTTTTCTTTTTGTTTTGTAGAAAAAAAAGAAAAGCAATCCTAGAAAATCCAAAAAAAAGGAAATATGCCGAGGAAAGTCTTCTCTCCCTTTGCCTCTTCTAGAAAAAAAAAGAGCACGAGGGATTGCTACCAAGTAAGTATCCTAACTTTCTCTCTCTTGATCTAATTTTTTCATTTTCATATTATTAACTTCCATAGTGAGAAAATCCAAAAAAAATAATCTTGTTGGCTAGATAGCTTCATTAATTAAAAAAAATACTTGATCTGAAAAATAAAAAAAATCTTCATTCCAAGATTAGAAACCACACATCATGTTCTAGGTCATGCATCATGTAGGTTGCAATAATTTTTGTTCCATATTTGTGTCTTAAAAAATAATTGTTCATGCATTTGCATCTTAAACCCCTTGTGTGAACATGTTTGTTGCATGCCATTTTTTAAAAAACGCTAAGGGCAATACCCCTAAATAACATAAGGTGGAGATTTCATCACCATTCCTTGGCCCACAAATCACAAACTTCTTTGCATCTTTTGCATCGTCCCCAGCCTAATAAAAATCAGTAGACATTGGCCCAAGGAAATCACACTGTGATTTTAGTACGATTTGAGTTTATCCTCTTGTGGAAACCGGTGTCTAAGGCAAGACGGTCGGACGGCAAATGCCTTAAGCGGGTTAGTGGTTATTTAATTAGGTCCCTACGAAAGTAGAGGGAGCCTCCCACTACCCCACCCCTTACCTGATTGGTGGAAATTTTAAGGTTGAACTTACGTTGTATTTTGCTCACTTTGTGAAATCCCACTTGAAGATTGAGAGTACCCCTAGGTGTCATAGGTTAAATTGTTTCATAACATATTTTTGTCTTCACAAAACAAATAACAAAAAAAAATCAATAAAAAGGGCAACAAGAAAAAGAGGGGGGGAGATATTTTGGGCATAATGCAATCCAACTTTGATTTAAGGAGCCCGAGTGTATGCATGGTAGGAGGTCTCTTCGTCCTGACTTGGCTCAACCTAATTGTGAGATTGAGAGAACCCTACATCACAGCCTTAGAAATACTAGGGTTGAGTCTGTGGAGATGGTAGCCCAAGAAGAAGGAATTGTCGCCCATCCTAGAACATTGAAAGATTACATGTATCCTTCAAGGGCTAGCCAACCCTTTTGCATCCAGTTACCTGAACATAATGGGCATTTTGAGCTTAAATCAAGAATTATCCAGATATTGCCTGTCTTTAGAGGGGAGGAAGCTGAGAACCCATATCATCATGTGAGAGACTTCGAGGAAATTTGCTGTACAATGAGCTTCACTCACCTAAGTGATGAGTCCCTTAAGTTAAGATTGTTCCCATTTTCTTTAAGGGATAAAGCCAAGAATTGGTTGTTCTCATTACAGCCTCGGTCAATTACAACATGGGATGGCCTCTCCACTGAATTTTTGAGGAAATTTTTTCCAAACCACAAGACTGCCACCATTAGACAGAAACTCAATAGCTTTATCCAACTTGATGGTGAAACTCTGTGGAGATACATGGAAAGATGCAATGATCTTTTACTGTAATGCCCTCACCATGGATTTGAACAATGGAGATTAGTCCAAATTCTGTATGAAGGGTTGGATTTTAATACTAGGACTATGGTAGAGTCCATGTGTAATGGGGGGTTCACCAATAAGGGAGCGGAAGAAGCTTGGGCATTTTTATATGAAATTGCTGAAAAATTACAACAATGGGAAACTGTTAGGTATCTTAGAAAGGTAATCACGAGGGGAGGTTTGTTCTAGGTGGACAAATAAGTTGATATGGAGGTCAAAATGGGAGCATTGGCAAAAAGACTAGAAGCCTTAGAAATGACAAGAATTGTGAAAACTTATGAAACTGCCAAAAATGTTGAGCCTTCTATGTGTGTGTTGTGCAATGGTTCAGATCACCTGGTTGAAAATTACTCTGAAATCCAAAGCTTTAGGGAGACTAGGGCACAAGCCAATTCATATCGAAGACTTAACAACAATCCCTATAGTGACACCTATAACCAAGGTTGGAGGAACCATCCCAACTTCTCTTGGAAGTCCCAGCAGGCTCAGGCCCAAAACTTTCAAGCCCATAATTTTCCAAATAAGGCCCAATATCAGACCAACTTCCAAAACCAGGCCTTTAACAGAGGTCAACCTGCACACCCACTACCTACACAGCCGCATCAACAATTTGCCCCGCCCACTTAGGGCCAATCATCTCACTCTCAACCATCCACGCAAAATGATGATAAGCTTTTACAACAAGTTCAACAACTTCTTTCAGCTCAACAACAATCCTTTACTACCCAACTTCAACAAGCTATTTCTAGGATGGAGGCCCAGGTTGGTCAAATGGCTGAGGCAAATATGAGGAGGGAACCTGGCCAATTACCTAGCCAACCCATAGCGAATCCTAGGAACCACCCATATGGCTTTGATCCACAACCAACCTGGAAACCCAAGAACCCTCATGTTGAGAATGCTAAAGTTGTCACTACATTAAGAAGTGGAAAGATTCTTGAGGACCCACATGAAGAGGGAAGAGGTGAAGCCATCTCAAGCTAACCCAAGATTTCAAACCTTAAGGATAAGGAGCCCGTGCCTACTTTCACCATTACAGTGGGTCAAGAGGGGAATAAGAAGGAAAAAGGGAACGCTCAAGTCGAGGATACCCCTGAGATTTATCAACCCAAAATCCCTTTTCCATCAGCCTTAGGAACAAGAAAGGAGAAAAAGGAACAACAGTCTCTGGCGCATAATGAACAAATGATGGAACTATTCAAGCAAGTCCACATCAACATCCCACTTTTAGATGTCATCCAACATGTGCCTGCATATGCCAAATTCCTCAAAGATCTATGCACACAAAAGAGGGAGCCTAGGACAGCCACAAGAAAAATTCTACTGTTAGAGGATGTGAGTGCTGTCTTATTGAACCGACTCCCACAGAAAATAAAAGATCCTGGTGCACCTCTCATCTCTTGTGTCATTGGGGGCATCACCTTTAAAAAAGCCCTATTGGACTTAGGGGCTAGTGTGAATTTACTGTCGACATCTATTTATCAAAAGTTTGGGATAGGAGAGCTTAAACCAACCCCGGCGATTCTTCAATTAGCAGATAGATCTGTTAGGACACCTAGGGGGCTGGTAGAGGACGTCCTTGTCAGGATAGACACTTGCTACTTTCCTGTAGACTTTTTGATCCTTGACATGGAACCTAGCTATGATCTGGCTCACAGTCCTATCATATTGGGTCGACCCTTCTTGGCCACTGCTAATGCTAATATCAATTGTAAGTTGGGACTTATGGATATCTCTTTTGGAGATCATAAAAT
The DNA here is from genome assembly GCA_022559845.1 of Amorphophallus konjac. Classification (NCBI taxonomy): domain Eukaryota; kingdom Viridiplantae; phylum Streptophyta; class Magnoliopsida; order Alismatales; family Araceae; genus Amorphophallus; species Amorphophallus konjac. The sequence goes on along the minus strand of CM040127.1, from coordinate 82,795,473 downwards.
AACTCTCAATGTTTTCATGGCCTCTAAACATGTGGGGAACGAGGAGGACTGTTACACAGTTGATGTTATTGAGGACCTAGTTGAAATCTGTTCTCCCTTGGTCCTAGATGAACCCTCTGATTCAGATGAGCCTGATGATAATGAATCCACTGAAGATGTCCATATGATTGACTCAAGGAACAGGGCACTGTGGGGCACCAAAACTGAACCTTTGCCAAAACTCAACATTGAGCCTGCTCTGCCCTCAATCTAGGCCCCCCCACAGTTGGAACTCAAACCTTTGCCAAAGTCTTTGAAGTATGCATTTCTAGGACCCAAGGAGACTATACCTGTGATAATTGCTTCTGACTTGTCTCCCATACAAGAGGCCCAACTACAAGAAGTCCTCAAAGCTCATAAAGCTGCCATTGGGTGAACTGTGGCCGACCTTAAAGGCATTAGCCCCTCAATCTGCATGCATCACATCTACTCTGAGCAAGATGCTAAGCCTGTTAGAGAGTTGCAAAGAAGACTAAATCCCAACATGAGAGAAGTGGTGAAGAAGGAGGTGGTCAAATGGTTAGATGCTGGAATCATTTACCCCATGTCTGATAGCAGTTGGGTGAGCCCTACGTAAGTCGTTCCCAAGAAGTCAGGACTTATAGTCATCCAAAATGAATAAGGTGAGTCTTTGCATACCCGATTGACTACGGGATGGAGGGTGTGTATAGATTACATAAAATTAAATGCAGTCACCAAGAAAGATCACTTCCCTTTACCTTTCATTGACCAAATCTTGGAAAAACTTGCTGGATAAAAGTACTTTTACTTTTTATATGGTTATTCAGGATATAATCAAGTGGCCATGTACCCAGAGGATCAAGAGAAAACCACCTTGTTGTGTAGTGCACAGCGGATCTAGAGGGGAGGGGTGAATAGATCTGCCCCTCTTTTCGCAATGGAACCCTCTAATTAGCTAGATAGAACAAATCGCAGCGGAATATAACTAGCTAAACGAAGGACACAACGATTTACTTAGCAAGATGATTACTAATATATCGATTCGAACCTAAGCATGCATCTAGAACAAAATAATCACACAAACAAACCATGACACACAATATTTTAAGGTGGTTCGGACTGAATCCTCAGTCCTACGTCCACCCCTCACCAAATCCGGTGAGGCTTCACTAGTGCAGCGCACCAAACCGTAAATCGGAAAGACCACCGATTGCCTTCCTACTCACCACCGGTAGGGACGTCAACATCGTAGATCAGATCACTTCCGATTGCCTTCCTACTCACCACCGGTAATGACGATCTTCAGTTCCAAATGTTTGAATGAAATGGAAAAGAACAAGATATGAAAACACTCAAGCAAGATATGAAATATGCTCAAAGAGAAAAGATCTTATCTGAGAGTGCTGGAGCTTGAATCTGATGCTTCACTTGGCTTGGAGTTGATCTCCTCTTGAAGTAGCTTGAATCACTTGGAGATTTGATGAAGAACTTCTTTCCGGAGTACTGTTCACGGCTACAGTACTCGAACTCCTCTCCCTTGAACACACTCTTGCAGCCTCTTTTGATCTCTCTTATTAGCCTTGCTTGCTTCTACTCTTCCTTGGAGGTTGCTGGATTGAGATATGAACTTGAATCACCTTGAGTTGATGGAGAGAGTGTTGGATGTAGCCTTGATCTTTCTTTTGATCCTCTTGAGTTGATGAAGAGGAAGAGGGATGCAGTTTAGATCACCCTTGAGAGCCTTGATTGCTTCTTCTTCCTTGGAGGTTGAGATAGCTTCAGATCTGAACTGGAATGCCTTGGAATGGATGAAGATTTCTTCCCAGAGTACTATTCACGGAGGTGCTACAGTACCCTCGAAAATGGCCTCCCTTGATCTCTCTTGAACCCTTGAAGCATTAGGGTTTCTAACCCCTCATGTTTTGGTTTTATAACCCTTGGAATGGTCCTTGGACACCCCCCAGACCAGATCCACAAATCATGGAAGATTAGGTGAGTTTTGATTAAACAAATCCATGGAAAGAGGCTGGCCACGAGGTGGAATTCGAAGTCAAACATGGCTGCATCGGGGCTGGCGGTCGACCTGTGGCTTCTGGCGGTCGACCTCCACTGAGAATCGCTGTAGAGGATTAGTCCCTAGAATTTCTGGTCGACCGCTAAAGGCTGGAGGTCGACCTGTAGCTGAAAGAGATGCAATCTGGGATTCCCTGGCTGGGGCGGTCGATCGCCCCTGTGCTGGCGGTCGATCGCCAGCTGGGCTGATTCCGAGCTTGCCCGGGTCGGTCCGTTAAGTCTTGAGTTCCGTCGTTCCCCTCCATTAGCAGCCCGTGCATGTTTGTAACTTCATCCTTGTTGGTCTAGAAAGTACCAACTGAATCTTTAACCTTGGATTCTCTTGGCTATACTTCTTCGTGCATTGACCTTGGATGAGTGACGAGCCGAATATGAAATGTCGACTTTGGCTTGTAAAGGAGATGAGATTTGCATCCTTGCTTGGGCGCGATCAATGAGCTTTCACTTTTGTTATTACCACTTGATTCCTTGTCCATTCATTGGCATATCTGTCATGGATAAAAACAGCACATATGTCAGTCATATAAGAGTGAAAAATAACAATGACTAATAGTGTTTATCCATTATCAAAACCAAGAATACCACAGAACTCATATGACCATAGAATGATGTCGAATGACCCAAGTGAGCACAGAATGACTCAAATGACCTCAAGGATACAACATTCTCCCCCTTTTTTATGATGGCAACACTGTGAGTCATTATGTGATAGTAATGTCTAAAATGGCACAAGTTATAACACATGCAACATATGCAGCTCAAAATCCATGATAGTCATAGCATGTGAATGCAATTATGAATGCAGATATGAATGCTATGCGATTATGCAAACCCTGCAAACCCCATCACATACACATATGAGATGCAAAGTGAACAATGGATTCTCTCCCCTTGGACTCTCCCCGTACACCATTCACACATCCCCCAATGACAACGCACAAAGCAAATAGGCTCTCCCCTTTGACCACGTGATAACGCATAGCTCAAACGAAGGACTCACACAAAGAATTCTCCCCCTTTGCCAACAGCAAAAAGGAGTGATAAAGTGAAATGTCTGTGAGACCAGAGCTGAAAGGAGTGAAGAGCAAGCCATTATATGCAAACTTGAAACAGACCGTGAGTAATATATATGGTTCAAAGCTAATGAAATCCGAGATCATCAACAGAGTTCGAAAAGTAGCTACATTCAAGATTTAATAGAAATGAACCAAAAATGCATATCATGGCAGTGCTTAACCTTCCCTTGTCTTAGATATCCATATTCAATAACGACTAAGGGAATAACACAAGAACTAGTATTGAGGCTAAACAATCATGACTAAAGCATGGAATTGTATGAGTTCAACAAATGTGATTTGCAATATCTTTTGAATTTGAAGGCACTTGACTCATATTTTACGAGCAATCAAGTCTAGTACATGCCTCCTAGCCGTAAGAATACACGTTGTTTAGACGCCAGTATCCCTAGGTATTTGGCAAGACTGACGGTTATGCTTCAAAATGAACAGAGATAGCAAAGTCACATCATGACATATCCAATCTCATTTCTGTGATGAGAAGATATATTTCTCAGCAATTATGCCAGTGCTCTGCCTAGAGTCCAAATATAAGTAAGACAGAGATAACAGAGGCACATCATGACATATCATTCGTCACTTGATTTGATGACGTTACATATTTCTCCGTGCAATAATATCATTGCTCTGTAAATTGATTTTCAAGAATTCCAGCTCATCAAGATGTTTAGAAATAATACTAAGCTCTAGAGTATCACCAAGATTGTCATGAAGTCTGGATTTTCAGATTTCAAGGTAGTCATTCAAGACATAACATGCAGTCTTTAGTTAAAGTCTATTAACTACAGAACATAGATGATTTCAAACAAGATATATCAGAACTACAAGGCAATCATTAAATCTGAACCATTTTCATTGAAAGGAAATTCATAGGGCATATAATAGAAAGCTCTTACACCATATGTTTGTCAGTCTCATGAGCTCATATTCAGACTGTAAGCCATGAAGTGCAGATTGCAAGAGGTTAAGAGAATCAATAAAACTCCCCCTAAGGATATGTAGTGGATGCACGCAAGGAGTGATGTTTGCAAGTTAGTGGAATGACGAATGTCAAGGAGAGGTTGACTAGAACCATGTAGGAGATGACATGATCAACCTTGAATTTGGCAAACATGAAATACATGACCCAACACATGGTTGTACACTTATTAAATGTAATAGAATGAAGATGAAACATATGCATGAATGCTGCACAAGGACAACTCCCCCTTACTATATGGCCTATATTGACACATGGTACTTGACGGAGGTGAGACCTCACGCATATTGAGTACTTCGAGACAAGCATAACCTGTCCTTCCATACATCAACATTGGATATACCATGGCCATGCAAGAATGATGCTACATAAATCATACAATGCATTATGAACATGAACTCAATTCATTATTTTGCATCTACATGTAATGCGACACATATGCAAAATGACATATTGACATATCAACAATGCATGAAACACCAATATGCAAAAACACACACTAAATTGAACATGATCATCATTTCAAATTCTTATTGGCCTGAGGTCGGCAAAGACCAAGCTCCCTTCTGAGTGTTGAAAACCTGTCATTACACAAGGGCTTGGTGAAAATATCAGCAATTTGATTTAGAGTATCAACGAAATGCAGTTCAAAATTTTTCTTACCGACCTCATCTCTAATGAAGTGATGTCTAATCTCAATATGCTTAGTTCTAGAGTGTTGGACTAGATTTTTTGCAAGGTTGATAGCACTAGTGTTATCACACAGAATCGGGACACAACCAAGATCCACCAAGTAGTCTTTGAGTTGGTGTTTAATCCATAACACTTGGGTGCCACAGCTCCCCGTAGTAACATATTCTGCCTCCGCGGTTGAGAGGGCAATCGGGTGTTGTTTCTTGGAGGCCCAAGAAACTAAACACCCACCTAGAAACTGGCAATAGCCACTAGTACTCTTGCGATCCAGCTTGCATCCAGCGTGGTCCGCATCAGAATAAGATATAAGAGATAAATCACATGATGACGGATACCACAATCCCAAATCTTGAGTGCCGGTAAGATATCGAAGGATACGTTTAACGACAGTCAAATGGGATTCTCTAGGACTAGCTTGAAATCTAGCACAAAGACATACACTAAACTGGATATCTGGTCGGGATGCAGTCAAAGAAAGCAAAGAGCCAATCATACCTCTATAGATCTTTGCATCCACTAATTTACCATTTTCATTTGAATCTAGTGATGTTGTGGTGCTCATAGGAGTTGCAATGATTTTGTTGTTTGCCATGTCAAATCTTTTCAGCAGCTCCTTGATGTATTTGGATTGATTTATGAAACACCCATCTTCTCCTTGGTTGACCTGCAAACCGAGAAAGAATTGAAGTTCTCCCATTAGGCTCATCTCAAATTCGCTAGTCATGAGGTTAACAAATTCCTCACACATTTCAGATTTTGTAGAACCAAACACAATGTCATCAACATAAATTTGAACAATCAATATGTTCTTACCTTACTTCTTGGTGAAAAGTGTTTGATCTACCTTACCTCGTGTGTACCCTTTTTCAATGAGGAATGAACTTAGTCTCTCATACCAAGCTCTTGGTGCTTGCTTAAGTCCATAAAGTGCCCTGTCTAGCTTGTATACAAAATCTGCATTGTTAGAATTCTCAAAGCCAGGGGGCTGCTCAACATAGACTTCTTCTTTGATCAAGTCATTCAAGAAAGCACTTTTGACATCCATTTGATAAAGCTTTATTCTAAGGGAGCATGCAAAGGCAAGTAAAATTCTGATGGCTTCGAGTCTAGCAACTGGGGCATAAGATTCATCAAAATCTACTCCAAACTCTTGATTATACCATTGAGCCACCAATCTAGCTTTGTTTCTTATTATCTTGCCATCCTCACTTAGTTTGTTCCTAAAGACCCATTTAATGCTTATGACAGATTGTGATGAAGGTCTAAGAACAAGATGCCAGACTTTATTTCTCTCAAACTGGTTTAACTCTTCTTGCATGAAATTTATCAAGTTTTCATCTTTTAATGCTTCATCAATATTTTTGGGTTCATGCTGCGAGACAAGAGCAAGTTGATCTAATTCTTCCACAATTTTAAAATGTGACCTTGTTCTAGGTGAGTCATTCAAGCTGCCAATGATATTTTCTAAAGGATGATCCTTAAGAATTCTAATGTTTGTAGCATCGTTACCTTCTCTTGGAGCTTGATCCCTTGCATTGCTTGATTCAGCTAGGTCACCATCTTCTTTTATTTCTTCTTGTAGAGGATCACTCTTGTCCTTTATGCTTAGGAATTCCCCATCTTCATCATTTTTCCTGCAAGAGTTATCATTGTTAGAATCATGATATTTATCAAAAGAAACATGAGGTGATTCTTCCACAGTTTGACTTTTAATGTTATAAATTCTATACGCCCTAGATCTATCAGAATATCCAAGAAATATACCTCCATCGCTCTTGGGCTCGAATTTATCTAAATCTCTTTTGTCATTATTGTGGATGAAGCATTTAGATCCAAACGCTTTCATATGTGAGAGAGAGGACTTTTTACATTTCAGCAACTCATAAGGAGTCTTTTTGGTGTGTGACCTTATCATAGAGCGGTTGATAATGTAACATGCCAAGTTTACCGCTTCAGCTCAAAACCTCCTTAGAAGTTGTCATTCAGCAAGCATGGTTCTTGCCATCTCTACAAGTGTTCAGTTTCTCCTTTCAACTACACCGTTTTACTCTGGGGTTCTTGGTGAAGAAAACCGGTGTGAAATACCTTCAGCCCTGCAAAGATTATAGATATCAGCATTTTCAAATTCACCACCATGATCAGATTGAATCTTGGAAATTTTAAACTCACCGTCCTGCTTTATCTTCATGTAGAGTGCTTGAAACTCATCAAAAGAATCATTTTTGTGTGTGAGAAAGAAAACCCATGTGAACCTAGAAAAGTAATCCACCAAGACATATCCATATTTTCTACCACTTAAGCTAGCAGTTCTGGTTGGGCCAAACAAGTCCATATGAATTAGCTCGAGTGGTTTGGATGATGTATTTTCAGATCTTCCCTTGAAGGATTTTCTAGTTTGTTTACCTAGGACACATGCATCACACAATTTGTTTTCTTGTTTAAAGGATAGTTCAGGCAAACCTTTCACCATTGAATGCTTCAAGAGTTTATGCAAGACATTGTAACTAGCAGGTCCTAGTCTACGATGCCATATCCATGCAAGTTCAGATTTTGGTGCAGCAAGACAAAGGTTTAAATGAGCAGGATCATCTAAGTCAATCATGTAAACATTGTTGACTCTCTTACTAGAAAATTTTACCTTGTCAGATTTTGGTTCAAGAATTCTGCATTCATGAGAGTCAAACAACACTTTGTGACCTTTATCACACAATTGACTTATACTCAGCAGATTGTATTTCAAACCTTCAACTAGCAACACGTTACAAATGGAGTTGGAGAGATTCTTACCTACATTACCTATTCTAATAATTTTTCCTTTGTTGTTCCCTCCAAATGTAACGTATCCTCCTTCCTTTTCCTCCAAGAGACAAAATTTTGATTTGTCTCCAGTCATGTGTCTTGAACAACCACTATCAAGGTACCACCTGTTATGCATGGCTGTAAGACATTCCTGTACAAGCAATTAAGCAATGGTGTTTGGAACCCAACCAAATTTGGGTCCCTTCAAACTTTTCAAAATTTCAAAACATGAAACCATTTCTTTTGGAATCTAAACCTTCCTAACATTTATGTTCTGTTTGCTTAGAGCAGGGATTTGATTTTTCTTTTCAATCTTGAGATTTATTTTCTGTTTGGCGGCTCTTGGTTGGAGTTTGTGGAAGTTTGATGAAGTTGGCTTCTTAACCCATTGTGGCCATTGGTTGTTCTTGGGTTGAAAATAATTATTTTGCCACCTATGGGATTGATGAACACAGAAATCACAATTGTCCCAAAAATATGGTGATGCTGGCCTATATGAGTGGGCAATCCAATTGTGGTGAAATATGGAAGGTTGAGCATGCAATGGCCATGGAAGTGTTGACCTATGCTGTGGGGAAGGTCGATCTTTCTTAGGTTTTTGGACAGGCTTTTTGGGAATTTCAATTACTACCTCTTCAATCTTTTCTTTTCCTTTGGATGTTGTTTTTGAGGTTGAAGCATCAGAAGAGGAAACAAATGTGACTGTTTTTAACCCAATTGGCCTTTTGTTTGTAGGTTCAAAACCTAACCCTTCCTTGTTGAAGTTCATTCTGGTTCCTAGCAATGCATCTAGGTTTTCCCTTCCATCCACAAATTTTTCTAAAGATTATTGTTTGTCCTTTAACTCTTTTTATAGGTTTTTGATGTTTTGCAAGAGTTGAGTGTTGACATGTTTGACAGCTTCATATTTTTCATTGCTCAATTTACTGTCTTTTTCATAGCTTTGTAATTTGAGCTTCATGCTATCAATCTCATTTCTCAAATCCTCATTTTCAGTTTCCAAGTCAGCCATTTCTTTTCTTCCTTCCTCCAAATCCTCAATCATTTTCTTAAGATCTTCAATTTCAGTCTCAAGTAGAGCAGTCTTATCATTCATATCATGATCATGCACAAATGAGTTAATTTTCTTTTTCAATGATTTATTCTCCTTTTTGTACATTTCATATTTTTTCATGAGTTGTATATATGCATCCTCCCAATCATCAATTGTATAATCTTCAAATGGAGAATTTACCTCAGTTTCTTCATCACCTTTGGCCATAAGGCAGAAATCTTCTTTTTCTTTGTCCGAGGAGCTAGTTCCGTCATCACTTTCCTCTTCATCGCTCCATGTGGACACCATGGCCTTGTTCTTCTTCTTGCCCTTCCATTTGTCAGCTTTTCTGAATTTGTCGGGACAATCATTCTTGAAATGTCCTGGTTTGTTGCAAGAATAACAAATGATTTTGTCAGATTTCTTAGAGTTTTCAGAATTAGATTTGAAACCATTTCTTACATTTGACCTTCCTCTCATGAAGCTCTTACCTTCCTTTCTCAGGAATTTTTTGAACTTACGTGTGAGCATGACCACGTCATCCTCATCTCGTTCACTTCCCGAATCCTCACCTTCATCGGAAGAGCCTTGACGGTTGGGTCCTGCTTTAAGAGCAAGGGACTTCTTCTTAGGTGTCTCAGCCTCTTTGTTCTTGAGATTGATCTCATAGGTCATTAATGACCCAATGAGTTAATCTACCTTGGTAGTTGCGAGATTTCTTGATTCTTCAACCACGGTGGCCTTTGTGTGCCATGCTGGAGTTAACGATCTGAGAATTTTCCTTACAATTTCTTGCTCTGAATATTTCTTTCCCAAATCAGTTAAACTATTAGTAAGCACAGTTAATCAAGCATACATATCTTGAATTGACTCATCAGGTTTCATGCGGAACATTTCATACTCAGAAACTAAAATGTTGGCTTTTGTTTCTCGTACCTGAAAGGTTCCTTCGTAGATTACCTCTAACTTATCCCACATTAGTTTTGCAGATGCGCAGGTAGCCACTCTTGAGAATTCTACTGGATGGAGTGAGCATTGCATGATGTGTTTAGCATTCCAGTTTATAGTGGATTGTCTTATCTGTTCTTTGGTCCACAAGTCCTCATTATCCGTAAGCTCATATGGACCTTTGCTGATCACTCGCCAAAGTTTGTAGTCTTGGGCGCGAATGAACACCTGCATGCGATGTTTCCAATAAGGATAGTTAGTTCCAGTAAAGTAAGGAGGCCTATTCACAGCATGTCCTTCGGGCAGAAAACCCTTGGACGCTGATCCACTGTTTCCCTCAAGGTCGTTAGACCCCATAATGAGAGATTAGGCTCTGATACCACTTGTTGTGTAGTGGACAGCGGATCTAGAGGGGAGGGGTGAATAGATCTGCCCCTCTTTTCACAATGGAACCCTCTAATTAGCTAGATAGAACAAATCGCAGCGGAATATAACTAGCTAAACGAAGGACACAACGATTTGCTTAGCAAGATGATTACTAATATATCGATTCGAACCTAAGCATGCATCTAGAACAAAACAATCACACAAATAAACCACAACACATAATATTTTAAGATGGTTCGGACTGAATCCTCAGTCCTACGTCCACCCCTCACCAAATTCGGTGAGGCTTCACTAGTGCAGTGCACCAAACCGCAAATCGGAAAGACCACTGATTGCCTTCCTACTCACCACCGGTAGGGACGTCAACACCGTAGATCGGATAACTTTCGATTGCCTTCCTACTCACCCCCGCTAGGGACGATCTTCAGTTCCAAATATTTGAATGAAATGGAAAAGAACAAGATATGAAAACACTCCAGCAAGATATGAAATATGCTCAAAGAGAAAAGATCTTGTCTGAGATTGCTGGAGCTTGAATCTGATGCTTCACTTGGCTTGGAGTTGATCTCCTCTTGAAGTAGCTTGAATCACTTGGAGATTTGATGAAGAACTTCTTTCTGGAGTACTGTTCACGGCTACAGTACTCGAACTCCTCTCCCTTGAACACACCCTTGCAGCCACTTTTGATCTCCCTTATTAGCCTTGCTTGCTTCTACTCTTCCTTGGAGGTTGCTGGATTGAGATATGAACTTGAATCACCTTGAGTTGATGGAGAGAGTGTTGGATGTAGCCTTGATCTTTCTTTTGATCCTCTTGAGTTGATGAAGAGGAAGAGGGATGCAGTTTAGATCACCTTGAGAGCCTTGATTGCTTCTTCTTCCTTGGAGGTTGAGATAGCTTCAGATCTGAACTTGGATGCCTTGGAATGGATGAAGATTTCTTCCCAGAGTACTGTTCATGGAGGTGCTACAGTACCCTCGAAAATGGGCTCCCTTGATCTCTCTTGAACCCTTGAAGTATTAGGGTTTCTAACCCCTCATGTGTTGATTTTATAACCCTTGGAATGGTCCTTGGACACCCCCCAGACCAGATCCACAAATCATGGAAGATTAGGTGAGTTTTGATTAAACAAATCCATGGAAAGGGGCTGGCCACGAGGTGGAATTCGAAGTCAAAAATGGCTGCATCGGGGCTGGCGGTCGACCTGTGGCTTCTGGCGGTCGACCTCCACTGAGAATCACTGTAGAGGATTAGTCCCTGGAATTTTCGATCGACCGCTAAAGGCTGGTGGTCGACCTGTAGCTGAAAGAGATGCAATCTGGGATTCCCTCGTTGGGGCGGTCGACCGCCCCTTTGCTGGCGATCGACCGCTAGCTGGGTTGATTCTGGGCTTACCCGGGTCGGTCCGTTAAGTCTTGAGTTCCGTCGTTCACCTCCATTAGCAGCCCGTGCATGTTTGTAATTTCATCCTTGTTGGTCTGAAAAGTACCAACTGAATCTTTAACCTTGGATTCTCTTGGCTATACTTCTTTGTGCATTGACCTTGGATGAGTGACGAGCCGAATATGAAATGTCAACTTTGGCTTGTAAAAAAGATGAGATTTGCATCCTTGCTTGGGCGCGATCAATGAGCTTTCACTTTTGCCATTTCCACTTGATTCCTTGTCCATTCATTGGCATATCTGTCATGGATAAAAATAGTACATATGTCAGTCATATAAGAGTGAAAAATAACAATGACTAATAATGTTTAGCCATTATCAAAACCAAGAATACCATAGAACTCATATGACCATAGAATGATGTCGAATGACCCAAGTGACCACAGAATGACTCAAATGACCTCAAGGACACAACACACCTTCACATGTCCATACGGTACATTTGCTTTTAGAAGAATGCCTTTCGGGTTATGTAATGCACCAGCCACTTTTCAAAGGTGCGTGATGGCTATCTTTTCTGACATGGTGGGGGATTTTCTTGAAATTTTTATGGATGATTTCTCTATTTTTGGGGATTCATTTGAGACATGTTTAAAAAAATTGGAAAGAATCTTGAAGAGGTGTATAGAGACAAATCTGATTTTGAGTTGGGAAAAGAGCCATTTTATGGTAAAGGAAGGAATTGTGTTAGGGCGTATTATTTCTGAAAGGGCAAACGAGGTTGATAAAGCTAAAATTGATTTGATTTCTAATTTGCCTCCCCCAACATCGGTCAAACAAATCCGATCCTTTTTAGGCCACGTTGGTTTCTACCGACGATTCATTAAGGACTTTTGAAAGATCTCTCGTCCTTTATGCAACTTGTTGGCCAAGGATACGCCTTTCCACTTTGATGATTCATGTCTTCAAGCCTATAACTTTTTGAGAAAGGCGGTGACTCATGCTCCAATCCTACAACCCCCAGATTGGTCACTACCTTTTGAAATCATGTGTGATGCTTCTGACTATGCCATGGGGGCTATATTGGGCCAAAGGGTAAATAAAAGCCCAGTTGTGATTTACTATGCCAGTCGAACCCTGGCTGAGGCTCAAAAGAACTATACCACAACTGAGAAAGAATTGTTGGATGTGGTCTTTGCACTAGAGAAGTTCCGATCCTATCTTTTAGGACCCAAAGTCATCATCTATTCTGACCATTCTGCTCTAAGATGCCTATTGTCCAAAAAAGAGGTCATACCCCGTTTGATCAGGTGGATCTTGCTTTTGCAAGAATTTGACATTGAGATTCGGGATAAAAAGGGGTCAGAAAATGTTGTAGCAGATCACTTATCTAGGATCCTCGTGCAAGAATGTGAACCTATTCAAGAATCCTTCCCTGATAAACAACTCCTGAGCATTTCACAGATGAAACCTCCATGGTTTGCTGATATTGTTAACTATTTGGCTGTAGGATTAATCCCTGATGGATGGTCCAAACAGGAGAAAGTTTGATTTCTCGCTCAGATAAAATATTACTTTTAGGAGGACCCGGAACTTTTCCGAATCTGTGCTGATAATGTCATAAGAAGGTGCATCCCAGAAAATGAACATCAAAGCATTCTCATCTTTTGTCATACTCTTTCATGCGGGGGACATTTTTCTGGGAAGAAAATTACACAAAAATCCTATAAAGTGGCTTCTACTGGCCCACTCTCATCAAGGATGCCCACACATTCAGTCAATCTTGTCCCAAGTGTCAAACCATGGGAAACATTTCAAAGAGAGACATGATGCCATTAAACCCCATCGTTGTGGTTGAAATCTTTGATGTTTGGGGGATTGATTTCATGGGTCAATTTTCACCATCCTTTGGACATGAGTACATACTTGTGGCTGTTGATTATGTCTCTAAATGGATTGAGGCAGTGGCTACTAGAACTAGATCATAAAGTGGTTACAAAGTTCATCCAGAAAGATATCTTTTCTAGGTTTGGGTTCTCGAGAGCAATAATCAGTGATGGGGGTAGCCATTTCACCAACTCCCAGTTCAAAACCTTACTTAACAAATATGGGATCAACCACAAGGTAGCCACACCTTACCATCCTCAAACAAGTGGACAAGTGGAAGTCTCTAATAGAGAGATCAAGAACATTCTACAAAAAATAGTCAGACCTGATAGAAAGGATTGGTCAGAGAGATTGGATGATGCTCTATAGGCTTATCGGATAGCCTACAAGACCCCCTTTCGGATGTCACCTTTTAGGTTGATCTACGGGAAAGCATGCCACCTTCCAGTAGAATTGGAACACAAAACATACTGGGCTGTAAAGCAATTCAATTTGGACTTGGCCCAAGCAGGAGAAAATCGGGCATTACAATTGAATGAGCTAGATGAGTTACGGAGGGAATCTTATGAAAATTCTAGGATTTACAAGGCCAAAATGAAAGCATTTCATGACAAACACATCTCTGGAAAAACTTTTAAGCCTAACCAACGAGTTTTTCTGTTGAACTCCAGGCTCAAATTTTTTCCTGAAAAGCTTAGATCTAGATGGGACGGTTCTTTCATAGTGCACTCAGTGTCCTCCCATGGTATAGTTGAAATTCTTGATCCTAAGAGTGTGACTATTTTTAAAGTAAATGGCCAGAGACTCAAACCTTATATTGAGAGAGTTTTAGTTGACATGCACATTGATGAGGTACACTTCACAAACTCACTATGAGCTGCATTGCGTCTGACTGAAGACGTAAAACTTAGCGCTTTATGGGAGGCAACCCAAGTTTTTATTGTGATTTTATTTTTATTTTACAGGTGTGAATAAAAGGATAAGTTGGGGGGAGAGAGAGGAGATTGCTTACACTGCCAAGCTGTCATAAGCCAAACCCGTCGAAGTACACCGCCATCAGGTTGTACCGTTCCTTCACACATTTCATGTCTACATTATTCTATTATTCCATATTGTCCGTGACATTGAAGACAATGTCATTTAAGTTGGGGGGGCGAAAATCATGCCATTGCACATGTTGCATTCATATACAATCTCAAAAAAAAATATACAACAAAAAAAAAAAACTCATATTGAGTTTCATGATTCATGCTTCCATTGAAAGTAATTATAGAATAGAAAAGTCTCGGATAAGAATGATGGAAATTTTATTTAATCTAGCAATGGAAAACTGATATAAGAATCTTTTTAAAGTTCAGGTGCACTATTAGAAAAGAAAATCACTTTGCACGCTAATGAAATAAGTAGGATAAGCCTTCTGCTATTTTGGGTAGGTTGTCTGATATTTAGCACTTCTTAAAATAAGAGATCTTTTATAAGCTTTCTGTCAAGTTATCGATCAAAGATAGTGCAAAAGCACAATTGAAAAAAAAAGAAAAAAATTGAGAAAAAGGCACCATGAAAAATGCACCGAATCTGAGTAACCGAGCCTACTTCACCTAAGACGTGTTGAGGTTCGCGTCAAAAGGAAAATCGAACCTTGATCTTTTAAACTGGGCCTGCTTCTCCTAAGACAAGAGTCGAGGTTAGTGTTAAACAGTGAAGGGTAGTGCATCATCATGTGTGTAGAAAAAATAAAAAGATCCCTAAGGGACGAAACAATAAGGCAGACAAAAGTTAGTATTCTTAATACTCTGATTAAGAAGTGTAGGGTTGAAAGGCACTTGTTCAGAATAGCAAATGGGGGATGCAATTGTCTTTGCTGTAGACTTAGCTTTCATTTCACATGCACAAGTGCTACTGAATTTTGATTAGAATTCTTGATCATCTGCCCTAATTTCCTACATAAGGCTAGTATGTGTTATGTGTTAATGATTCCGAAATCCTACTCCTAAGTCAACTCTATGAAAGAAGCTCTAGAAATGAGGCCTGAATATTTTAAACTCTTGTTGGTCTTTAATTTTTATTTGTTTGCATTGCTAACGGACTAGCAACGAGTAAGTTGGGGGGTGTGATAAGTGTGTATTTTTACATGTTAATATATGATATACACACTTTTTATGAGCTTTAATATTAATAATTATGCACTTATCACATTTAATATCAATTTTCGATCAAAATGCTTAGTTTGATGAAATTAATTATGATTTGATCAATAAATATGTTATTTTGTAGACACTCGGCAAGAACTCCACAAGTCTGCGCAAGAATGGGCCAAATATCATGAAGCATGAAAAGAAAAAAAGAAAAAAAATGAATAAAATTTTGATAAATTGGGCAAAGCCTAAGTTTGGTGAAAATAAAAATAAAAACATAAAAATAAAGAAAAATCCAAAACATTAACACCTATATATATATATCTATATATTCATATAATATATATATCTATTCTTCCTAATATCTATATACATACATATCTATATACAACATATCCATATACATATAATATCATCGTCTCCTTCATATAATATATAGTATATAGATATGCTTAGTATATATATACTATGCTTAATATATAGTATATGATATGCTTATAGATATACTTGTAACACCTACAATGTATATGGTATAAGATATCTTAATATCTTTAATATATATATAGATATGCTTAATATGCTTCAAACATCATCAAGCTTCATGGCCAAGGTGTTACAAGTTGGAAAAGCATGCAGACAAGCCCTTGTGGTGGGGCTTTGGCAGGCACGAAATGGCCCCCTCCCCTCACATGGTGAGGCTTCAAACACACCAAGGCACCACGACGCAGCAAAGCCAACCGCCCAAGCCAATTTTCACGTGATCGAGGCGGGCCATGCATGGCCCATGCACGAGCACACTATGAAGAGGTGTGGCCGAGGCGTCCTTGGGCGCTACAGGTTGCTGAGGCTTGGCAGAGCATGGCTTCAACACAAGCGGCCTCCTCTTCTCACAAGGTAGCTGGGCGCGGCAAAAGCTTCAACGGCAGAAAGGTGGTTCGGCAAAGCTTCACATGGCTGGAGGGTCCACATGCAGTTGCGTCATCCAAAGGCTTAGGGCTCACCTGGGGAAAGAGAAAAGCAAGCAGCCGACTTCGGGTCTTCAGCTGGCAGCGGCCTCTTCCTCATGCAGCCTTCTCGCGGCTTTGGCGGGTCAGTGATGGCAGGTGTCCTTCCGTGGTCGACGTGGGTGGGTGAAGAAAAGATAGAAGTGGCCAAGCTCCCTTCAACGCCCGACCCTTCACGCCAGTGCATCTTCAACAAAAGCAGCAGCTATTCATGCAGGCTCATTCATACGGAAAAGCAGCAGAGAGAGGGCTTAAGATGACCTTATAAAAGGGGCCCCGAGATGGGAAGAGAGGAGGTTGGCAAGGTTAAGGAGAGCTTTGTGAGAGTTTTGACAGATAGTTTGTGGGGTTCGATTGTTATGTTTTAGAGAGTTTTTGGGGAGTGCTTTATATGCAAGTGCCATGGGGTTCGGTGGTTGCTATTCTAAGTTACTTTGAGAAGCTTGTTTGAGTTCTATCTGTAGTGTTTTGAGAAGGAGGAAGAGAGAGAGAGAGAGAGAGGGGGGGGGCAAGAGTCCCTTCATGCTACAATCTCGTTCACTATTATTGTTCTCTTCAAATTTCTTCCTTTGTCTCTTGAAATATTTCTTCTGTCAGATTGTGTTAGTTATTTTGTTTATGATTTAAGTTTTCTTGTTATGCAATTATAATCCTTTCTCTTGAGTTGAGTGGTATTGATATTGTCATTTTTCTTATCTATTTCTTGGATTCGTCTATTTATTTTTGTGGCTCAAAGTTTGGTGATTGTAATCATTCTGTCACTTTCCGTTCACTTGCCTCATTCATTTTCAAGCCTGGGTTTTTATCGTTCCTTCACTTAATTTCTCAATTTCAAAACCAAGTGTTCAACCCAACTCTCACAGTTTTCAATCTTAAAAACTCAAGATTTTTCAACTCTAAAATCTAAAATTCTCAGTGGATTCGACTCGGTCTCACTACTTAACTATTCTTTGTAATTTATGGGCCGGATATTTAAATTTGGTAGCGGGGCATATTAACGACGTGCGTTTTCCCGCCATCACTACCAACCTAGTCTTGTTTCTAATAATTATTCCTTCCTCATTAAGCTTGTTCTTAAAACCCATCTAGTCCCAAAGACATGTTGGTCGGTGAGTCTTGGAACCAGATTCCAAACTTGGTATCTTTCAAATTGGTTAAGTTCATCATGCATGGCATTAACCCAATTTTCATCATGTAATGCATCTTCAACGCTTTTGGGTTCAAAATGAGAGACTAATGCAATGATGTCATAATTTTGAACATCTTTAAGAAATGACTTGGTCCTAGTGGGGTCATACATGTTACCTAGGATGTTTTGCACAGGATGATCCTTTAAGGTGCGCAAATTGCTAGAAGACTCGCCAGGCAGCAATGTGTGTGCAGGGAATTCGGTCGACTGACCTATCTCTTACTCTGTGAGCTGCAGTTGGCTACCATCTTCCTGATCTCCTCTAGTTTCCAGAAATTCTCCATCTTCCTCCTTCTTTTCCCCGTGAGAGTTGTCCTTGTCAGATTTATCATTCATTTCTACAAACACAACATGTGGAGTTTCCTCCATGGTTTGATTCTTAACATTAAAAATCATATATGCCCTTTATGTTTCAGCATAACCTAAGAATACTCCAATGTCACTCTTGGCTTCAAATTTGTCCAAATCTGATTTGTCATTGTTATGCACATAGCACTTTCATCCAAATGCTCTAAAGTAAGCCATATTGGGTTTCTTACCTTTCAACATCCCATAGGGGGTTTTCTTACACTTTGCCCTTACCATGGCCCTATTAATAATGTAGAATGATGTGTTTGTTGCTTCAGCCCAGAACTTTCTTGGGAGTTACCTCTCAATTAACATGGTCCGGCCAATTTCCACAATTCTCCGGTTCCTCCTTTCCACAATGCTATTTTACTCTGGGGTCCTAAGACAAGAAAATCTATGTATTAGTCCTTCTTGATCACATAGTTCAGAAAATGATGAATTTTTGAATTCTCCTCCATTATCAGACAAGATGGTGGAGATTTTGAATTTACCTTCTTGCTTTACTTTTCTAAAAAAATTCTGAAACATAAGAAAGGCATCATTCTTATTAGTGTGGAAGAAAATCCATGTAAAGCGTGAGAAATCATCAACTATCACATATCCAAACCTTTCCCCATTAATGCTAGTTGTTCTTGTTAGACCGAACAAGTCCATATGCAAAAATTTAAAAGGCATGGATGACAAATTCTAACTTCTAGATTTGAAGGACTTTCTAGTTTGCTTACCTAGAGAGCAAGCTTCACAAACCTGGTCAACCTTTGTGTAGGCCAATTTTGGTAAACCATTAACCATCCCATGTTTGGACAGTTTGTGCAGAGTGCCATAGCTGACATGTCCCAACCGTCGGTGCCATAGGCCTGCATCACTGAGCTGGTTGGCAGTCAAGCATAGGCTTTCAGAATTAGAGGCATCAAGGTCTACCATAAAAATATTATTAAGTCTATGAGCTATGAAGAGCACAGATTCAGAGTTTTTCTCAAAGATTCTACATTCACTAGCATCAAACATTACCTTATGGCCTTTGTCACACAGCTGGCATATGCTAAGTGGGTTGTGCTTAAGGCCTTCAATAAGCATCACATTATCAATAGAGTTGGATGAATTCTTAGCCACGGTGCCTCTGCCAATTACCTTTCCCTTATCCTTGCCTCCAAACCTTACTTGGCCTCCTTTCTTCTTGATTAAATGGTTGAATTTCTTTTTGTCTCCTGTCATGTGCCTTGAGCAGCCGCTGTCCAAGTACCAATGGTTGTGATAGGCTGCTAGCAATCCTGTATAAAAGACATTAAGTAGAGGTCTTTGGAACCCGAACAAATTTTGGGTTCACAGTCATAGTTCAAGGCATGCAATAAATTCTTCGGAATCCAAACTTGCTTAAAGGCTTTCACTCTATGATAGAGCCAACATTGGTTGTTGGTGTGTCCCAGTTGGTTGCATGTATGACAAGCAGGTTTCATGAATTTCATGGAGTGTAAGTTAGGTTGAGGTCTGGTTTTTTGGTTTCCAAAAGGGTTGAATTTGGTGTGAAAGGTACCCCAGTTGGGCTGGCCATTGACCCTTCTTGTGTCATTAGAACGGTTTTTCTTTCCAGAGTGGGAGAATGCGCTACGTTGAGGCATATCCTTGGTGCATCGACCTGAAGAACCCTGGTGAGCACTGAAGTGTCGACCTGTTTGGCCATGGTGTTGACCTTGTGGGTTGGTGCATCAACCTGTCAAACCCTATTGTTCAGTAAAGTGTCGACCTGTTTGGCCATAGTGTCGACTTTCCTGTCTGTCGTACCTGCGCTAAGCTTGTGGCTTAGCAAAATTGTGTCGATTTTGCAGGTTGGTGCCTTGACCTGATTGAGTAGCATGATCGTTAGGGCTCTCTTCTATTGTTTCTTCAACAATCAGCTTCTCTTTCGCTTTTTCAGGATAGAAGGATGTAGTCTTGAATTCAAAAGGTCTCTTCTCAGTGGGATTGAAACCCAACCCTTCCTTTCTGAAATGAACCCGGGTACCTAAGATAGCATCTAAGTTAGATTTACCATGGGTCATCCTCTCTAGGGTTGATTGACTATTCTTTAGCTCTTCTTCTACTCATTCCAAGTTTTTCTCCAGCTCAATATTAACAGTGTTAACAGTCTCATATTTTTCAATATTGAGTTTGTTCTCTTTCTCTCAATCTTCACATTTCAGGTTGGTCTGGCTTAGCTATTTTCTAAGAGCAACATTTTTTTCCTTTAATCCTATTAGATCTGAGCGGGTGCTTTCAAGAGTTTCAGCTTGTTTTTTCAATTCTTCATTTTCAATTTTTAATGTTTCTAACTCTTTGTTGGCAGGATTATCATGAGTAGGAGCATTGATCTTTTTCTTCAAATGCTTATTCTCCTTTTTATACATTTCAAACTTCTCAAGTAGATCAGCATATGCATCTTCCCAATCCTTAATTGAAAAGGTTTCAAAAATGTTTTGCTTACCTAATCCTCACTCTTGTCACCCATGAGACAGAAGTCATCCTCATCTTCATCGGAAGAGGGACTCTCATTTTCCTCTTCATCATCACTCCAAGTGAAGACCATGGCTTTGGGCTTCTTTCCCTTGGCCTTGGACACTTTCTTAATCAGTTCAGGACATTCTCCTCGTATATGTCCTACTCTCTTACATTGATAGCAAATAACATTGTCTGAACTTTTGGCATGAGTAAGTCTTACATTGGAGTTTCTACTTACCGGCAGAGCCTTCTTCCTCTTTTGGAATTTGCCTCGTCTATTCAGGAACTTCTTGAATTCCCTCGTGGGTAAGGCATGGTCATCTGTGCTAGCCTCCAGAAGGTCATCTCCATTGTCCTCATCGGATCTGTGTGCGCTCTCAACAACTTTGAGAGCCACGGTCTTCTTGGGCTTGACGTCTTCTTCACTTCTCTTCAAGTTGAGCTCACATGTCATGAGCGAACCTATCAACCCGTCCACTGTCATAGCAGACAAGTCCTTTGAATCTTCAATCACCGTGGCCTTAGTGTGCCATGCAGGGGTGAGAGATCTAAGAATCTTCCTAATTAGTTCACTATTAGGATATTCTTTTCCCAATGACTTTAAGGAATTATTTAACTGGGTGAGCTTGGCATACATCTCAAAAATGGATTCGTTAGGTTTCATTCTGAACATTTCATAGTCAGTGGTTAGCATGTTGGCCTTGGTGGTCCTGACTTCAGATGTACCCTCATAAATTAGCTCAAGCCAATCCCACATTTCTTTTGCATATTTGCAAGTGGATATTCTTGACTATTCAGTGGGGTAGACGGCGCACTGCAGGATATTCATGGCGCTCCAATTTGTTGTGGATTTCTTAACCTGGTCTGGTGTCCAGGTGTCGTCTACTTCGGGTAGCGCAAAAGGACCTGTACTCACAACACACCACAGCAAATGATCCTGGGCACGTAGAAAAACTTCTATACAGTTCTTCCAATACAGATAATTTGTTCCATCAAAAAACGACGGATGATTGATGGCATGACCCTCTGCTATGTAGCTGCGAGGGACGTTCCCATCGGATCTCCCTGGGTCGTTGGACCACATCTCTAGGGAACCTGCTCTGATACCAACTATTGAACGGTATGAGAGGATCTAGAGGGGGGTGAATAGATCCTATACCAAATATTGTACTTCTACAGCAAGTTTTAAAAGATAGCAATGTAGTTAACACAAACAAGGTAGGACGATAGATTAACGGAACTAAAAGATAGGAAAAACTATAAGATAACACAAGCCACCTACGAAGATGGAATAGAGAAAATGGAGAACAAACCATAACACACTGCTTTTAAGGTGGTTCGGCTGCACAAAGACACACCTACGAACACCTCTCACCAACTCGGTGAGACTTGCACTCTTTGGCCAAAAGAAACACACACACACACACACACACACACACACACACACACACACACACACACACACACACACACACACACATGCTGGAGACTAGCTAAACACGGGGACTAGCCCAAACACACACACACACACAAGGACAAGTCCTCAAATCATACGGGGAAGAAATCCCACAAGGAAGAAACAAAACAAAGCAAGAGAGATAGACACACACACGTTGATTTGATGTAGAAAAACAAAGACAACACAAGACATCAAAACAAGAAGCTACAACTGCAGTAGTCACGAACAGGCACTACGAATGGCGGGGCTAAACTAATGAGGCAGGGAAACAAGGTTAGCTGGCTTGCTGGGAATCCTTCTTCCGTCCTTCACCTTCCTCTCCGATGGAAGTCTGAACTGGCTCTCATTTATCTTTTCTTCTCTCTCTCTTTTCCCACACTCTGCTATTCCTATAGGCCAACTTTTTAACTCTAGCAGCCACTTCATGCAAGGGAAGGCCGTCCAATATATAGCCCTCAAGAGGCAGCAGATTTTCCCTCCATTTCTCTAGCAATTTGAATAGCTGAAATAAACAAAAGGGTTTGACCAAGGAAACCTGCAGAACCTTAATCTGTGCTAGCAGAAAAGACGTCCTTTGTCCAGAGATTTTTCTCCTTTCAGACAGAATCCCAACTGACTGGCGCAGGGCACAAAACTGTCAGTGCGATAGCCTTTTCCAAGGAGTTATACTGGCAGATGTTTAGAGTAAGATGTTGACATGGACACTAATGATGACAAGGATGTTTTGAGTGCCCTAGGAATCTTCTCCATACCTCAAAATCTGTGTTTTCAGATGTTTACGTCAGACATCTTTGCCCTCTGTATGGTTTTCCAAAAGACAGATCTGTCATAAGACTTTTGAGT
Organism: Amorphophallus konjac; assembly: GCA_022559845.1. Taxonomy (NCBI): domain Eukaryota; kingdom Viridiplantae; phylum Streptophyta; class Magnoliopsida; order Alismatales; family Araceae; genus Amorphophallus; species Amorphophallus konjac. The sequence goes on along the minus strand of CM040127.1, from coordinate 82,772,763 downwards.
TTACCCTTTAGTGAGGTCGACCTGCTGAGAGACCATGTCGACACTACTTTAAAAAAGTCCGTTCCGAATAGCTTATGGAAGGAGCGTGAGGTCAACCTCCTGTAGAGGTGAGGTCAACACTGCCTTTAAAATGGGTGATTACAACAGTTTCTGGAAGAGCCTGAGGTCGACCTCCTATGACAGTGAGGTCGGCACTGCTTATGTTGGCCGCTTCCTAGAGAGCTGGTCGTGATCATGAGGTCGACACTCCTTGAAGGTGAGGTCGACACTGTGTGGCACAGCAGAGCGTTTGTGAAAAGGGGTCGACACTCGGATTCGACTCTTTTTGCTTGGGAGCTTGAAGGTGTCGACACGCCTGATGACGAGGTTGAGGCAGCCATGAAGATCAGCAGGTGAACTTTTTGCTCTGAGGGTCTAACGTTGACACTTTGAGAGACTGAGGCCGACACTACCCTTGTGACGATCTTCTACAACGGCTTCTGTGAGGACTTGAGGTCGACGTCTTGAGGATTTGAGGTCGACAACCCTTTAATGATTTTAACACACTGGCCGCTTGGTGAAGTAGTGAGGTCGACACTATTCATGGTGAGGTCGACCTTCTTTATACACTTGATACCTAGTCATTCAAAAGGTGTTTCATGAGTTCCAAAATTAATTGAGCAATGACTTATAGTGAGACATCATCAAAACAACATTTACTCAACACCGCCATTCCTTTTTGTGTGAAAGGAGAAAAAGGAAGGATTTATTTTGATTTATCTTGGAGAGAAATTCTAGGAGAGAAAATAGGAGAGAATTCTCCCCTAATTAGGAAGGAAGAAGAGGGTGTAGATCTATTTAAAATCCACTAAAGAATAAAAAAATAAGTATATGTGATAAAATGTGGGAAAGGGAAAAAAGGGACATATGTGGATGCAATATGGAGGGTGATCGCCAGAGACCGCGGGCCTCAAAGGATATAACAAATAAATAAAGGAGGGATCGCGAATATAAATACCTCAAAAGGATGCAGGGGAGATTGTGAGTCGACTTCGTTCTCGTCCTATCGGCCGGCAGATGGAGAGAGTCTCTCTTTAGATTACCCATGCAAGATAGAACAACCAACAGAATAAAATATGGATTAGCAAACTAAGCGCGTAGAATCAATCCCAAATAAATATGCATGACGTGAACATACAGAAGATGACACACCTGTTGGACGCTGGCCCTTTAAACCCCATGGAAAGGGTGGGATAAAAGGATGATGATATGAATGAAATTAATGGTGTGTGTACAAGTGTTGCACTGGGGGAATTATCTCAACGTAGTTGAGAAGGAGAGAAACTAAAATAAAGGGGGCACAATGCATGCATGCAGCTAAAGAAGATAAGAACAAAAAATTAAGAATAGAGAAGGAAGGAGCCTGGGATGTTTCTCCTGTATTAGCTTTGGATGAGCATTCGGGAAGAAGACTCTGTAGGATGGAGCAATAACGCGCAGGAGTACTCCCTCCTTAAGCCGTTAATTGGGCAACACCTCCCCTTCTGTGTGAAGTTGGCCCTTTTTAGAGCAAGAGCCGCAGGGCTCCTTTTATAGGGAAGAGTGCATGGGTTTTAATCCGAATAAAATTAGGACAGCCCGGTTTTAGTAGGAGATAAACATTGATAATAATCTCCCAAGTCATGGAAAGCCATTAGAGTCCTTTCCGAAGTGAAAAGAGGCTCAAAACGGAGAAAGAACGGGACTCGGGACGGTTCAGAAATATGGAGGAAATGACGACCCCTCACGCAGTCGTTATTTGAAATTACGACATCCGAAGTGTCATGAATCAAAAAAATCTAAAAAATGCCAAGAAGAAATGACGCCCCTTGTTCGGGCGTTAATTGAAATGACGCCCCCGTGAGGGGTGTTATTTCAGGTTCTTCAAAAGAGGTTATTTTCATTTCTTATTATTATTTTCTCATTTTTTCGGTGGACGTGCATCTAATTGTGCTCATTCCAATTCCTATTTTTTCGTATTTTTCTGACACCCGGAAGGCCACCAAAACACCCCTAAAAGAGGGCCAGAAATATATATTAAAATATTACCAATTTAATGGATGCCTCCTTACGAAGGCATCATTTGCTTTTTATTTTTTTTATTTCTTAAAATCAAATGACGCCCCCCTCATTACGTTAATTCCTGAAAAAACCGTAAAAATGGAGAAAAATACCCAGAAACTCCAAAATAATAGAAAAAAATAAATGAATGGGCGCCTCCTCAAAGCGGCGCCATTTCCCTTTTTATTTTTTATATTTTATATTTTATTTAAAATCAAATGATGCCCCCCCACCTATCATTAATTCTTAGAAAATCCGTAAAAATGGAGAAAATATCCAAAAAATCTAAAAAATAGGAAAAATAAGGAAAAGTCTAAAAATGGACAAATCCAAGAAAAATAGAAAAAATCACTCAAAAAAAGTCAATTTGAGGGTCAAATTGGGGCATTATGAGGCAATATGAGATGTGCTCACAGTAATGTCAATTTTAGCGTGTCTACAGCTGTCCCGTCTTGGCGTCTACTTTGCAAGGGAATAAAGTGAACTGAAAAGTAGATGCCAAGGTGTGATGAGACATGTGATCAACATCACCTGATGAGAATTAAATCAAAAGTTCAAGATGAAGCAATCTTGGGAGATTCAACGAAATCAACGATGTTCGGATAAAAGAGGGAGCAAATGTGCACGCGGGCATGAGGGAGATAAAAGAAGACGATCAACTTCCAGTGTGGTGGAAGTATCCTAAGTCACAAACCTGTAGGTTTCGCCATTGGGGAGTGATTACCAGCCAATGTGGATGTGCTACAGCCAAGGCGGATCTAAGGAAAAAGAGAGTGAAAATAGAGGATAGAAATCCAAACAAAGAGCTTTCGAGAAAATGACCCAAAACAGCGATAAAAATGAACTGAGGATTCCATTCAGCAATGAATATCTCATATCTGGAAAGATTAAGATCAATTTGACTCTCAAAATTAGCTTATTAGAATGATTTTCCAACGTTGATTCAAAGTCCTACATGAATGCATCCTGGGTTTAAAGAAAAAATTAAAACAAATGAAAATATAAGATAATCAAGGATAATATTGCTAAGTTGTCTAGACTAGGTCAAGAGACCGATTTCGTGAGCTGATACTAAGCTGAAGCTCGTTTATCCGCACACCAACTTGCGAAAAGGGAGCCATCATCCCCAATCTTGGACAGCTCAACGGCCTATCCGTGTGACTAAGATTCCTCTGAAATCATCATTATTTTTGATAAAGGGGAACTCAAATTCCAGATTTATCAAAGCCACAAGGTCCTTGATATAATCTAATAGTGTAGATAACATATAGGAAGAAAATGTATACAGGAAGATGGTGATAGCAATAAGCATGGGGGAACTAAAGGAGGTGCAAGCGCCATGGGACTTGAGTGTTGATGCTCAGACGGTGGGAACAAAGAGCTTCTTTCCTGCGTTCAAAAATTTCATTAGCCAAGATATAATGATGCATAAATCAATGAAAGTAGTTTAAGCATGAAAGCATGAAACATTCAACAACATTGCATAGCATTGAAAAGCATCATAGAAAGCATCATATATAAAGCCATAAAGTTGGAGAGCATTCCAAGTATTTTTGTTCAATGTCGTCATGAGGATGACAATCTTGGCAAATCAGAAGATTTATGCATGAACATTAGCAGGAATAATCAGAGAAGCTGGCTCTTGAATGATTGGAGTGATGCGCAGAGCAGCAGAGATAATCAGATTGACGTGAATAATTAGGGTGATACGCAAAGTGGCAGGGATGATCAGATTGACATGAATCGCTCAGAATAACGGAGAGATGATGATCGAAGTGCCCAGGGCGACAAATCATGATGATGTTGGGAAGAATCAAAAGATTGATAGCAATGAATGAAGAGGACTCATCCTGTGTTCATGGTCCTTGCAAAGGAATTGTCCCTGCAAAAAATACCATCAATACAATGTAAATTTTTTGGATTTTTTTTGAAATATGTAAATTTTTTATGGGTTTTGAAAAGTATTCAAAATTTTTATGGATTTTGAGAATTTTTGAATTTTTATGGATTTTTTGAGAATATTTGAAAAAAATTTATGGATTTTGAGAATATTAATTTTTTTTTGGATTTTTAAGAATATTCGAAAAAAAATTATGGAATTTGAAAATATTCAAGATTTTTTGATTTTGAAAGTATTTGACATTTTTTTGGATTTTTTTTGAAAGTATTTGAAATTTTTTTTGAATTTTTTTGAAAGTATTTGAATTTTTTTTTGGCGACAGCTATGGGATGGTTAGACCTGGGATGGAATGGTTGGAATTATGCACAGACGTGGGGACTGCACTGACGTGGGGTGGAATGCAACGACCTGTGGACTGGCTTTGGAGTGTGGTTAGACTTGGAATGCAAATGGTTAGACTTAGCATTGGTTAGACTTATGGAGAATGCACAGACGTTGGATGGAAACATAGTTAGACTTATGGAGAATGCACAGACTTTGGATGGTTGGCTTTGAGGATGATGCACAAACTTGTGGATGGATGGCTTTGAAGTGATGCTTAGACATTAGGAAGAATATGCTCAGACTTTGGGATGAAGCATGCTTAGACATTGGATGAAGCATGAACATGCTTAGACTTTGGGAAGAAGGTGCTCAGACTTTGGAAGGGGGTGCTTAGACATTGGGAAGAAAGGTGCTCAGACTTTAGATGGAGGTGCTTAGACATTGGGAAGAAAGGTGCTCAGACTTTGGATGGAGGTGCTCAGACTTTGGATGGAGGTGCTCAGACATTGGGAAGAAAGGTGCTTGGACTTTGGATGGAGGTGCTTGGACTTGAGAGAAACATGCTTAGACTTGGATGCACAGACGTTGAGTGGTTAGACAATGCTTAGACATACGGTGCTTAGACGTTGGGTGGGGCATGCTTGGACTTTGGATGGAGGTGCTTAGACGTTGGGATGAAAGGTGCTCAGACTTATGCATTGCTTAGACTTGGGATGAAAAGCTGCTCAGACTTGGGTGAAGAGGTGCTTGGACATGGGATGAAAGGTGCTCAGACTTATGCATTGCTTAGACTTGGGATGAAAAGGTGAAAAGGTGCTTGGACTTATGCATTGCTTAGACTTGGGATGAAAAGGTGCTCAGACTTGGGTGAAAAGGTGCTTGGACATGGGATGAAAAGGTGCTTGGACTTATGCATTGCTTAGACTTGGGATGAAAAGGTGCTCAGACTTGGGTGAAAAGGTGCTTGGACATGGGGAAACATGGTGAGCACTGAAGTGTCGACCTGTTTGGCCATGGTGTTGACCTTGTGGGTTGGTGCATCAACCTGTCAAACCCTGTTGTTCAATAAAGTGTCGACCTGTTTGGCCATGGTGTTGACCTTCCTGTCTGTCGTACCTGCGCCGAGCTTGTGGCTTAGCAAAATTGTGTCGAGTTTGCAGGTTGGTGCCTTTACCTGATTGAGTAGCATGATCATTAGGGCTCTCTTCTATTGGTTCTTCAACAATCAGGTTCTCTTTCGCTTTTTCAGGACAGAAGGATGTAGTCTTGAATTCAAAAGGTCTCTTCTCAGTGGGATTGAAACCCAACCCTTCCTTTTTGAAATGAACCCAGGTACCTAAGATAGCATCTAAGTTAGATTTACCATGGGTCATCCTCTCTAGGGTGGATTGACTATTCTTTAGCTCTTCTTCTACTCATTCCAAGTTTTTCTCCAGCTCAATATTAACAGTGTTAACAGCCTCATATTTTTCAATATTGAGTTTGTTCTCTTTCTCCCAAGCTTCACATTTCAAGTTGGTCTGGCTTAGCTATTTTCTAAGAGCAACATTTTTTTCCTTTAATCCTATCAGATCTGAGCGGGTGCTTTCAAGAGTTTTAGCTTGTTCTTTCAATTCTTCATTTTCAATTTTTAATGTTTCTAACTCTTTGTTGGCAGGATTATCATGAGTAGGAGCGTTGATCTTTTTCCTCAAATGCTTATTCTCCTTTTTATACATTTCAAACTTCTCAAGTTGATCAGCATATGCATATTCCCAATCCTTAATTGAAAAGGTTTCAAAAAGGTTGCTTACCTAATCCTCACTCTCGTCACCCATGAGACAGAAGTCATCCTCATCTTCATCGGCAGAGGGACTCTCATTTTCATCTTCATCATCACTCCAAGTGAAGGCCATGGCTTTAGGCTTCTTTCCCTTGGCCTTGGACACTTTCTTATTCAGTTCAGGGCATTCTCCTCGTATATGTCCTGCTCTCTTACATTGATAGCAAATAACATTGTCTGAACTTTTGGCATGAGTAAGTCTTACATTGGAGTTTCTACTTACCGGCAGAGCCTTCTTCCTCTTTTGGAATTTGCCTCGTCTATTCAGGAACTTCTTGAATTCCCTCGTGGGTAAGGCATGGTCAGCTGTGCTAGCCTCCGGAAGGTCATCTCCATTGTCCTCATCGGATCTGTGTGTGCTCTCAACAACTTTGAGAGCCACGGTCTTCTTGGGCTTGACGTCTTCTTCACTTCTCTTCAAGTTGAGCTCATATGTCATGAGCGAACCTATCAACCCGTCCACTGTCATAGCAGACAAGTCCTTTGAATCTTCAATCACCGTGGCCTTAGTGTGCCATGTTAGGGTGAGAGATCTAAGAATCTTCCTAATTAGTTCACTAGTAGGATATAAGAATCTTCCTAATTAGTTCACTAGTAGGATATTCTTTTCCCAATGACTTTAAGGAATTATTTAACTGGGTGAGCTTGGCATACATCTCAAAAATGGATTTGTTAGGTTTCACTCTGAACATTTCATAGTCAATGGTTAGCATGTTGGCCTTGGTGGCCCTGACTTCAGATGTACCCTCATAAATTAGCTCAAGCCTATCCCACATTTCTTATGCATATTTGCAAGTGGATATTCTTGACTATTTAGTGGGGTAGACGGCGCACTACAGGATATTCATGGCACTCCAATTTGTTGTGGATTTCTTAACCTGGTCTGGTGTCCAGGTGTCGTCTACTTCGGGTAGTGCAAAAGGACCTGTACTCACAACACACCACAGCAAATGATCCTGGGCACGTAGAAAAACTTCTATACGATTCTTCCAATACAGATAATTTGTTCCATCGAAAAATGACGGATGATTGATGGCATGACCCTCAGCTATGTAGCTGTGAGGGTCGTTCCCATCAGATCTCCCTGGGTCGTTGGACCACATCTCTAGGGAACCTGCTCTGATACCAACTGTTGAACAGTATGAGAGGATCTAGAGGGGGGGTGAATAGATCCTATACCAAATATTATACTTCTACAGCAAGTTTTAAAAGATAGCAATGTAGTTAACACAAACAAGGTAGGACGACAGATTAACAGAACTAAAAGATAGGAAAAACTCTAAGATAACACAAGCCACCTGCGAAGATGGAATAGAGAAAATGGAGAACAAACCATAACACAATGCTTTTAAGGTGGTTCGGCTGCACAAAGACACACCAACGTCCACCTCTCACCAACTCGGTGAGACTTGCACTCTTTGGCTAAAAGAAACACACACACACACACACACACACACACACACACACACACACACACACACACACACACACACACACACACACACACACACACACACACACACACACACACACACACACACACACACACACACACACACATGCTGGAGACCAGCTGAACACGGGGACTAGCCCCAACACACACACACACACATGCTGGAGACTAGCTGAACACGGGGACTAGCCCCAACATGCACACACACACACACACACACAAGGACAAGTCCTCTAATCATACGGGGAAGAAATCCCACAAGGAAGAAACAAAACAAAGCAAGAGAGATAGACACACACACGTTGATTTGATGTAGAAAAACAAAGACAATGCAAGGCATCAAAACAAGAAGCTATAACTGCAGTAGTCATGAACAGGCACTACGAATGGCGGGGCTAAACTAATGAGGCAGGGAAACAGGGTCAGCTGGCTTACTGGGAATCCTTCTTCTTTCCTTCACCTTCCTCTCCGATGGAAGTCTGAACTGGCTCTCATTTATCTTTTCTTCTCTCTCTCTTTTCCCACAGTCTGCTATTCCTATAGGCCAACCTTTTAACTCTAGCAGCCACTTCATGCAAGGGAAGGACGTCCAATATATAGCCCTCAAGAGGCAGCAGATTTTCCCTCCATTTCTCTAGCAATTTGAGTAGCTGAAATAAACAAAAGGGTTTGACCAAGGAAACCTGCAGAACCTTAATCTGTGCTAGCAGAAAAGACGTCCTTTGTCCAGAGATTTTTCTCCTTTCAGATAGAATCCCAGCTGACTGGCGCAGGGCCCAAAACTATCAGTGAGATAGCCTTTTCCAAGGAGTTATACTGGCAGATGTTTAGAGTAAGATGTTGACATGGACACTAATGATGACATGGATGTTTTGAGTGCCATAGGAATCTTCTTCATACCTCAAAATCTGTGTTTTCAGATGTTTACGTCAGACATCTTTGCCCTCTGTATGGTTTTCCAAAAGACAGATCTGTCAGAAGACTTTTGAGTTTACCCTTTAGTGAGGTCGACCTGCTGAGAGACCATGTCGACACTACTTTGAAAAGGTCCATTCCGAATATTCTGGAAGGAGCGTGAGGTCGACCTCCTGTAGAGGTGAGGTCGACACTGCCTTAAAAATGGGTGATTACAACAGTTTCTGGAAGAGCCTGAGGTCGACCTCCTATGACAGTGAGGTCGACACTGCTTGTGCTGGCCGCATCCTAGAGAGCTGGTCGTGATCGTAAGGTCGACACTCCTTGAAGGTGAGGTCGACACTGTGTGGCACAGCAGAGCGTTCGTGAAAAGGGGTCGACACTCGGATTCGACTCTTTTTGCTTGGGAGCTTGAAGGTGTCGACACGCCTGATGACGAGGTTGAGGCAGCCATGAAGATCAGCAGGTGAACTTTTTGCTGTGAGGGTCTAAGGTCGACACTTTGAGAGACTGAGGCCGACACTACCCTTGTGACGATCTTCTACAATGGCTTCTGTGAGGACTTGAGGTCGACGTCTTGAGGATTTGAGGTCGACACCGCTTTAATGATTTTAACACACTGGCCACTTGGTGAAGTAGTGAGGTCGACACTGTTCATGGTGAGGTCGACCTTCTTTATACACTTGATACCTAGTCATTCAAAAGGTGTTTCATGAGTTCCAAAATTAATTGAGCAATGACTTATAGTGAGACATCATCAAAACAACATTTACTCAACACCGCCATTCTTTTTTGTGTGAAAGGAGAAAAAGGAAGGATTTATTTTGATTTATCTTGGAGAGAAATTCTAGGAGAGAAAATAGGAGAGAATCATCTCCCAATTAGGAAGGAAGAAGGGGGTGTAGATCTATTTAAAATCCACTAAAGAATAAAAAAATAAGTATATGTGATAAAATGTGGGAAAGGGAAAAAAGGGGCATATGTGGATGCAATATGGAGGGTGATCGCCAGAGACCGTGGGCCTCAAAGGATATAACAAAAAAATAAAGGAGGGATCGCGAATATAAATAACTCAAAAGGATGCAGGGGAGATTGTGAGTCGACTTCATTCTCGTCCTATCGGCCGGCCGATGGAGAGAGTCTCTCTTTAGATTACCCTTGCAAGATAGAACAACCAACAGAATAAAATACGGATTAGCAAACTAAGCGCGTAGTATCAATCCCAAATAAATATGCATGACGTGAACATACAGAAGGTGACACACCTGCTGGGTGCTGGCCCTTTAAACCCCATGGAAAGGGTGGGATAAAAGGATGATGATATGAATGAAATTAATGGTGTGTGTGCAAGTGTTGCACTGGGGGAGTTATCTCAACGTAGTTGAGAAGGAGAGAAACTAAAATAAAGGGGGCACAATACATGCATGCAGCTAATGAAGATAAGAATAAAAAACTAAGAATAGAGAAGGAAGGAGCCTGGGATGTTTCTCCTGTATTAGCTTCGGATGTGCATTCGAGAAGAAGACTCTGTAGGATGGAGCAATAACGCGCAGGAGTACTCCATCCTTAAGCCGTTAATTGGGCAACACCTCCCCTTCTGTGTGAAGTTGGCCCTTTTTAGAGCAAGAGCCGCAGGGCTCCTTTTATAGGGAAGAGTGCATGGGTTTTAATCCGAATAAAATTAGGATAGCCCGATTTTAGTAGGAGATAAACATTGGAAATAATCCCCCAAGTTATGGAAAGCCATTAGAGTCCTTTCCGAAGTGAAAAGGGGCTCAAAACGGAGAAAGAACGGGACTCGAGACGGTTTGGAAATCTGGAGGAAATGACGACCCCTCACGTAGGCGTTATTTGAAATTACGACATCTGAAGTGTCGTGAATCAAAAAAATCTGAAAAATGCCAAGAAGAAATGACGCCCCTTGTTCGGGCATTAATTGAAATGATGCCCCCGTGAGGGGCGTTATTTCAGATTCTTCAAAAAAGGTTATTTTTATTTCTCATTATTATTTTCTTATTTTTTCGGTGGACGTGCATCTAACTGTGATGATTACAATTCCTATTTTTTTGTATTTTTCTGACACCCGGAAGGCCACCAAAACACCCCTAAAAGAGGGCCAGAAATATATATTAAAATATTACTAATTTAATGGACGCCTCCTTACGAAGACATCATTTTCTTTTTATTTTTTTTTTCTTTAAAATCAAATGACGCCCACCCTCATGCCGTTAATTCCTGAAAAATCCGTAAAAATGAAGAAAAATACCTAGAAACTCAAAAAGTTTAGGAAAAAACAAATGAATGGACGCCTCCTCAAAGCGGCGTCATTTCCTTTTTTATTTTTTTATTTTTTATATTTTATTTAAAATCAAATGACGCCCCCCCTCCTATCGTTAATTCTTGAAAAATCCGTAAAAATAGAGAAAAATATCCAGAAAATCTAAAAAATAGGAAAAATAAGGAAAAGTCTAAAAAATGGATAAATCCAAGAAAAATAGAAAAAATCACTCAAACAAAGTCAATTTGAGGGTCAAATTGGGGCATTATGAGGTAATATGAGATGTGCTCACAGTAATGTCAATTTTAGCGTGTCTACAGCTGTCCCGCCTTGGCGTCTGCTTTGCAAGGGAATAGAGTGAACTGAAAAGTAGATGCCAAGGTGTGATGAGACACGCGATCAACATCACCTGATGAGAATTAAATCAAAAGCTCGAGATGAAGCAATCTCGGGAGATTCAATGAAATCAACGATGTTCAGATAAAAGAGGGAGCAAATGTATACGCGGGCACGAGGGAGATAAAAGAAGACGATCAACTTCCAGCGTGGTGGAAGTATCCTAAGTCACAAACCTGTAGATTTCACCATTGGAGAGCGATTACCAGCCAATGTGGATGTGCTATAGCCAAGGCGGATCTAAGGAAAAAGAGAGTGAAAATAGAGGATAGAAATCTAAAGAAAGAGCTTTCAAGAAAATGACCCAAAACAGCGATAAAAATGAACTGAGGATTCCATTCAGTAATGAATATCTCATATCTGGAAAGATTAAGATCAATTTGACTCTCAAAATTAGCTTATTAGAATGATTTTCCAACGTTGATTCAAAGTCCTACATGAATGCATCCTGGGTTTAAAGAAAAAATTAAAACAAATGAAAATATAAGATAATCAAGGATAATATTGCTAAGCTGTCCAGATTGGGTCAAGAGACCGATTTCGTGAGCTGATACTAAGCTGAAGCTCGTTTATCCACGCACCAACTTGCGAAAAGGAGCCATCATCCCTAATCTTGGATGGCTCAACGGCCTATCCGTGTGACTAAGATTCCTCTGAAATCATCATTGTTTTGGATAAAGGGGAACTCAAATTCCAGATTTACCAAAGCCACAAGGTCCTTGATATAATCTAATAGCGTAGATAACATATAGAAAGAAAATGCATACAGGAAGATGGTGATAGCAATAAGCATAGGGGAACTAAAGGAGGTGCAAGCACCGTGGGACTTGAGTGTTGATGCTCAGACGGTGGGAACAAAGAGCTTCTTTCCTGCGCTCAAAAATTTCATTAGCCAAGATATAATGATGCATAAATCAATGAATGTAGTTTAAGTATGAAAGCATGAAACATTCAACAACATTGCATAGCATTGAAAAGTATCATAGAAAGCGTCATATATAAAGCCATAAAGTTGGAGAGCATTCCAAGTATTTTTGTTCAATGTCGTCATGAGGATGACAATCTTGGCAAATCAGAAGATTTATGCATGAACATTAGCAAGAATAATCAGAGAAGCTGGCTCTTGAATGATTGGAGAGATGCGCAGAGCAGCAGAGATAATAAGATTGACGTGAATAATTAGGGTGATACCCCAAGTGGCAGGGATGATCAGATTGACATGAATCGCTCAGAATAATGGAGAGATGATGATCGAAGTGCCCAGGGCAACAAATCATGATGATGTTGGGAAGAATCAAAAGATTGATAGCAATGAATGAAGAGGACTCATCCTATGTTCTTGGTCCTTGCAAAGGAATTGTCCCTGCAAAAAATACCATCAATACAATGTAAATTTTTTTGATTTTTTTTGAAATATGCAATTTTTTATGGGTTTTGAAAAGTATTCCAATTTTTTATGGATTTTTAAGAATATTCGAAAAAACTTTTTATGGAATTTGATAATATTCGAGATTTTTTGATTTTGAAAGTATTTGACATTTTTTTGGATTTTTTTTGAAAGTATTTGAATTTTATTTTGAATTTTTTTGGAAGTATTTGAATTTTTTTTTGGCGACAGCTATGGGATGGTTAGACCTGGGATGGAATGGTTGGAATTATGCACAGACGTGGGGACTGCACCGACGTGGGGTGGAATGCAACGACATGTGGACTGGCTTTCGAGTGTGGTTAGACTTGGAGTGCAAATGGTTAGACTTAGCATTGGTTAGACTTATGGATAATGCACAGACGTTGGATGGAAACATAGTTAGACTTATGGAGAATGCACAGACTTTGGATGGATGGCTTTGAGGATGATGCACAAACTTGTGGATGGATGGCTTTGAAGTGATGCTTAGACATTGGATGAAGCATGCTTGGACTTTGGGATGAAGCATGCTTAGACATTGGATGAAGCATGCTTGGACTTTGGGATGAAGCATGAACATGCTTAGACTTTGGGAAGAAGGTGCTCAGACTTTGGATGGAGGTGCTTAGACATTGGGAAGAAAGGTGCTCAGACTTTGGATGGGGGTGCTCAGACATTGGGAAGAAAGGTGCTTGGACTTTGGATGGAGGTGCTTGGACTTTGGAGGAAGGTGCTTGGGCTTGAGAGAAACATGCTTAGACTTGGATGCACAGATGTTGAGTGGTTAGACAATGCTTAGACATATGGTGCTTAGACATTGGGTGAGGCATGCTTGGACTTTGGATGGAGGTGCTTAGACGTTGGGATGAAAGGTGCTTAGACTTATGCATTGCTTAGACTTGGGATGAAAAGCTGCTCAGACATGGGTGAAAAGGTGCTTGGACATGGGATGAAAGGTGCTCAGACTTATGCATTGCTTAGACTTGGGATGAAAAGGTGAAAAGGTGCTTGGACTTATGCATTGCTTAGACTTGGGATGAAAAGTTGCTCAGACTTGGGTGAAAAGGTGCTTGGACATGGGATGAAAAAGTGCTTGGACTTATGGATTGCTTAGACTTGGGATGAAAAGGTGCTCAGACTTGGGTGAAAAGGTGCTTGGACATGGGGAAACATGGTGGGCACTGAAGTGTCAACCTGTTTGGCCATGGTGTTGACCTTGTGGGTTGGTGCATCAACCTGTCAAACCCTGTTGTTCAGTAAAGTGTCGACCAGTTTGGCCATAGTGTCGACCTTCTTGTCTGTTGTACCTGCACTGAGCTTGTGGCTTAGCAAAATTGTGTTGAGTTTGCAGGTTGGTGCCTTGACCTGATCGAGTAGCATGATCGTTAGGGCTCTCTTCTATTGGTTCTTCAACAATCAGCTTCTCTTTCACTTTTTCAGGACAGAAGGATGTAGTCTTGAATTCAAAAGGTCTCTTCTCAGTGGGATTGAAACCCAACCCTTCCTTTCTGAAATGAACCCGGGTACCTAAGATAGCATCTAAGTTAGATTTACCATGGGTCATCCTCTCTAGGGTGGATTGACTATTCTTTAGCTCTTCTTCTACTCATTCCAAGTTTTTCTCCAGCTCAATATAAATAGTGTTAACAGCCTCATATTTTTCAATATTGAGTTTGTTCTCTTTCTCCTAATCTTCACATTTCAGGTTGGTATGGCTTAGCTAGTTTCTAAGAGCAGCATTTTTTTCCTTTAATCCTATCAGATTTGAGCGGGTGCTTTCAAGAGTTTCAGCTAGTTTTTTCAATTCTTCATTTTCAATTTTTAATGTTTCAACTCTTTGTTGGCAGGATTATCATGAGTAGGAGCGTTGATCTTTTTCGTCAAATGCTTATTCTCCTTTTTATACATTTCAAACTTCTCAAGTTGATCAGCATATGCATCTTCCCAATCCTTAATTGAAAAGGTTTCAAAAAGGTTGCTTACCTAATCCTCACTTTCGTCACCCATGAGACAGAAGTCATCCTCATCTTCATCGGCAGAGGGACTCTCATTTTCCTCTTCATCATCACTCCAAGTGAAGACCATGGCTTTGGGCTTCTTTCCCTTGGCCTTGGACACTTTCTTAATCAATTCAGGGCATTCTCCTCGTATATGTCCTGCTCTCTTACATTGATAGCAAATAACATTGTCTGAACTTTTGGCATGGGTAAGTCTTACATTGGAGTTTCTACTTACCGGCAGAGCCTTCTTCCTCTTTTGGAATTTGCCTCGTCTATTCAGGAACTTCTTGAATTCCCACATGGGTAAGGCATGGTCAGCTGTGCTTGCCTCCGGAAGATCATCTCCATTGTCCTCATCGGATCTGTGTGTGCTCTCAACAACTTTGAGAGCCACGGTATTCTTGGGCTTGACGTCTTCTTCACTTCTCTTCAAGTTGAGCACATATGTCATGAGCGAACCTATCAACCCGTCCACTGTCATAGCAGACAAGTCCATTGAATCTTCAATCACCGTGGCCTTAGTGTGCCATGCTGGGGTGAGAGATCTAAGAATCTTCCTAATTAGTTCACTAATAGGATATTCTTTTCTCAATGACTTTAAGGAATTATTTAACTAGGTGAGCTTGGCATACATCTCAAAAATGGATTCGTTAGGTTTCATTCTGAACATTTCATAGTCAGTGGTTAGCATGTTGGCCTTGGTGGCCCTGACTTCAGATGTACCCTCATAAATTAGCTCAAGCCTATCCCACATTTCTTTTGCAGATTTGCAAGTGGATATTCTTGACTATTCAGTGGGGTAGGCGGCGCACTACAGGATATTCATGGCGCTCCAATTTGTTATGGATTTCTTAACCTGGTCTGGTGTCCAAGTGTCATCTACTTCGGGTAGTTCAAAAGGACCTGTACTCACAACACACCACAGCAATTGATCCTGGGCACGTAGAAAAACTTCTATACGATTCTTCCAATACAGATAATTTGTTCCATCGAAAAATGACGGATGATTGATGGCATGACCCTCAGCTATGTAGCTGCGAGGGACGTTCCCATCGGATCTCCCTGGGTCGTTGGACCACATCTCTAGGGAACCTGCTCTCATACCAACTGTTGAACGGTATTAGAGGATCTAGAGGGGGGTGAATAGATCCTATACCAAGTATTGTACTTCTACAGCAAGTTTTAAAAGATAGCAATGTAGTTAACACAAACAAGGTAGGACGACAGATTAACGGAACTAGAAGATAGGAAAAACTCTAAGATAACACAAGCCACCTGCGAAGATGGAATAGAGAAAATGGAAAACAAACTATAACACAATGCTTTTAAGGTGGTTCGGATGCACAAAGACACACCTACGTCCACCTCTCACCAACTCGGTGAGACTTGCACTCTTTGGCCAAAAGAAACACACACACACACACATGCTAGAGACTAGCTGAACACGGGGACTAGCCCCAACACACACACACACACACACACACACACACACACACACACACACACACACACACACACACACACACACACACACACACACACACACACACACACACACACACACACACACACACACACACACACACACACACACACACACACACACACACACACACACACATGCTGGAGACTAGCTGAACACGGGGACTAGCCCCAACACACACACACAAGGACAAGTCCTCAAATCATACGGGGAAGAAATCCCACAAGGAAGAAACAAAATAAAGCAAGAGAGATAGACACACACACACGTTGATTTGATGTAGAAAAATAAAGACAATGCAAGACATCAAAATAAGAAGCTACAACTGCAGTAGTCACGAACAGGCACTACGAATGGCGGGGCTAAACTAATGAGGCAGGGAGACAGGGTCAGCTGGCTTACTGGGAATCCTTCTTCCTTCCTTCACCTTCCTCTCCGATGGAAGTCTGAACTGGCTCTCATTTATCTTTTCTTCTCTCTCTCTTTTCCCACACTCTGCTATTCCTATAGGCCAACTTTTTAACTCTAGCAGCCACTTCATGCAAGGGAAGGCCGTCCAATATATAGCCCTCAAGAGGCAGCAGATTTTCCCTCCATTTCTCTAGCAATTTGAATAGCTGAAATAAACAAAAGGGTTTGACCAAGGAAACCTGCAGAACCTTAATCTGTGCTAGCAGAAAATACGTCCTTTGTCCAAAGATTTTTCTTCTTTCCGACAGAATCCCAGCTGACTGCGCAAGGCACAAAACTATCAGTGAGATAGCCTTTTCCAAGGAGTTATACTGGCAGATGTTTAGAGTAAGATGTTGACATGGACACTAATGATGACAAGGATGTTTTGAGTGCCCTAGGAATCTTCTCCATACCTCAAAATCTATGTTTTCAGATGTTTATGTCAGACATCTTTGCCCTCTGTATGGTTTTCCAAAAGACAGATCTGTCAGAAGACTTTCGAGTTTACCCTTTAGTGAGGTCGACCTACTGAGAGACCGTGTCGACACTACTTTGAAAAAGTCCGTTCCAAATAGCTTCAGGAAGGAGCGTGAGGTCGACCTCCTGTAGAGGTGAGGTCGACACTGCCTTAAAAATGGGTGATTACAACGGTTTTTGGAAGAGCCTGAGGTTGACCTCCTATGACAGTGAGGTTGACACTGCTTGTGCTGGCCACTTCCTAGAGAGCTGGTCGTGATCGTGAGGTCGACACTCCTTGAAGGTGAGGTCGACACTGTGTGGCACAACAGAGCGTTCGTGAAAAGGGGTCGACACTCGGATTCGACTCTTTTTGCTTGGGAGCTTGAAGGGGTCAACACGCCTGATGATGAGGTTGAGGCAGCCATGAAGATCAGCAGGTGAACTTTTTGCTGTGAGGGTCTAAGGTCGACACTTTGAGAGACTGAGGCCGACACTACCCTTGTGACGATCTTCTACAATGGCTTCTGTGAGGACTTGAGGTCGACGTCTTGAGGATTTGAGGTCGACACCGCTTTAATGATTTTAACACACTGGCCACTTGGTGAAGTAGTGAGGTCGACCTTCTTTATACACTTGATACCTAGTCATTCAAAAGGTGTTTCATGAGTTCCAAAATTAATTGAGCAATGACTTATAGTGAGACATCATCAAAACAACATTTACTCAACACCGCCATTCCTTTTTGTGTGAAAGGAGAAAAAGAAAGGATTTATTTTGATTTATCTTGGAGAGAAATTCTAGGAGAGAAAATAGGAGAGAATCCTCTCCCAATTAGGAAGGAAGAAGGGGGTGTAGATCTATTTAAAATCCACTAAAGAATAAAAAAATAAGTATATGTGATAAAATGTGGGAAAGGGAAAAAAGGGGCATATGTGGATGCAATATGGAGGGTGATCGCCAGAGACCGCGGGCCGCAAAGGATATAACAAATAAATAAAGGAGGGATCGCGAATATAAATACCTCAAAAGGATGCAGGGGAGATTGTGAGTCGACTTCGTTCTCGTCCTATCGGCCGGCTGATGGATAGAGTCTCTCTTTAAATTACCCTTACAAGATAGAACAACCAACAGAATAAAATACGGATTAGCAAACTAAGCGCGTAGTATCAATCCCAAATAAATATGCATGACGTGAACATATAGAAGATGACACACCTGCTGGGCGATGGCCCTTTAAACCCCATGGAAAGGGTGGGATAAAAGGATGATGATATGAATGAAATTAATGGTGTGTGTGCAGGTGTTGCACTGGGGGAGTTATCTCAACGTAGTTGAGAAGGAGAGAAACTAAAATAAAGGGGGCACAATGCATGCATGCAGCTAAAGAAGATAAGAACAAAAAATTAAGAATAGAGAAGGAAGGAGCCTGGGATGTTTCTCCTGTATTAGCTTCGGATGAGCATTCGGGAAGAAGACTCTGTAGGATGGAGCAATAAAGCGCAGGAGTACTCCCTCCTTAAGCCGTTAATTGGGCAACACCTCCCCTTCTGTGTAAAGTTGGCCCTTTTTAGAGCAAGAGCCGCAGGGCTCCTTTTATAGGGAAGAGTGCATGGGTTTTAATCCGAATAAAATTAGGATAGCCCGGTTTTAGTAGGAGATAAACGTTAGAAATAATCCCCCAAGTCATGGAAAGCCATTAGAGTCCTTTCCGAAGTGAAAAGGGCTCAAAACGGAGAAAGAACAGGACTCAGGACGGTTCGAAAATCTGGAGGAAATGACGACTCCTCACGCAGTCGTTATTTGAAATTACGACATCCGAAGTGTCGTGAATCAACAAAATCTGAAAAATGCCAAGAAGAAATGACGCCCCTTGTTCGGGCGT
The DNA here is from genome assembly GCA_022559845.1 of Amorphophallus konjac. Taxonomy (NCBI): domain Eukaryota; kingdom Viridiplantae; phylum Streptophyta; class Magnoliopsida; order Alismatales; family Araceae; genus Amorphophallus; species Amorphophallus konjac. The sequence goes on along the minus strand of CM040127.1, from coordinate 82,753,911 downwards.
TAATTGAAATGACGCCCCCGTGAGTGGCGTTATTTCAGATTCTTCAAAAAATGTTGTTTTCATTTCTCATTATTATTTTCTCATTTTTCGGTGGACGTGTATTTAACTGTGCTGATTCTAATTCCCATTTTTTCGTATTTTTCTGACACCCGGAAGGCCACCAAAACACCCCTAAAAGAGGGCCAGAAATATATATTAAAATATTACAAATTTAATGGACGCCTCCTTACGAAGGCATCATTTGCTTTTTATTTTTTTTATTTTCTTTAAAATCAAATGACGCCCACCCTCATGCCGTTAATTCCTGGAAAAACCGTAAAAATGGAGAAAAATACCCAAAAACTCCAAAAAAATAGGAAAAAACAAATGAATGGACGCCTCCTCAAAGCGGCATCATATCCCTTTTTATTTTTTTATTTTTTATATTTTATTTAAAATCAAATGACGCCCCCCTCCTATCGTTAATTCTTGGCAAATCCGTAAAAATGGAGAAAAATATCCAAAAAATCTAAAAAATAGGAAAAACAAGGAAAAGTCTAAAAATAGAGAAATCCAAGAAAAATAGAAAAAACCACGCAAACAAAGTCAATTTGAGGGTCAAATTGGGGCATTATGAGGCAATCTGAGATGTGCTCACAGTAATGTCAATTTTAGCGTGTCTACAGCTATCGCGCCTTGGCGTCTACTTTGTAAGGGAATAGAGTGAACTGAAAAGTAGATGCCAAGGTGTGATGAGACATGCGATCAACATCACCTGATGAGAATTAAATCAAAAGCTCGAGATGAAACAATCTCGGGAGATTCAATGAAATCAACGATGTTCGGATAAAAGAGGGAGCAAATGTGCACTTGGCACGTGGGAGATAAAAGAAGACGATCAACTTCCAGCGTGGTGGAAGTATCCTAAGTCACAAACCTGTAGATATCGCCATTGGAGAACGATTACCAGCTAATGTGGATGTGCTACAGCCAAGGCGGATCTAAGGAAAAAGAGTGTGAAATAGAGGATAGAAATCTAAACAAAGAGCTTTCGAGAAAATGACCCAAAACAGCGACAAAAATGAACTGAGGATTCCATTCAACAATGAATATCTCATATCTAGAAAGATTAAGATCAATTTGACTCTCAAAATCAGCTTATCAGAATGATTTTCCAACGTTGATTCAAAGTCCTACATGAATGCATCCTGGGTTTAAAGAAAAAATTAAAACAAATGAAAATATAAGATAATCAAGGATAATATTACTAAGCTATTCATACTGGGTCAAGAGACCGATTTCGTGAGCTGATACTAAGCTGAAGCTCGTTTATCCGCGCACCAACTTGCGAAAAGGGAGCCATCATCCCCAATCTTGGACGGCTCAACGGCCTATCCGTGTGACTAAGATTCCTCTGAAATCATCATTGTTTTGGATAAAGGGGAACTCAAATTCCAGATTTACCAAAGCCACAAGGTCCTTGATATAATCTAATAGCGTAGATAACATATAGGAAGAAAATGCATACAGGAAGATGGTGATAGCAATAAGCATGGGGGAACTAAAGGAGGTGCAAGCACCGTGGGACTTGAGTGTTGATGCTCAAACGGTGGGAACAAAGAGCTTCTTTCCTGCGCTCAAAAATTTCATTAGCCAAGATATAATGATGCATAAATCAATGAAAGTAGTTTAAGCATGAAAGCATGAAACATTCAACAACATTGCATAGCATTGAAAAGCATCATGGAAAGCATCATATATAAAGCCATAAAGCAAGAGAGCATTCCAAGTATTTTTGCTCAATGTCGTCATGAGGATGACAATCTTGGCAAATCAGAAAATTTATGCATGAACATTAGCAGGAATAATCAGAGAAGCTGGCTCTTGAATGATTGGAGTGATGCGCAGAGTAGCAGAGATAATCAGATTGACGTGAATAATTAGGGTGATACCCCAAGTGGCAGGGATGATCAGATTGACATGAATCGCTCAGAATAATGGAGAGATGATGATCGAAGTGCCCAGGGCGACAAATCATGATGATGTTGGGAAGAATCAAAAGATTGATAGCAATGAATGAAGAGGACTCATCCTGTGTTCTTGGTCCTTGCAAAGAAATTGTCCCTTGTAAAAAATACCATCAATACAATGTAAATTATTTGGATTTTTTTTGAAATATGCAAATTTTTTATGGGTTTTGAAAAGTATTCCAAATTTTTATGGATTTTGAGAATTTTTGATTTTTTATGGATTTTTTGAGAATATTCGAAATTTTTTTTATGGAATTTGAAAATATTCAAGATTTTTTGATTTTGAAAGTATTTGACTTCTTTTTTGGATTTTTTTTGAAAGTATTTGAAGTTTTTTTTGAATTTTTTTGAAAGTATTTGAATTTTTTTTTGGCGACAGCTATGGGATGGTTAGACCTGGGATGGAATAGTTGGAATTATGCACAGACGTGAGGACTGCACCGACGTGGGGTGGAATGCAATGACCTGTGGACTGGCTTTGGAGTGTGGTTAGACTTGGAATGCAAATGGTTAGACTTAGCATTGGTTAGACTTATGGAGAATGCACAGACGTTGGATGGAAACATAGTTAGACTTATGGAGAATGCACAGACTTTGGATGGATGGCTTTGAGGATGATGCACAAACTTGTGGATGGATGGCTTTGAAGTGATGCTTAGACATTGGGAAGAATATGCTCAGACTTTGGGATGACGCATGCATAGACATTGGATGAAGCATGCTTGGACTTTGGGATGAAGCATGAACATGCTTAGACTTTGGGAAGAAGGTGCTCAGACTTTGGATGGAGGTGCTTAGACATTGGGAAGAAAGGTGCTCAGACTTTTGATGGAGGTGCTTAGAAATTGGGAAGAAAGGTGCTCAGACTTTGGATGGAGGTGCTCAGACATTGAGAAGAAAGGTGCTTGGACTTTGGATGGAGGTGCTTGGACTTTGGAGGAAGGTGCTTGGACTTGAGAGGAAGGTGCTTAGACTTGGATGCACAGACGTTGAGTGGTTAGACAATGCTCAGACATATGGTGCTTAGACGTTGGGTGAGGCATGCTTGGACTTTGGATGGAGGTGCTTAGACGTTGGGATGAAAGGTGCTCAGACTTATGCATTGCTTAGACTTGGGATGAAAAGCTGCTCAGACTTGGGTGAAAAGGTGCTTGGACATGGGATGAAAGGTGCTCAAACTTATGTATTGCTTAGACTTGGGATGAAAAGGTGAAAAGGTGCTTGGACTTATGCATTGCTTAGACTTGGGATGAAAAGGTGCTCAGACTTAGGTGAAAAGGTGCTTGGACATGGGATGAAAAGGTTCTTGGACTTATGCATTGCTTAGACTTGGGATGAAAAGGTGCTCAGACTTGGGTGAAAAGGTGCTTGGACATGGGGAAAGATGGTTAGACTTGAGATAGAATATGCTCAGACTATGGACGTTGGGAGGATATGCTTGGAGTTAGGGAAACATGGTTAGACTTGAGATAGAAACATGCTCAGACTATGGGAAAAAGGTGCTTGGACTTGGGGAAACAAGGTTAGACTTTGAGATAGAAACATGCTCAGACTATGGGCGTTGGGAGGATATGCTTGGACTTTGGATGCACAGATGTTGAGTGGTTAGACTTGGGGTGGAGGTGCTTAGACTCTGGAGAAATATGCTCAGACCTTGGGATGGATGCTTAGACATGTGCAAATGCACAGACTTATGATGCTTAGACTTATGAATGCATGGAATGCTTAGACTTAGGATGCTTAGACTTATGAATGCATGGACTTTGGGAATGCTTAGACCTGTGGATTGGTTAGACCTTGACTTTGAACTTGGATGCACAGACTTGAGGAATGTGCATTGAAATGGATGTGAGCCAGCGATGAAGAAATGCGAATGGCGCCCTCACGAGAGAGAATTATTTGAAAATAGTTTTTTTTTTATTTTTTTTGAAAATGAAATATGTGAACTTTTATGCATTTTTTTTGGAAAGTTTTCAATTTTTACGATCTTTGGAAAATATATGATTTTTTTAAAATTTTGTTTGACTTTTGACTTAGACTTTGCTAACACAACATCGGAGGGATGTTTAAACCACTGGCTAAGGGTCCTCGTTCCTTCCCCTTTCGCTAAAAAAACTACCCAAAGCCGGGCGTGCATTTAAAGGTGGCGCCCTATAGCCGACTGCCCATGGTTAACGGTGCCCCTACCAAGGCCATACCCGAGAAACATTCAGTCTTAGAGGGAGAAGAGAAGATCAATTGGAGATAAGCTTTATGTAGGATGGGAGATATCGGGACATGAATTCCTTCCAGGGTATTACCCCTCAAAGAGGTGGTCTGTTGCGCCGGGACTTTGTGCCTTTAATTTTTAGACCCTTGACATGCATACAACCAGGGTTTTCCCTGCGGAGACTTTGCCACTCTTGTCATGCCATAATTCATAATTTTGAATTTATCAAATTCGGGTTTTATCTCATAATATCCTTTTTTGGCTAGATGTATCATGAAATTTCACTTTAACTTGGGTCAAGACTGCCCCTATTTGAGACTTCTCTCGTATTGGGGATTACCTAGGTTGATTATCTCATCCGTTGACCTCTTGCACCTGCATTCGATAGAGTAAAGAAGAGAAAAAGACTTTCAGGTATACTCATGGCATGGCCGAAGCAGCAACGGTGTTTATCCAAAGGAGCCGGCTAAGGACGCCGTGAAGTGTGTGAAGTGCCCAGCTAGGGGTTGCTCTTAACAAGCGGGGAGAGAATGTTGAACTTTCAGTGCGGGGTTCTTATGACCAAAGTGCTGTAGAAGCAAGCCTAAATACTCTTTTTTGAAATTTAATAAAGATAAAAAAACCTAGGATAAAGGCCTAAAATACCACTCTTAATCGTGTTAAGAAGCACTTCATTTTGAAAAACTGTACATAGAGATGTTGAATGCAAATCATACGCCAAATGTTACCTTGCAACCTTATGAAGCAGCAACCGTCGGAGGCGATCTTGATCATCGTGAGATTGTTCTCAAATGGCAGATAAAAGGATTGGAAGTCAAGTTTTGAAGTGGCTTAACAGAAGTGGTCTCCAGACCTGACTCAGACGAATAAGGATAAAAGGAAAAGAGGCGAGGGCTAGAACTCCCTCACTAAAGTGCGGAGACCCTGATCACATGAAAGGTCTACAGAAGGAGAGGAAAATCAAGAAGTGGAGTGAGGACTAAAGCCTCGGAAGCAATGGGAGAAAGGGCAGATGCCCAAAGCAGTGGATGTGGAAGAAGTTGGGTCGGACCCGGGAATAGATGAAATTAAGAGAAGGAATTGATAAATCGAGGGAGAAGGATCTAGAGGGTCCAGAAGCAGTGGAGGAGGAAAATCATGGTAGGAGGAATCATCCGGAGGTTCCGGAGGAGGAAAATCCCGAGGGATGCGATGCCCTGGGAAAAGATATGGAAAAAGATGATTGAAAAGGAAGAAAAGAACAAAGGATGCAATGTCCTAGAGAAGTAGGAAGATGAATCGGAAGAAAGATAGGGGATCCGAAGGCTCTGGAGAAAGACAAAGCGAAGGGATGTGATGCCCTAGGAAGAGTGGATGAAAAGGGACAAGAGGGTCCGGAGGTTCCGAAGTAGCGAAAGAAGGGACGCGATGCCCAAGGAGGGGAGATAAGAAATCTGGAAGTTCCAGAGGAGGAAGACACCATGGGACGCGATGCCCAGGGGAATCCGGAGGTTCCGGAGGAAGAAGACACCATGGGACGCGATGCCCAGGGAGGAGAGAAAGAGGATCCGGGGGTTCCGGAGGGATAAGATGGAAAGGGACGCGATGCCCTGGGAGAAGGGATAGGAAATGAGATAGAGAATCCAAAGGGAGATAGAAAGGGGCGTGATGCCCTGAGAGGGAGTCCGGAGGTTCCGAAGGAATAGAATCAGAAGGGGTGCGATGCCTCGGGAGAAAGTCCAGAGGTTCCGAAAGTGGAAGATGTGGAAGGTCCGGAGGTTCCGGAAGGCGGGGAAGATACGGGTTCAGAAACTCGAGAAAGAAGAAATGCAAATGCATGTGAATGCCATATGATGGTTGTAAGGGATGCATGAAATGCATGATATGCAAAGAATGCAGAGAATGCATGGAATGAGAGAGCAAGATCCTCCTCCTCACCCATGGAGTGGCCCGTAGAGAGAAAGATGTGGGTGGAACAGAGTAAGGAGTGAATGAATTGGTGGTAAGACCCTTAGCAAAAGGATGCCCACCCCTCCATGGCAAGGAGAGTGCCCGGCCAGACGACTCAAAGGATAAACTCTCATTAAAGGAATATGTTATAGTGATGTAAGAAGAAGAAAACCCCTTAGGAAATTGTATAATAATGGAGCGAGGGGTAACGAGAGCATTAAAAGAATGTTGCCCAATGAGCAAAATGAATTGAATAACGGGCAAAAAATTAATGCAAGCAAAAGCTGCTTTATGATATCCTCTAAAGCACCCAGAAATTTATGCAGCGAGTTCAGGATGATACAGGATACAGGCATCATACAGGCTCTCTCCGTTACCTTGGCATCCCCCTCAAATCAGGCAGACTGGTTGCTGCAGATTTTATCCCTCTTGTTGATGCTTTTAACAACCGCTTGGCTGGCTAGAGCTCCAGCCTCCTATAATAGGCAGGGCGCTTGGTTTTAATTAAAATAATCCTCAGAAGCTTGCCAATTTACCTGGCCTCCTCTGTCAACATCCCTGCTGGAGTTTCCAAACTCATGGATCGCCTGTGTGCCAACTTCTTCTGGAGTGGCACTGAGAATACCAGTAAAAGGCATTGGACCGCATGGTCGGAAATTTAGAAACCTATTGAGGAAGGGGGCCTAGGAATTTGGAGTACTCGGGATGTCCAGCTCTCTCTTTCTGTCAAGCAGCTTTGGAATATCCTACACGGTAATTCTCTATGGTCCCGCTTTGCTTGGAATCACTTTCTTAAGCAACACCTTCAGGAGGAACAGAGATAATTTCCAGCTGGTATAAAAAAGAGCATTTTCATCCGAGCGAAGGAACTGGTTCTCACTCATTCGAGGTGGATTGTTGGAGATGGGGCAGACATTGATTTCCTCCGAGACACTCGGATTGGTGACAGACCCCTCATCTATCTCTTGAAACCTGGAACTAATGCTGCCAACTACTCAGGAGTAAGTGTTCGTGACATGCTAACCGACCAGGAACACCCATTATGGAGTAACATAAGTGTTCAATCTGAGGTGCTAAAGGTTGATATTAGTAATGAGAAGGATTTTTGCGTTTGGACCGGCAACAGTTCAGGCATCTTCACATCATCATCAGCTTATCGGATGATTGAGTCTCATGGTGTTCGACGGAATGCCTGGAGGAATTTGTGGCACAGAGCTTTCCTATCGCGGGCTTGCCTTTTCTCCTAGAAAGTTATCCACAGAGTTGTAGCTATCGACAGCCGGGTGACGGAATGTGGCATCTAGATTGTGTCCAAATGTGCATGTTGTCGACATCCACAAACTGAAGACCTCAACCATTTGTTTGTGCATAGTGATATTGCCATGGCCCTATGGTCCTGGATTGCTCCTCTTATTAGCCCCAAAATTCACCTTAGCAACCAGATCACCATTCGGTGTTGGAATTTTATTTCAAAATCCCCGCCGCTGTCTGTTGTTCAATTTGCTGGTCTCTATGCTTCTATACTGGTGGTCTGGGAAATCTGGAAAGCCTGTTGTGCTGCAAGATATGAAGGAGCCACTCCCTCTTTGAGAAGAATTCAGAACTCAATTCTCAACCACCTAGCTGAGGCCATCAAGGTTGTCAAGTTTACCAAAGCTATCTTATATAGTGATGCCCAATTACTCCTTTCCTTCAACCTTCGGCCATAAGTTAAGCTTAAGCTCCCAAATCTGGTCAAATGGAGGCCACCGAGCTTGAATTACTGCCTTAATGTAGATGGATCCTCCAAAGGTAACCCAGGTCCCTGTGGAGGGGGTGGATGCATTAGAGACATCAATGACAATCTCCTGGTTGGTTTCTCATTCTTCTATGGTGTCGGCTCCAATTTGATTGTTGAAACAAGGGCGCTTCATGATAGCCTGTAGATCGCCTGTGAGATCGATGGGGAGCATTCTGTCCGTTATCTACTCTGACTGCGTAGTGCTTGTTAATGCAATTCTTAATCAATCCGCTCCACACTGGTCTATTTACCCTTGGTGGCGAGGAATCATGAAGTTGCTTCAGTTCTTTCAATGCCCAATCAAACATGTGTACAGGGAGGGCAATTCCGTAGCAGATAGCCTGGCTATTGATGCATGCTATTCGGGTGATAACCGTATCTTCCAGACTGGAAGAGATCTCCCTCGACAGGCTAAAGGAGCACTTCTGCTTGACAAAGTAGGGCTTCCAAATATTTGTTTATGTTAAATGGGTTTCTGTGGGTGGGCTTTTATACTCCTTAGTTGGTTATGGCCAATTGTAAGGCCTCCGGACTGCACTTCATCCTTATTTTATTATAATAAAATTCCACCTATGATGGGATACCAGGCCAATCATGGGTTTTGATTTAAAAAAATTGAATAACGGGCCGACTCGGCATCAACTTATAAGAGTGTTTTTCGGTGAGCGTCCTTGGAGACTTCTCGAATGTGCCCGGTATAAGAACATGAGTTGGCATTCGGAAAATAAAATTTTGAACCTTGACGGGCGTAGCCGTGGCCAAATCCTTCTTGCCCGGCTCTTGGATATCCCTGGCACATGTGCCTGTAGGAATACACCCACTCCGAGTGGTAGAGGAAGGTGAGGCGAAGGCGGTAAGCTTGATGAGCAGTGGAGGTGTAATGGAGAGTTTTAATGGAAGGGTAAGTGGAAGTTCAAACACGTCGGGGTTCTCCCCTTACTCGGAAGCGACTGGGATCGGCTCGAGTGCAAAAATAGGTGAGTCCTGCCCAGGACTAGCCAAGGGTTCGGGTAAAGGTGTAGGTAAAGTTGTGTTTAAGGTAATTGGCTTTGGCGTTATGGGGATAATGGAGACCTTAGGTGGCGAACAAGGAAGAGGTGTTATGGTTTGAAGTTTAGCGGGAGGTTCGGCGGAGGCCAGTGTAGTGGAGGTTGATGGAGGCTCGGCGGAAGCCAGGGGAGTAGAGGTTAATTGTGTGGTAATTGAAGGTCTAAAAGGAGAAGGTCTGGTGCGTAGGAAGCACCGGATAGGGTGAGAGGTATTAGGGATAGGGGAAGACGCATGATGCACCATTATGGGTGATTGGAGTATTGACCCATCATCGTAGCACCAATTAGTCTCATAAATAGGGTTAAGGACAGTGGCTTCATCCCGAGCAGGGGGTTCATTGGGTGGCAATGGAGGGAGAGGAAAATGAAGGAAACTCGGAAGGGGTGCCTGCGGAATTTCAACATTTTATGCCATCTCCAAATCTTCATCTTCATCAAAAACATCAAGTGGACGCTGTGGCGGAGGCATAATAATGGGTAGTGGAGGAGCGTGATGTGGAGGATTAAGTAAAAACGGAGGCGTGGGATCATCATATTGTGGAGAATTTTATGGAGGTAAATGCGAAGGTGAAGGCGGAGGGCCATATGAATGAGTGGGGTGGATGAGTGGAGGGTGAACGGCATTCACTTGATCATCGATATCTTGCTCACACATGTCATTGATGCCATTATCTCTCCTCTCCTTCCAATCTTTTTCCATCTTAGTGATGTTATTCATGAAATCGTGAAGAGGATTGACTGGAGAAGGAGGAGGAGCAGAAGGAGCGGGCCGCGGGCTTGTGACCCTCTTAAGTTGATCCTCCATGGAGGTAATTTTATCAAGGAGATTTTGATGGAGGGGTGTAACTTGCAAAGTGGAGGGTTGGCATGATTGCCTTGGAGGGGTGGCTTGATATGAAGGCCATGGAGGTGGGTTAATGGGCCGACCCACAAAAGGACCCAGACGGGCCGGGTTGCAAGGAACATGTGGGCCTTGGGGCCATGGTAAAGGAGGAATAGAAGGAGGCGGGTGATGGCTCACCCGAGGAGGAGTTTCTGTAGAAGGGGGTGGATGGACTCCTCAAACGGGAGTGCGAATAAGAGAGGGAGGATGGTAATGGGCCACCCGGGTATGAATAGAAGGAGGTGGGTGATGGGCCACCCATGTGGGATTGGAGGGAGGTTGAGAAGAAGATGTGCCCTCAACAATAGCCATAAGGGCTTAGATTTGTTGAGTGGTGAGATGATCTAATGCACGGATGACTTGGGAAACCTTCTCATCATTGGGAGGAGATGGTCTCGAGAGAGTAGTGGCATGCAATGAATACGAGGGACCATCAGATTAGAAATTGCCCATGGATCGGGCAATACCATAAAAGTGAGGACGTGGTCCCTTAGAAAGATCGTGGTGAGACTTATAAGCTTGAGGATTATAAGATATGCTAGGTTTATCATCCTCATGAATATACGATTGATTAGACATGGTGGTTTTGTTATCAAGATCAAATATCATGCAAGCAAACAATCAATTCAACCAATCAAAGCAATATTGCAAAGATATTAATCAAGTTGGGATGTTTATGCTTGATTTTAGTTGATACCTTGATGTGAATTAGATGATTTTGAAAAAATGTGATATAAGACACACAAGGTAGGAACCTAGTTTCAATATAGTTTTGCTTCAATGCCAACTAGGTTCACTCTCTCACCATGCATAGGCCAACTAAACCCGGGGAACTTCAAAGGTACAACCTGCCCAAGCATCTGTGAGGGAATCCACGGGTGCGGGGACTTATGGAGGCCTTGGTTTAAAAATTCTTGATCCAAAGAGACGGAGTGCTCAATGGAGGGTCCTTCCTTAACCAAGAGGGGGTAAGATCTCCTAGGAAGTGAGAGGAGAGGAGGTCTCCCAAGCCAAGATGCTCTTGTAATGCAAGCTAATGCAAAAGAAAAGAAAAATCACACAGAATGATGCATGTATGAATATCGCATGCAAAACAAAATAATCACAAAAACTAATTAATGAACAATGACATGAATGCAAATCACTAACGCCAAAAGAATGAATGCTAATGTGAAAGGACAGAATGAATGCGGATGCAGTAGATAACAGAATGAACAATGGCAATGCACAAAATAAAATAGAATAACAGAATGTGCAACGCCTCTGTGAAATCCCAGTTAGATGACAGAAGTGCAAGGGAGAGACAATGCAACAGGGATATGACATGCAACTAATGCCACAGGAAAACACTAGATATGCATCACATATGAAGTGCCACGATGCTATATGCTATGCAACAGATGAATGCAACTAACACTAGATGTCACATATTTAACAGGAAAACACTAGATATCACATATCAAGTGCCACGATGCCATAACAGGAAAACACAAGATATCACATATCTAATATGTAACATATGAATGCAACTAATATGCTATGCAACAGAGTGAGGAATATGTCACAAGGAATTAGCGTATGTTAAGGTGGGCGCTCATTTTTTTTAAAGGATAACAGAAGTGGAATTTCGAATAAATCTAGAAATTACCAATCACTTGGGAGAAATGGAAGTGATACACGGATCACTTGAGGAGGTGCACCGTGGGTGCAAAATAGGAGGGGCACACGTGGGTGCCTAACGGAGAGGGTAATCAAAGAAAAACACAAGGACGTCCCACCGTGATCGTCAATTTGTAGATCTATTTAAAATCCACTAAAAAATAAAAAAGAAGTATATGTGATAAAATGTAGGAAAGGGAAAAAAGGGGCATACGTGGATGCAATATGGAGGGTGATCGCCAGAGACCGCGGGCATCAAAGGATATAACAAATAAATAAAGGAGGGATCGCGAATATAAATACCTCAAAAGGATGCGGGGGAGATTGTGAGTCGACTTCCTTCTCGTCCTATCGGTCGGCCGATGGAGAGAGTCTCTCTTTAGATTACCCTTGCAAGATAGAATAACCAACAGAATAAAATATAGATTAGAAAACTAAGCACGTAGTATCAATCCCAAATAAATATGTATGACGTGAACATATAGAGGATGACACACCTACTGGGCACTGGCCCTTTAAACCCCATGGAAAGGGTGGGATAAAAGGATGATGATATGAATGAAATTAATGGTGTATATGCAAGTGTTGCACTGGGGGAGTTATCTCAACATAGTTGAGAAGGAGAGAAACTAAAATAAAGGGGGCACAATGCATGCATGCAGCTAAAGAAGATAAGAACAGAAAATTAAGAATAGAGAAGGAAGGAGCCTAGGATGTTTCTCCTGTATTAGCTTCGGATGAGCATTAGAGAAGAAGACTCTGTAGGATGGAGCAATAACGTGCAGGAGTACTCCCTCCTCAAGCCGTTAATTGGGCAGCACCTCCCCTTCTATGTGAAGTTGGCCCTTTTTAGAGCAAGAGCCGCATGGCTCCTTTTATAGGGAATAGTGCATGGGTTTTAATCCGAATAAAATTAGGATAGCCCGGTTTTAGTAGAAGATAAACATTAGAAATAATCCCCCAAGTCATGGAAAGTCATTGGAGTCCTTTCCAAAGTGAAAAGGGGCTCAAAATGGAGAAACAACAGGACTCGGGACGGTTTGAAAATATGGAGGAAATGACGACCCCTCACGCAGTCATTATTTGAAATAACGACATCCGAAGTTCCGTGAATCAAAAAAAATCTGAAAAATGCCAAGAAGAAATGACGCCCCTTGTTCGGGCGTTAATTGAAATGATGCCCCGCGTGAGGGGCGTTATTTCAGATTCTTCAAAAAATACCATTTTTTATTTCTCATTATTATTTTTTTATTTTTTTCGGTGGACGTGCATCTAACTGTGATGATTCTAATTCCTATTTTTTCGTATTTTTCTGACACCCGGAAGGCCACCAAAACACCCCTAAAAGAGGGCTAGAAATATATATTAAAATATTACCAAATGTAATGGATGCCTCCTTACGGAGGTGTCATTTACTTTTTATTTTTTTTATTTTCTTTAAAATCAAATGACGCCCCCCCTCATGCCATTAATTCCTGAAAAATCCGTAAAAATGGAGAAAAATACCTACAAACTCCAGAAAAATAGGAAAAAATAAATGAATGGACGCCTCCTCAAAGAGGCGTCATTTCCCTTTTTATTTTATCTTTTTTTATATTTTATTTAAAATTAAATGACGCCCCCTCTCTTGCCATTAATTCTTGAAAAATTCATAAAAATAGAGAAAAATACCCAAAAAATATAGAAAAATAAGAACAAATAAGGAAAAGTAGAAAAAAAGGGAGAAATCCAAGAAAAATGGAAAAAATCACTCAAATAAAGTTAATTTGAGGGTCAAATTGGGGTATTATGAGGTAATATGAGATGTGCTCATAGTAATGTCAATTTTAACGTGTTTACAGGGGGCGCCCAAAACCCTAACTTGAGGGGGGCGGCCCTCTCATCTCTTCCCCTCCTTCATCTCATCCATCTTCAATCTCAGCCCTCCATCTCCATGAAACACGATCTCCACCCTCCATTTGACCTATTTTCTATATAAATAGCCCATGTCAAGGAGAAGAAAGGAGATTTTTACCTTTTTGCTAAAGTAGAATTTTCCTATTTTCTCTCCAAAACCCTAGGCCGCCCCCTCCTCTCTCCTTCTCCAAACCCCGGTGTGCCCCCTCTCTTCCTCTTCAATTTCTTCTTCTTCTTCACACAAACCCTAGGCCGCCCCTTCATCTCTTCCTCCCCTCAACCCTAGTTCGCCCCCCTTCATCTCTTCTTCCTCTCCCTCTCACGTAATTAGGTAGCCTCCCACTTCTTATACCTCTTGCCAACATCAAACTCACATCTTAAACCTCCATTAATTTCTACACATCTCTCCCTATTTCTTTCCTAGATCTCTCCTCTACAATCTCCTTTTCACGGCGGTGTTCATTCCAAGGTAGGGCGACGTTCCAAGGCTCAACGGTGTGGACGACGACAGCTTCTTCATCTACCTCTCGCGGAGGTGTTCTCCTTCAAGGCGGGGCGATCCTTTTCAAGGCTCGGCAAGGAGGAGACGGCGGCATCACTCTTCTACATCTCGGCTCTATTTATTCTTCTTTTCTTTAGTTTATTTGGATTTGTAATGTTCACTTTCATAGTGAAGATGTACACATTTGGGGTGTCTTCTTTGAGGTATTGTCCCCACTTCACCCGGAGGCGGCTAGGGTTTTATCCTTTTTTCTGGTAAAAGGGGCCTCAAAGGAGAAGACTTGGGTCTTGCTTATAAACATATTCCCATCTTTGTAGTTTCCAATATGGGATCTTTTGAGCCCCCTTCTTAGGCCTCTACATTAGCCCCCCAGCAAAGGTGGGCTTTGTGCTTATTGAGCAGGGGTTCCCACAGACGGAACAATTTAGGGTGTCTCCTTTGAGGTATTATCCCCGCTTCGCCTGGAGGAGCCTAGGGTTTTGTCCTTTTTGCTGGTAAAAGGCCCCTCAAAGGAGAAGACTTGAGTCTTACTTATAAGCACCTGCCCATCTTTGTAGTTTCCAATATGGGATCTTTTGAACCCCCTTCGTAGGCCTCTACACATAGCATTGTAGTTTTCTTTTCTAGCAATAAAAATACAATTTGTTGCAATTGTCTTTCTCTTTCTCACTCTCTATCACTTCCAATTTTCTCTTCTCTAACCCTCCAACATTTTTAATTAGATTTTATTTCAAGCAATCTTAAGTTTTCATTTTACAAAACTCACTTCACAATTTTGATCTCAAAATACAAGGGTTTTCAACTTAATAAAGAATCTTCCTCCTCGTGGGATCGACCCGTACTCATCATCTCATACTTAATTTCAAATTTTCTTGTGAGTGAGTGTGGTATTATTTTAAAATTGAGCACGGTATTTTTCAACGACGAGTGATTTGTGTGATCAGGAAGCTACTCCAGATTGTTTGTTACCCAGAATTGGGTTTCCTACTAAAACAAAAAAGGGAAGAAAATTATGAGATGGGTATAGTCCCGACAGTCTCCTCTACAAACAAAACCCCCTAGAAGTAGTGCATGGCACACATGTAGGGGAGCATAAGACAACAACACCGTCTCCAGAGCTGAAGTAGACCCCACAATCACAATTACTGATAAAAGTAGGCAAAGAAACCAGCACTTACACAGGTTCTGGGAGCTTAGCCTTGTAAGGACCACAACCTTTCTGGGTATCCCCGCAGGAGACAATGATAAAGAGGCAGCCAACGATTCTATACACGGCTGTTGCCGAATGTCTCCCGGGGGCAATGCTAACTCAAAATGATGGTAAAGAAAAAAATATGGGTCCTCCACTATCGAAGCCAAGATAGATGAGAACCGAAGGGAGAGGCTCTCCAATCACTAAGAAGTTCGCCAAAGGCCGGACGATTACAGATTTTGACACAACACATCTGCTGCTTGAAGATTCGCCTCTAATCGCAAAGCTATCTAATGATGAAACTCCATACTTCTCGTGCTTGGTCATCAAAGCTCGCATGGACGATGAAGCAGAATGCCCTTACTATGGAGAGTCGGGCTCCCCTATTATGCCGCTCATGCAGCCATTTTTCCTCTATCAAAAGATCCAAGCCGGTCCAGATTAAAATGCTCGAGCTAACGCACTGGCCAAGCTGTCAAATTTATCAGCAGTCCCACCAGACAAAGCAACCCGCACTGTGGATTAATCTATACTAGGGAGTCCAGCAAGCTGGAGGAAGAGCTGGGTGAAGAAAAAAAAGCTCAAAAGTCTAACTGGAGAGAGCCGTCGGCACATCAATCTAGATGATGACCAAAAAAAAGAGAAAAAAATAAGAAGAGAAGAAAACAATGATGATTGAAGATGAGCGATCTCGCGCTACTCCTGAGCGGGGAAGAGGATAACCACGTTCGCTTGAAGCATGAACTACAAGAAGGGAAACAAGTTAGAGGTGCCCAGGGATGGATCTCCGGGGAAAACCCTCCAATGCTTAAGTCAGCAAACGTAGTAGAGCACTGGTGCGAAGGGAGGAGATAGGGGGGAGATGGGGGCGCGAGATCCCTCTCCACCAAGAGGTGAAGTGGTTCCTACTCAGGGTTTTTAGCTTACCCCTTCATAGTAGGGCTCTTCCGACTTAAATAGTGGCTCGTTGAGTATATGATCCCTGTGAGCTGAGGAGTTTCCGGGGGGGTTACGTCCTCCTTGTGGGCTCTTTATAGCAAGCGGACTCTTGGCCTCCCTTATCCCCTTGAGCTCCCAGCTTTTAAAGGACTCATAACGGCCGTACAAATAAGCTTCCATCAATTGTGTTGGGTCCCACAGTGTAGTGGCACGGATCTAGAGGTGGTGAATAGATCCCTCTCTAAAAATTAAAACCAATTAAATATCTTGAAAGCTTCTCAATCAAACCTCACCAAACGTGCAGGTGACAAGATCACACACGGAGAATTAGCAAATTGAACTAGGCGTATACATTGACAAATTTAGCTTTGATGTGCAACATATTTGACAATCCATCCTGTGAATGGTGGAAGAGGATAAGGAACAAACACACAACCAATCACACATGCACAAGGATTTTTTAGGTGGTTCGGGACCACGATGGGTACCCTACGTCCACCCCTCACCACCTGGGTGAGGCTTTACTAAAATTCTACACGGGGTAGCACACGGGGACGAATCCAAATACATCACACGCTGCACGACGACAGCAAATCACACACACGAGCACGAAGCTCAACACGCTGCAGAGCAGCACACACACGAGGGTGAACCCTCAACACGGTACTCAGTACCACACACACACACCAAGACTGGGGGCGCACCCTAACAATGATTCCACACTCGGAGACCCCGCTCCGAACACACACACAATATTCATCAGTTTGAAGGATGAACACAGATATACATTTGCAAGCTCAATAAACATAAACAAGCATGAATAACTCTAAACAGGGATGGATGTAGAGTTTAACAAACTCCTGATCGTTAATGATGAAACTTGGTTCCTTGATGACTTCCGAGGATGAACGGATTGGAGAAGATGTCCTCACGAAGCTCCTTTGGTTCAGATCGGAAGAAAGGACGTAGATGCTTCAATCCCTTTTCACTTCTCTTGACTCACCATCAAGACCATGGATGATGGAGAGATGATAACCCATGGTGCTTCAGCAAACTCACTGCAGGAGGATAGATTACTGGCTTCTCTTCCCTTGAATCGAACTCAGAACGACTTGGGGAGAGGCATCATTCAGCTCCGACTGCACTCCCTGCAAAAACCCCAAAACGAATGTTTCATTGATGCTTTTTTTTTCAATAAACCCTATCACATTCGATTTATACCCAAGAGGAATGGGCGGCCACGTGGAGGATAATATCCCCCAAGAACCAATCACAATAGCCTACCAAACGAATGGATTGGGCTAGGGCTCTGGCCGCCGTGCGAACCGGCAACTTTCCCGGTCGCCGAAAAGTGTCGACCCCATGGGTTGACACTTGCATTCGGCCAAGACAGAACAAAGACCCAAACAGAACCCAGCAAAGAAATTATCGACCCATGGGGTCGACACTTTCCACCTGTGGCAACAATAGAAGGTTACGGCAGAAAGACCAGGAATAAGTGTCGACCTTGTGGGTCGACACTTACGTCCAGGGTTCTGAAACTAGAACCCAGACAGAACCTAGCGATAAAAAGGTCGACCCATTGGGTTGACTTTTTATCCCTATGTTCAAAGACATAAGAGGGCCGGCTGAAAAGCAGCATACCCATGGACAAAGTGTCGACCCATGGGGTCGACACTTTTCCTGACATAAGCAGACTATAATAAAGCACACAATGGGGTGACCCTAAGACATGAACCTGTAATAACAACTTCATGAATGGAGGAAATAAGTAACTCTACCCCAAAAATCACAGATAAGCCAAGTAGATATTTATAGGGAGTTACCTTGGGGTTTGTTCATCAAACCAACACAAGAATCCTCCTTCAATCATCCAAACAAAATAACTTACCATTTTCATGTTTCAGTTGAATAGCAGCACTTGATTTTGACATTTGGTCTCCATTGAAAGTCCCTATCAAAGTTACACACATAAGGTCAGTCTTCAATTCTAATTTGCTTTCTTGAAGATTAATCTCTAACTCTCATCAATCACTCAATATTTAGTCTAATTCTTTTCAAAGCACATGATAGCTATCACAATAGCTTGAATCCCATCCAAATCAACTAAGGAAGAGTTAGAAGAATTTCACCCAATTTATTCAGAGACTTTCCTTTCTCACTAACTCATGTAAACATATCAAGGCACACGTCAGCTAAGTTCATCAATTCAGTTGACCGTGTCATACACTAGCCATTCAATCAAATGGAGTTTGCTCAGTTCTATTCAAATCCACAAGCAACATATGCAAATTGTTTACATGGAGAACAATCACATGGTATTTATTTCATCATCAAAATTCCTTAATACACGGTTGTGCACGGGGTTCAACAATCTCCCCCTTTTTGATGATGACAAATACTATGTGTAATTAGACAACTTAGTGTTGACAGATAAAAAGTGTTTCAAGGAAATTCAACTCACATCTAGCATTTTAGACATGAAACCATGCTTATCAATCCAATCACACTCATTCTCGAAATGCAGTCAAAGTGCAGTTGACACTCTTTGAGCACACTAGACATCTTGTAGACCATTTGATAACATAATCAAGAATATAATGCATTCTAACCATGAATCAAGATAACAACCAGCATCATTGATGAATTATCCATCAAACATCCAAAAGTGCATTTCCAATCATAAATCGAAATGGCATCAATATAGACATCCATCAACAAGATATGTTCATTCCACAAGCATAGGTGATCATCCCACAAAATAAACACAAGTCCACAGAATATTCCATTCACAGATTAACTCATAACATCAACATAGTTCATATGACAACCACAACTACTGTCCACATCTGGACAACCATGTCCTTAAAATAAACAAGTCCACCACAAAATAAACATAAGACACAACATAACATCCACATAATAACATTTCATCTCCCCATTTGTCATCAACAAAAAGGAGTGGTAAAGGGGGAACAATCAATCAGCTTGGTCATAAGAAGGAGGGTGCTAGAGATCAAGGCCTCAAGGAGAGTCAGGAGGCGTACGAGGACGGCCGAGAAAATCAGAGAGATCATCAAACTTGGAGTTTTGAATGCCAATAGCTATATGTAGAGAATCAATAGAGTCAGCCATAGCAGCGAACTTCTAAAGATAAGTATCATGATGAAGCTTGAGTTCTTTGACTTCCCGTGTGAGGGCATCCACTGATTCTTTGACATTGCAAACTTCATCAGCTAATTCATCAAATTTGGTGTTCATTGATGTATATGCTGAGGATGTAGCCCATGACACCCTGGTTCTGGCAGTTCTGCTAATGGGTTCTTCATGATCTTCACCTTCACTATGCTTAGACCCTGCTGCCGGGGCTTTACCTTTCTGTGATGGAAGTGTGCGAATGAGAATACCATTTTTCAATTCATAGCCCATGTTGCTGCAAATGGATGGGATAGTATAGATGTCAGCATCCCTAATTGGGTGACTGACCTACTGGCTCAAGTCAATATGCAGATATTGGAAGATCGGTGTTAAAGCAGCTCCATACGGCAAATTCTGGTTCTTGGACTTCCTGCAGCTTGTTATAAACTCCATCATTACTTCTGGAAAGTTGACTGGCTGTCCACTCATAATTTGAATGAATAGAAATTTGTGCCTGTCAGTGACCTGCTCTCGTGACCTCGATCTTGGCAGAAGAATTGTTGTCATCATGTGATGTAGAATCTTCTGAAGAGGTGGAAATTCATTTGCATTCAACTTTGGTACACAGCCTTGTGTTGCTACCTTATCAGTCATGAGTTCATATGCAAGATCTTCAGAATAAATGGCTTCCTCATAAATCATCCCACTATCCCAAGGCAGAATCAGGGCCTTTCCAATCAGTTGTGCAGTTGGAGGAACAGAGCGCCCATTTATCTCAGTGTATAGTTCATCATTTTTTACCACCATATTTCTATAGAATTGATGAACTAGGGAATGGTAGACACGTCGGTGGTCTGACATGAAAGAAATTAAATTTGGCTGCTTCCTAACGAGTTCGACTAACCTTGGCAGATTCTTTTCTATACTCCTGAAATCAACTGCACGAGGATGTAGCACTTTTCTTTCAGCCAACATCTTCGTCTCAGAAGCTCTTTTCCTTCTTTCAACCTGGGCTTCCGTGTCTTTACGCCTTAGCTCTATTTGGATGCGGGCTTCCTCTCGTTCCAACACTGATCTTTTCTTTGGAGCCATTGGTGTATAGTTCAGACAACACACAAGACAAGCAAAAAATGGAACTTTGATGTAGCTTGTGACCTCTGAGCAGATGGGGGTTGTCCTCTGACTGTCTGGACTTCACATCACACTCAGCAGCAACTCCAGAAGAGTGAGCTTCGAATGAGGGCGTCACTAAGCCTGCTTCAAGAGGAGGAAGAAGGGGCGACCGCCGCCACTCTCCGGAGGATGCCCTTGGAAGAGATGGCGATGGAGGGACCGCGGAGGGCACTGCGATGGCTTCAAGTGGAAGTGGGAGGTGGTGTGGATAGAGAGGATCGAAGGTGGAGGAAGAAATGTCAACTGCGGAGTTGGGAGTCGTGGACGAAGGTTAGGGCAGGAGGAGTGGGTGGTGAATGGGTTTTAGAGGTGGAGAAGGGGTTTTAGGTTCGATGGGGTTCAACCAAAGGAGGGAGTCAAGCCATTGGTTCGAGTCATATAGGAGAATGGTGTGAGAAGTGAACCCTGCGATCCGGTTCACAAATCGGGTTCCGAGGTAAAAGTGTCGACCTTGTGGGTCGACACATTTTGGAGACGATTCTGTCTAGTTAGAAAAAGGACACCCGGTAAGAGTGTCGACCCATGGGGTCGACACTTTCTCTGCACTTTGAAGAATCAAGTGAAATGGAGTGAATTGATGGCCAAATGAACCAAACTTGATATCCATGAAATGATAAACACAAAGTGGGCAATATGTGGGTAGTTCAACTGAGAAAAGTTGATCTTGGACAAGGGAAATCAAATAGCCACACTTGGATGATCAATTCAATTAAGCATTCAAGCATTCATTTCTATTATCCATCACAAATCATTGAGATTTAAATGTTACAAGGAATCATACTATATTTGAGTTAAATACACTTCATTCCTATGAATAGCATTGAAGCCAAGTTGCTTACCTTATCTCCTTCATTCTGAGCACTTCAAAGAATTCAGGATTAAAGCATGTTAGAGTCATCAATTGCAATCTGTTAACTCTGTGCATCAAAAATCATGGTTAGTGAAATATGAAACAAGGTCCAAGTAATTGACACAATGTCAGAAAGTAACTCATTGCACAAAGCTATTCAGTCAAGGTTTGTATACCCATTCAGCCATCACATTTTATAGTTGGTCACATGAGAGCAATTCTGACCAACTCTATTCTACAATCATCCAGACATGATTTTCTCTTCAACAAAAATCCATCTTAGAGGAAATTCATGGAATTTGAGTGGGATAGTAGATTTGAAGTGAGTCATGTACTTCAATTTTGGGGGAGTTCAACAATTGAGTTCTCATTATGCATTTTTAAGCATGCAGGCATACAAACAAGCATACATAGGTATAAAATCAAGCATGAAGGTCCCTCAGGGACGGATATAGGAAGAATGCAATAGATTTGAGCAATCATGTCCATGAACCATATTAACATGGTTGTGCTTACAATTCGACGTACTGCTTGACCATTGATTATCAACTAATTCAGGAAGTACATTCAAACAATCGGGCTCAGATTCAACATGAGAACAATGAATAATGACTTTCAAAGCCATATGGATAAGTATATGTTCTAAGTAACACTAACAAGAATGTCTCCTCCCTACGTTTCAATGTAAAATGCTCGGCTTTTGGTAGCTTCGCACAGTCCCAAACAATTTTATATTTATTAAATAGCAACATGACTAACCTTTTGACATGAGGCGTGCCCTTTGTCTCAGGGGCAATTCCCGATTACTCGGTATCGTCATTTATGATAATGTGGATAAGACACTTTTCGATGCGAGTTTCCACCTTTATTTCAGGGGGGATTCCCGATGTACTTGATGTCAAATCACACTTATTCAATTTTTGGAGGGACTGACAACTTTTTCCTCACGAGTCACTTGACTTTAATGTAGGGGTTTAAGAATCCTTAAAAGTGTTGAGTGGAATAACAGAGATCCTTATTGAATGAAGTCAGTTACATTAGAGTTCCATATGAAGTGAGTGATTGAACATATAGTAATAGATGAATTAGTCTTATCAAGGTTTTGTCTCCCCCTAAGTGTATGCATGGTTGAAAAATCAAAATGACCTTGTTAATATGTGTCATGAGGCATTCATGCCTGAATCATGGTAAATTTATTTAACAAGGATGTTCAGTCGTAGAAGAGTTCAAAAAGAAACGAGTATATATTATATACATTCAAACATGTCAAAATGGTGTATTCAAGCGGTTTTACTACCCGTACGTGGCGGAGTACGTAGGTCCGAAGATCACACTCACGCATGATGAAAGCTTCGAAGTGGACTTAATCTACCTTTTCACTAACACCATTTTATATACCAGTTAATCACGGCATTCATGCACACAAATATGAAATGTATGCGAGTCAGTGCATCAAGATGACAGATGATTAAGTTTTGATTTGTATTCACAGATGTGCAAAGAGATGTGTATGCTCTATGTGTAAAATCCAACATTTATTCATAAAAAGAGACGAGTGTAACTAGAGAAGGCTTTGCGAACAACTGCAAAACTATAGTTATTCACAAGTGAAAGTAAAGGAGGAATGCATTACCATATTGGCTCATCAATTTCTTGCCTTGGAAGAGTTTTATTCTATTGACAGCTTCTTCCGTCACAAGGCATTCCTGCAAAACATGGATTTCACTTGATGTTTTGGGAACCCAAGCCATCTTGGGTCCCTGGGGGTTAGGTGCACCACGATTTGTGCATTTCCACATTTTCCTTGCATTCAGATCGTCAAAATGCAACAAGGAGCAATCATCCATTAGATGTCCCACATAACCACAGTAATGACAATACACACGTTGTTTCAGTTTCTTGGGTTGAGCATAAGCATTGGACTTTTGTGCATGTCTGAGGACTCTATGATCTTGATTATGAAATTTTGGTTTCACATTTAATGACCAACAATTTTTCATAGTGTGGCCCACTCTTCCACAATGAAAGCATTCAGCTTCCCTTTTCTTACCAACATGGAATCTATTGTTATGCATCTTAGAGGCCTTCAAATCATCTTCTTTCATCACACTACAGTCATACATTAAATGTCCAAGCTCACCACAATAGTGACATGAAGCATTGTTTTGTTTTGGAGCTTGGGTTTTCACATCAATTTTCTTTGCATGGATAATGGGCTTCTGTTTGACAGATGAAGAGGTATTTGGTGTACTTGAGGATCTAGAAGCATGCACAAATGAAGTTTTTATTTTCTGATTAAGTGCTTCCTTTTTACTAGGATTGTATCTTAGTCCTTCCCTTTGGAAGTTCACCTTAGTTCCCAAGAGTTTGTTTAGATTCTCCTCCCCACTCACAAATTTGCCTAATGATTTGTTCAAGTCAACGATTTCACTTTGAAGTGAAGCAATCAGAAGTTCACAAGATAACATTTCATTTTCACAAGAAGTGATTTTCTCATTTAGAGTTACATTCATTGTCTTGTAAGATTCTATTTCCTGTTCTAGAATACTTACATTCTCACTCTCTTGAGCGACCATGGACTTGCCTTTTTCAAATGTCAAAAGTCTTTCACACATGGTCGAATTTAGTTGTTTTAGATTTTCAAGTTCAGATTTCAGTAATTTATTTTCTTTTTCAAATTTCTCAAAGTGTTTCAATCTTTCCTCAAGCAAAGAGATTTGAATGAGCAAAACATCATTGTCCCCTTTTAGTTTCTCATTTTTATCCAGAAGGGACTTGGCATCTATTTCAGAATCAAGAAGTTTATCGAAGAGTTTATCATCATCTGATAAAGAATCTAACTTGCTTTTTAAACTCTCTTCAGTTTTCTTAAGTAATGAGACTTTGCATGCCAAGAGTTCATTTTCTTTTTCTAGTTGTTCAATTTTTAAAGTTTGATCAATGCATTTCACACAAGAGGAATTGTCATGAATGTTTTCATTAGACTTCTTCTTCAAGGCTTTGTTTTCATATTTCACCTTTTTATATTTTTCTGATAGTTCTTCATAAGCTTCTACCAACTCATCAAATGACAGTTCATCTTCATCGGATTTAGAACTTACCTCCTCAGCACTTTCATCACAAGTTTGGTAAATATCATGAGCCATTAATCCCGTTAGTCCTTGCTTCTCTTGAGCTAGCCTCAATTTGTCCATAAGTTCTTTGGCGGTTGTGCAAGAGGAGACAAATGTGAACCTGTTAGAATTGACAGAATTTTTTAACATCCTCAAAATTTTAGTATTTTCATGACTCTTTAGCCTATCTTGGTTGGACCACTTGGTCTCGTCCCGAGGCAACTTGTGAGGACCATCATTAATTAACTTCCACAAATTTGGATTAATTGAATTTATGGTCCTACACATTTTTCCCAGCCATGAGTTAAAGTCATCACCATTATAAACTGGTAAAGAGGTCAAGGAGGCAATATCAGAAGAAGCATTCATCATTCAAAACTACACTAGGATCCCTCTGAAGATCGTTTGATCTAATATAATAGAGCCGGGCTCTGATCCCTTGTGTTGGGTCCCACAGTGTAGTGGCACGGATCTAGAGGGGGGTGAATAGATCCCTCTCTAAAAATTAAAACCAATTAAATATCTTGAAAGCTTCTCAATCAAACCTCACCAAACGTGCAGGTGACAAGATCACACACGGAGAATTAGCAAATTGAACTAGGCGTATACATCGACAAATTTAGCTTTGATGTGCAACATATTTGACAATCCATCCTGTGAATGGTGGAAGAGGATAAGGAACAAACACACAACCAATCACACATGCACAAGGATTTTTTAGGTGGTTCGGGACCACGACGGGTACCCTACGTCCACCCCTCACCACCTCGGTGAGGCTTTACTAAAATGCTACATGGGGTAGCACACAGGGACGAATCCCAATACACCACACGCTGCACGACGACAGCAAATCACACACACGAGCACGAAGCTCAACACGCTGCAGAGCAGCACACACACGAGGGTGAACCCTCAACACGGTGCGCAGCACCACACACACACACCAAGACTGGGGACGCACCCTAACAATGATTCCACACTCGGAGACCCCGCTCCGAACACACACACAATATTCACCAGTTTGAAGGATGAACACAGATATACATTTGCAAGCTCAATAAACATAAACAAGCATGAATAACTCTAAACAGGGATGAATGTAGAGTTGAACAAACTCCTGATCGTTAATGATGAAACTTGGTTCCTTGATGACTTCCGAGGATGAACGGATTGGAGAAGATGTCCTCACGAAGCTCCTTTGGTTCAGATCGGAAGAAAGGACGCAGATGCTTCAATCCCTTTTCACTTCTCTTGACTCACCATCAAGACCATGGATGATGGAGAGATGATAACCCATGGTGCTTCAGCAAACTCACTACAGGAAGATAGATTACTGGCTTCTCTTCCCTTGAATCGAACTCAGAACGACTTAGGGAGAGGCATCATTCAGCTCCGGCTGCACTCCCTGCAAAAACCCCAAAATGAATGTTTCATTGATGCTTTTTTTTTCAATAAACCCTATCACATTCGATTTATACCCAAGAGGAATGGTCGGCCACGTGGAGGATAATATCCCCCAAGAACCAATCTCAATAGCCCACCAAACGAATGGATTGGGCTAGGGCTCTGACCGCCACGCGAACCAGCGACTTTCCCGGTCGTCGGAAAGTGTCGACCCCATGGGTCGACACTCGCATTCGGCCAAGACAGAACAAAGACCTAAACAGAACCCAGCGAAGAAAGTGTCGACCCATGGGGTCGACACTTTCCACATGTGGCAACAATAGAAGGCCATGGCAGAAAGACCCGAAATAAGTGTCGACCTTGTGGGTCGACACTTATGTCCAGGGTTCTCAAACTAGAACCCAGACAGAACCTAGCGATAAAAAGGTCGACCCAGTGGGTCGACTTTTTATCCCTACGTTCAAAGACATAAGAGGGCCGACTGAAAAGCAGCATACCCCTGGACAAAGTGTAGACCCATGGGGTCGACACTTTTCCTGACATAAGCAGACTATAATAAAGCACACAATGGGGTGACCCTAAGACATGAAACTGTAATAACAACTTCATGAATGGAAGAAATAAGTAACTCTACCCCAAAAATCACAGATAAGCCAATTAGATATTTATAGGGAGTTACCTTGGGGTTTGTTCATCCAACCAACACAATAATCCTCCTTCAATCATCCAAACAAAATAACTTACCATTTTCATGTTTCAGTTGAATAGCAGCCACTCGATTTTGACATTTGGTCTCCATTGAAAGTCCCTGTCAAAGTTACACACATAAGGTCAGTCTTCAATTCTGATTTGCTTTCTTGAAGATTAATCTCTAACTCTCATCAATCACTTAATATTTAGTCTAATTCTTTTCAAAGCATATGATAGCTATCACAATAGCTTGAATCCCATCCAAATCAACTAAGGAAGAGTTAGAAGAATTTCAGCCAATTTGTTCAAAGACTTTCCTTTCTCACTAACTCCTGTAAACATATCAAGGCACACATGTTGACACCTGGAAAATGAACAAGGGTGAAAGCATAATTGAAAAGAGGGTCGGACCAACAGTGAAAGACCAATGATGAAGCTCATCAACTGTCTACCCGGCTAAAACCCTTGTCACTCAGACGGCAGCACTGATAAAGCAGCAGTCACTCGACTGATGAGACCTTCCAGCCCTTTAATGAGAGCTGTACTACTGTTTCGTCCAAGAATCCACGGATGATATGTCAGGGTAAGTCAGATGTCGACTTACTGACAGATGTAATATGAGATGAAGATGAAGCCGGTACCGGCAGATGAAGATTGCAAAGGCTTTTGCAAAGTCAGAACACGAGAGGAATCGTCTCCACAGATTATATACCCGGCTGAGGTCTTCCCAGACTAAAGCTGATGTCCGAGCTCGTCACCATTCAAGTGATGGTGTCGATAAGATAATACCCGGTTTTGTCACCATTCAGACGGCAATACTGATGAAACCCCTGTCTACGGACTGATGAAACCCTTGTCTACGGACTGATGAGACCCCTATCTACGGACTGATGAAAACCTTAATAATGATACAAGCTGTGTCACCAATGGAAGACCCCTTTTGGGTTATGATGCCCTTGAAAGACCCAAATGGGCCTGTGAAAGTGGCTAAAAAGCTTTAATTGGGCCTGCAAAGGATGGCGCCGAGAGCCACTTGCCGAAGCCCAAAAGATGGCGCCGAGAGCCACTTGCCGAAGCCCAGAAGAGGGAGCCGAGAGCCACTTGCAATCGCACCGGGAAGCCGCTTTTGGGGCGCGCCGAGATGAAGCCTGCCGAGAAGAGGGGAAACGGGTATAAAAACCCTCTCCCTTCGAACAGATGGATGCCTGGCGAGCGGACCAACTGAGGGGGGACGAACAGAAAAAGAGAGAGCCACCAAAAGAGAAGATAAGAAAAAAAAGAGAAGATAGAAGAATAAAAAAAAAGTAGAGAGAGAGTCTCCCTCGGCTGAGAGAAGAGAAGAAGCAGAAGAGAAGAGGAAGCAAGCTTCAGGTGGGCTGTCCCGGGGAGGGAGAGGAGTCAATGCTCCGCCCTCCCCACGCTGTCTTTTCTTTCTATTGATGTAATCTAGCGAGTTTTCTTCTCGATTTATCAGACGTAGTTAGCGAGGTTTAGGTCTCGAGCTCCGTCTGTCTCTCCACTTTGCATTTCTCTTTTACAGTCAGTGTAAAGCTTCGAGCAATGTAATGAAATATCAATGAGACCCATTCGGGGATCTACTGATTAAGAGGTTTGCCCCCTTTGGCTGAAATATCTGCTCTCCGCTCCCCCTCGTATGATCATCGTTTATGGGAAATGGCTAATGGTTCATACGAACCTTCTCTGCAGAGGCGTAGGAACAGAACCCCTAACCTTATCTAATAGGTTACTGGGTTCTGTCGCCTCCCCTCTTCCTGCCTCAATGGCAAATCCCTCGTGTCCGTGCGAGCTTTCTTACAAGGCCCCTCAAGCCTCCTCCTTGTGCCGTTCAGGACCAGAGACATCAATCTCTTGGATTCCTGAACTGCTGGCTATACGAGAGGACATGTCAGACCACTGCTATCCCTCGGATTCTAACGAATGACGATTTCGATCTCCCGACCCTCCATTCTAACCCCTTGGATGACTAGGGTCTGGAGTTTCGGCGATAAAGGTTCCTCCGTCACCGGTTTTTAGATGCCATTAGGTTCGTCCGGGGATCAGAGACAGTCATCTCTTGATCCCCAGACGGCGGCGGCAGAAATAAATGAAGTCTTCAAAGATCCAGATGATAGTCTCGATTCTCCGTCGATTCTACCTTCCAGATCCCCCCTTGGCCCTTCCTAACAGAAGCATCCTTGAAATCCCCCTCCTCCACTTCAAATCCGGCTTCAATCACAGTCAGAAAGCCCAGGAATCCCAGAAACAGAGTATCGTTTGAGCTCTAAAAAACCTTGAAATCCTTCCACAAATCCACCTTCTCGGAGTGCAAAATTCCCCGCCGAGAGCTGTCCCGCCGAGAGATCCTCTCCCCCCAGCTAAACGACAAACCCTGCCATTCAAACCCTTTTCACGTGAGCCTCCATGCAAGCCTCTCGGCGCCAGGCTCCCGGCGCGGCCAGGAGCGCGCCGGGAAGCTCCACGCCGAGACCCCTCACCTGCCATTCAAACCCCCCCAGTCTACATGCTCCCGGCGCCACCTTCTCGGCGCGGCCAGGAGCGCGCCGGGAAGCCACCGCCGAGATCCCCCTTTTTTGGTTAAGGAGGCCACGCCGAGATCCCCTTTTTAAGCCAATAAACCCACGCCGAGAAGCCCCCTCTTTCGGCCAACTAAAGCCATCATCGAGACCCTTCTTCTTGGCCAATTGAAGCCCAGTCAGGGGACCATCCCTGCACTGCCATTTGTCAACCTTCTGATCTCTTCAGACATAGGCCCCGGGGATGTTCAGAGATCGTCATGGATGCCTTGAGAAGACACAGTAATGGGGAAGACCTCTCCTATAGTCCTCATTCCCGATCCGGATTTCACCCTTATGAACCCAAAGGGCCATGTCGTTACATGAGTTTTGAGGGGCTTAAAGGGGATATTAATCGATGGTATAAATGCAAGCGATGTCCCGGGGCCCGGTGCCCATCCTCGTTCGGTCGTCATCCCGGCATTCCGTGGATGATGACCTATTCTCTCTTGGCATAATCCAAGTTGAGCGGACATGCTGCCGAAATTTATGCATATCCTATTGGGTAACTGTGATGTTCTCCCTCTCAACCCCGTCGGCCCACGGAGTTATGCCTTTGCATGCCCTCCGATGGTCCCTCCAAGGGGGCTATAGATGTGCCATCGCACCCACATGGAGCGTGCCATGTCACGCCGGTCCCCATTCGGACTCCGGGTCAATTATGCCCGATCTTTTCCGGATCCTACTCTGCCACCGCATGGGTAGTTTCCTATTTCCCACTTGGCATAGTTCAAGCTGGTGGGAATATGCCGTCGGAGCTATCCCCTAAGATAACGAACCCCTGCTTCGTCTAATCCATTTAGCGTCTTGCAAACGAATGAATTCCGTTTCTTTTGAGCATGTGGTGTTACCGATGTCCTCCTCCTATCTTAGCGTTTAATCAAGGGTTGTCCTCCTTAGGGAGGACGTAATTAACGTCATAGCGTTCAGGGTATGACGGACTTCTGGTCCCGACTCGGACTTCACAATCGACTGACCACGTCAGATCGAGCGCACAATAAAATTGTCACCCGGTGACTGGCACGCCAATAAACCAACAAACGAATAAATCAATAAATAATAACCAGATAAGATTAAATAAGAGGATGATAAATAAAAATCCGCGTCCACAAGTCTGGCACGCCCGGTGGGACTTAGTCTCCCTTCATCTTTACCCTAAAGT
This sequence comes from Amorphophallus konjac, assembly GCA_022559845.1. Lineage (NCBI taxonomy): Eukaryota > Viridiplantae > Streptophyta > Magnoliopsida > Alismatales > Araceae > Amorphophallus > Amorphophallus konjac. Next base: position 82,723,761 of record CM040127.1, on the reverse strand, counting down.
AGGAGGCCCAGCGGGCCCCCCTCAAAATTCTGATTCTGTGTACTTTCCTTATTTTCAGGAATCTACAATGACAGCCGGAATCATGTCCGTTTGCTTCGACCAGCAGCCGATTGACATGCATGTGCGAGAAGGCTACCTGGCGGTACCTCTCGCATTCGGATCGATGCCGCCTGCCGTGGGGCTGCCCAACTGCTTGGGCGTCATCTTCACTGACCTTCTGCAGGTCGATGACAATGAGCAAGGCACTGCTGCAAGTGCCCCGGTGAAGATCACTGACCAGAAGAATATCTTACCAGAGAAAACGGTCCCCACGGCCGTCGCCTGCTACGTCCATCATGTCCAAAAAAGGGGCATGGTCCCTGCTGCTGCTCAGAAGAAAGAGAAGAACCAACCGGAGGAGCCGGTATGATGCTGTTGACCGTCGTCTTTCCAACTCCGGAAAGACCATGATGATTGGAGGTGTCCGGGCCAACATGAATGGTTGCTCAAGGGAGGTCAAGCCGGATGTGATCATCCCGATGGTGCCCACTACCAACAGATTCCAGACTCTGGCCGCCAGGCAGGCCAATTGGGAGGCTGCTGAGAGGAAGCCGCTGGCGCCCAAGCCAGCGAAATACAAACAGGTCTGGCGACCGAAGAGGATTCAGAGCTGGGTTCCAGCTCGAGATGAGGAGAAGGCTGCTGAAGATGCTGTTGCCCGCTTCAGGGCAGAAAGCCGAAGAAGAGAGGGAAAAGAGACAAGAAATGCTGTTGCTGCTCGCCCCAAAGCCTGGGGCAGAAGAGATGAGAGAAATGATGAAGAAAGAAATTTGACTGCTGCTCGCCCCATGATGAGGGGCAGAAGGGATGAGAAGAAAGAAGACCTTACTGTCACCCGTCCCAGGGCTGGGGGCAGAAGATGGCAAAGAAAGAAATATGATGCCGCTGTCAACTGCTGCCGAAACGGCAATGTGGGAATGAGTGAACCAGTCACGGTCGCCATCCCAAGAAGACCGAGGGCCTGTGCCAGACAGGCCGACTTGTTCAAATATTCCAAAGCCGAGCATTTGAATGCTCAGGTAACAAGACTGGCCTATCAGCAGAGAAGCCAGGAAAGACTAATGCTCCAGCCTGAGCCACAGAGGCACAATTCTGAAGAGATGAAGCAGATAGTCCAAGACTACTTCCACTACCTGGGGAGCTCTGCCCTCGGTCAACAAAGACTATCCCGTGCCTTGGGCACCAGAGGTGAAGAAAAAGAAGAAACACTTCGAGAAACGATGATCGGAGCCTCTTCCTCTGATTCAAATCACTATGAAGAAGGTCTCAGGGCCGGATATGACAAAGAAGACCTGTACCGGGGAGAAGCCAAAGAAAGAATATCGGTCTTTGACCGGCTCAGATATCCTGACCAGGTGAAAAGAAAGGTCTACAGGCGGAAAGAAAAAATGCAAATCTTCGCCTGCAACATGGCTGGACTTGCCAGGGGGCAAGATATACTACCAACTCGGCCAGATGAACTGCTCAGGTTGGCTACTAGACCTGGTCCTGTCACAAGGAGAGGCCAGGCCGCAAAAGATAAGATGAAGAAATATGATGAAGCCCGCAAGATCACCACCATGACAGTCAATGTGGTGACGACAGAGGATGAGGACAATCCCCTTATTGAGGATGCTGAAGGGACTTCTGAAGATATGCAAATCCCATCAGCCTTGGATCCTATGGTCCAGATGATGTTCAGAAGATACCAGCAGGAGATCAGTGCTCTCCGAAGGCAGCTCAATGAGAGACATGAAGCTACATCAGTCTCAAAGCAAGCTGAACCTGCGGGGCAGACATCCAGCTCAGCAGAGACGGCTATCCCAGCTAACCCTCTCCTAGCTGATAAGGGCAAGACACCGAGCCAACCTGTTCCACAGCAAACAGCAGCTCAGCCCTCTGTGTCTCAGACACAGCCTACCGCGCCCATCTTGCGCGCCACTGTGATGACAACTCCTCACAGCCAGCAACAAGCTCACTTCTTTCCAGAAGACATAGATCCAGCTGTAGCCCACAAGCAGATGATTGAAAGAATTGTGGAAATGAAGCTGTCAGAAAAGACTGGTGGTGATGCTGGTACCTATGATGTGTACAAGGTACCGTATCCTCCCCAGTATGCTGCCAAGAGACTACCCCCAGGCGTCAGTAAGCCGCCGAAGTTCGAGAAATTTAATGGCCAAGGCTCCCCTAGGGAGCATATAGCCTACTACACTACAATCATGGGCGACCTAGCAGTCGATGAAGCTTATCTGCTCAAGTTCTTTGGCTCATCCCTCACTGGGTTGGCCTTTGAATGGTACTCAAGCCTGCCAGCTGGGTCAGTGGTTGATTGGCCTGATATGCAGAGAAAATTCCGCGACAGATTTCATGTCACGGAAAGGGAAATCACGATAGCAGAGCTATATGCAACCAGGCAGAAGCAAGATGAAACTGCACTGGACTACATCAAAAGGTGGAGGAACTTAGCCATGAGATGCCGAAGACCTCCTCATCAAGAAGATGCGGTGCAAATATGCAAGCAGAGCCTCAGGAGGGAGGTGCTAGAAAAAATGATCGGTGCAGATGTCAGAACGTTTGACCGACTAAACAATATAGTGGCAGAAGTCGAGACGTTCTTGTCCAAGCGTCTGACCGCCAATGTCCCCACCATGCCGAAGGGAAAATCCAATGAGCGACGGCCATCACACTCTGAGGCCAACACCGTCGATTTCAGAACCTTCGAGCAACAGAAGGGGAAGAAAGGGGCAGATGAAGCTCCCCCGCTGGCAGATACAGCAGAAAGAAAAGATAAAGTCTCTCTGAGAGACAAGATGAGAAAAGCATATTCCTTCCCAAAAGATAAGACGGCCGCACTGTTCAACTGGGCATACAAGTTCAATAAGGTAACATTGCCTGAACCCAAAAGACCAGCAGATGCAGCAAAGAAAGATGATCCGCTGTTCTGTCCATTTCACCGTGCGCTGGGGCACGCAATTGAAGATTGTTATGTCTTTAAAGATATCATGGAAGGAATGGTCAAGAAAGGTGAGCTGCAGCTGGGAGATTACCAGGTAAAGCCGCCCCATCCACATGAGCCTCCACCCTGGAGAATGGCTGCCAATATGATCTCAGTCTACCAACAGCTGCCCAAGGAAGCCGTTGAAGAATGCACCAAGCACACCTATGAAGCTTGCTTCCTCACCCCACAGAAAGATCAGGAAGGATGGCAGATGATACCCATAAAAAGCAAAAAGAAGACTCCTGCAGCCAGTACCAGCGGAGCAGTTATCCGGGGTGTTACCCCAAGGCCCGAGCCGCCTCCGATAAAGCCAATATGGCATACAACTGAGACTGGACCAGTCATCCGGATCCCTACTCACAACCGGAGGAGACAAACTCCCCTCCCTACACATAAAGAAGTAAGCCCTGCAGCCAGGCGTCTGCAGCAATATATTAATGAGCTTGATGAGTACGAGCAGAAGAAACCCAAGCATCTGCTGATGAAAGACTGCATACCCTGGGAACAGCTCGAAGAATTGAAAATCAAAGAGCAGCCAGAGGCAGAACAAGAAAAAGCTGAGAATGAACCCTTCTGGGGGCAGGAGCTAGCAAAGCCAAATTCCCAGAAGAAGAGGAGGCGACCCAAGTCCAAGAAGGGAAAGAAGGTCACGACAGTACAATGTAACACTCTGTCGGTACTCTTTTCCTTGCCCGGGGAGGATGATGAGCCAGAAGCATCCGACGCCCCGCTAGAAGCTAACCATGCCGAAGCCTCCACCTCGGCCCATGCAACACGTTCTGGGAGAAGATGGGGGCGCCCACCACCAGCCAACCATAATATTATGTTCAGAGGGGAGCAACCCTATCAAATCCCGGAACCAGAGATACGAGGTGCCCAGGTTCCTCCCCCTGCCAGTCTGTACCAAGACAAGAAGAAGGCAGATGAAGCCCCTTCATTCCTGGAGTTCCTGTCCAGCTTAGAGAATGAGCAACCGGCTCATACTGCTCCAGCTAAAAGCAATAAATGCCAGCAGACAGCAGCTAGAAAGCAGAAACAGCATGAAGAAAATGAAGAAAGTAACCCTCTAGCAAAACCAGGGGCAGTCGCTACAGAAGAAGCCTTCCGGGAGACCGATGAAGAAGATGAAATTGGGACTGGGCAGCAAAGGCCACAGGCACCACATGAACCTCCAAGACCCCGATGGGCAGAGGAGATGAGACTATCTAATGTCCGGGTGGGCAGTCGAGTCATGAAAATGCTGAAGAAGCTCCCTACCAGATTCTCCATCTGGGAAATTCTCTCTCTGAGCGAAGAAGCTCGCCAAGCAATCGTGGATGCCCTGCAGTCTCCGGCACAATGTGAAGCACTCCTGGCAGAAGTGAATGCTGGGCCATCGGTCACCTTCACGGAAGATGATATGCTAATCCCAAATACCGGTCACAACAGACCGCTGTATATGAGGGGCTCCCTGAACTGTCAGTCGCTGAGCAGGATACTGATAGATCCCGGGGCTGCTGTAAATATCCTTCCCTATCGCATCTATCAGAAATACTACTTTGACCTGCAGCTTACCAAGGTCAGAGATATGAAGATTGCAGGGTTCAATCAGAAATGAGAAACACCTCTGGGGGTGGCTGATTTCAACCTCACACTGGGCGACCTCACTACCGTGGTACGATTCTATGTAATCGACTCCAACACCAGGTATAAGGCCCTGCTGGGAAGACCGTGGCTGCACGAATATCAGATAGTGCCATCCACACTACACCAATGCATAAAATATTGCCATGAAGGAAAAGAAGAAAGGGTGTTTGCAGACCTACATCCCTTCGAAGTGTTCGAGTGCCATATGCTCGATGCATCCTACTACACTGAGGTGTCACAAAAGGATAAAGGAAAAGAAGCTGTGGTCAGCCAGAAAAAGCCGGCGACGAAGACAAGAAACTGGTCTCCGCCGCCGCCAAAAGGCTACATTAAAAAGCATGGAGTATCTCACATCTCTTATGCTGGTGATTTTGCTCGGATCACTCCTCCTGGCATACACCCAGATGATACTGAAGAAAAAATGAAAGAAAAATACACACAGGTGGAAGTTCCTCAGGGTCTAGTCAAGCCCATAGCCAGCATAGAATACCAGACGGTGCTGCCACTAAAGACTATGGAAATCCCTCGCTTCTGCGAACCCCCTATTATATTCTACACCGGGGAGCCAGTCGAAGAAGATGATCAAGACTGTATGGCCCCTGAAGAAGCTGCAAACCTGATGGTACCGATTACAGGCTTGGATTATACTACCCAACGGGTTTCACAAATGTTCTCCAAGATGCAAATGCCATCGATGCAGCCTGCTGCTCAGAAGAAAGCATTCAAGGAGCTATGGGATCCGCCTCGAGATAGCAAGGAACTGAGGAAGATCACACAGCACCCGGGACTGGGTTATACCCTGCAAGAATACTATGAAGCCGAGGTGGATGTCATCTCTGCCTTCTACCAGAATGAAGATCCCCCTGAAGTGGGATATGATCAATACCCCTTTGAAGATGAAGAAATTATGTATCAATCCATAACAGACAATGAAGTCCAAGACAACCAGCCGGAGCCAAGGATGTCTGATGAGACTAAGAAGGGTTGGTGCTGGGAGAATCCATCTTGCAAAGAGGATCTGTTCCAGGCCGAAGCACAATTTGATACGGGAACCCCGGATGAAGATCAAGTAGCCAGAGAGCTGCAAGAGTGCCTGGAGTTTGGACGCATTCTAGAAGAATTCCGAGCTCTACATAATGATGACCTCTCAGGGGAGCCCACATCAGAAGAGCCTCTAAGCACGGAAGACTCCACTTCGAAGTTTTCCGCTGAGCCAGTCACGTCCTCGGGGCAGACTGAACAGAATCCGGCCATATTGGCCTTATACGATGCACCAGCATCTGCTGATGACCATGTGATGAAACAGAAAATCATGAGAATGAAGAAGATTATATCCGGGAGGCTTTATTGATTTGCAAGAAGCCCCGCCCGAAGTTGAAGACGGAGGCCAAGCCACCGTCGATGAGCTGATAGAAGTAAATCTGGGGTCAGCAGATGAGCCAAGGCCGACATTCCTCAGTGCACTGCTGGAGCCAGCTGTCAAAGAACAGTATATTCAGTTTTTAAAAGAATTCCGAGACTGCTTCGCATGGACATATGATGAAATGCCAGGACTGAGTTCCGATGTGGCACAGCACCGATTGGCGATAAACCCAGAGGCAAGCCCTGTGAAGCAGCCTTCCAGGAGAATGCGCCCCGAACTGATAAATCAGATTAACAAAGAGGTTGATAAGCTGATTGATGTGGGCTTTGTTGAAGAGAACCAGTATACTACATGGCTGGCCAATATAGTGCCCGTGAAGAAGAAAAATGGGCAGATCAGAATATGTGTAGATTTCAGGGACCTGAATAAGGCTTGCCCGAAAGATGATTTCCCAGTGCCGATCACTGAAGTCATGATCGATGCAACCACTGGCCATGAAGCCCTGTCATTCATGGATGGGTCATCCGGATACAACCAGATCTGGATTGCTGAAGAAGACAGAGTGCACACTGCATTCCGCACCCCGAAGGGGATATTTCATTATAAAAGAATGCCGTTCGGCCTTAAGAATGCCGGCGCTACCTATCAGAGAGCTATGACAAAGATCTTTGATGATTTGCTCTTCAAGAAGGTAGAGTGCTACATTGATGACCTGGTGGTGAAAACCAGCAGAAGAGAAGATCATCTGCAAGACCTGAGGATAGTGTTCCAGAGGCTGCGCAAATATGAACTCAAGATGAATCCTATGAAATGTGCCTTCGGCGTGTCCAGTGGAAAATTCCTTGGGTTCATTGTCCGTCATAGGGGCATTGAGATCGACCCATCCAAGATTAAAGCTATCCAGGAGCTCCCTCCACCAAGGAATCTCCACGAGCTGAGATCTCTACAAGGGCGTTTGGCCTATATCCGACGATTCATATCAAATCTGTCGGGGAGATGCCACCCTTTTCACAAGCTCATGATGAAAGATGTACCGTTCCTCTGGGACGATGGCTGTCAGGAAGCCTTTGAGAAGCTGAAAGAATATCTCAAGACCCCTCCAGTGCTGGGGGCACCTATTAAGGGCAGACCCCTGATACTGTACATTGCAGCCACACACTGTTCCCTGGGGGCAATGCTAGCACAGATAAATGAAGAAGGCAAAGAGCAGGCTCTATACTACCTGAGTCGGAGGCTGATTAGAACTGAAGAAAGCTACACCTATATAGAAAAGACATGCTTGGCACTAGTCTTTGCCGTTAAAAAGCTCCGGCACTATATGCTGTCACATGAAATCAGATTGATATCTGCAGCAGATCCACTCAAATACATATTGACTCAGCCAGTACTGAAAGGCCGGTTGGGCAAATGGGCAGTAATTCTGATGGAATTCGATATCACATATATACCCCAGAGGGCAATAAAAGGACAGGCCGTGGCCGATTTCTTCGCAGAGCATCCTGTGCCAGAGAATGATATGTTGGGGACTGAGTTACCCGATGATGAGACACTAGAAGCCTGCCAGGCTCAGTCAACTATGTGGCAGCTATTCTTTGATGGAGCATCTAGAACAGAGACGACTCCGATGGAAAGACCAGAATACGGGCCGGAGCCGGTATTGTGCTAAGATCACCAGAAGGGGAGGTTGTGCATACTTCATGTTCTATAAACAAGCCCTGCACCAATAATGAAGCCGAATATGAAGCTCTGATAATCGGGCTATGTATAAGCCTCAACATGGGTATCCAGATGCTTCAGGTATTCGGGGATTCAATGTTGATAATAAAGCAAATCCAAGGGGAGTTCGAAGTGCGAAAGCCGGAGTTGAACCCCTACCACCAAAAAGCTGTGCGCCTCATGGCGAAATTCTATCATATTGAGCTCAAGCATGTGGGCCGTGGACATAATGCCCAAGCTGATGCACTGGCAAAGCTAGCCAGCTCAATAGCAGTCCCACCAAATGAAACACTGAACATTGTTGTTATAAACCGGCGGCAGGTCCCCAGCATGCTAGAAGAGTGCCCCGAAGAAGAAGAAGTTGCTACTATCAGTACAGAACAGGCATCTGATTGGAGACAACACCTGCTACAATGGTTTTTACACCAACAGCTGCCGCAGAAAAGAGAAGAAAAGATGAAACTTCTAAGGATCAAAGATTCTTATGAATTCAGAAATGGAACTCTGTTCCGAATAATGGCAGATGCACGCAAGAAGATTTTGCTCCGCTGCCTGTCTACTGAGGAAGCTTGGCAAGCAATGAAAGAAACACATGCTGGGACAGCAGGTGCCCACCAGGCCGGTCCAAAGATGAAGATAGAGATTAAGAAGCTGGGCTACTACTGGCCCACCATGTTTGAAGACTGCTGCAAGTTTGCAAAGTCATGCCAGAAATGTCAGGAGCATGCTGTTGTGCCTAGAAGGCCACCTGCCGTTCTGCACCCTACAGTCCCTAGCTGGCCGTTTGCACAATGGGGAACTGATGTAGTCGGGCCATTGCCAACTTCCTCGGCCGGACATAAGTACATACTGGCCATAACAGATTACTTCTCCCGATGGGCGGAAGCTATAGCATTAAGAGAAGTGACTGGTGAGCTGGTCTCCAGATTCATCAAGCAAAACATTATCTTCCGGTTCGGGATCCCCAACCGAATAATATCTGATAATGGAAGTCATTTCAGAAATCAGAAAATCTATCGGCTTGCCGAGAAGTACAAGATTGAATGGAGAACCTCCACGCCCTACAATCCACAGGCAAACGGATTGGCAGAAGCTTTTAATAAGACCTTGTGTACATTGCTGGCCAAAGTCGTCAGTTCCAACAAGAAGGACTGGGAAGAGAAAATGTATGAAGCTTTATGGGCATACCGCACCGTCTTCAAAACACCTACAGGGTGCTCACCATACTCATTGGTGTACGGCTCGGAGGCAGTAGTTCCACTAGAGCTGGAAGTCCCGTCACTCAGAGTGGCGGTCCAATATGACCTAGCCCCTGGCGAACAGACTAATACAGAAAGAAGATTAGAAGAACTGGCTGAATTGGAGGGGAGGTGCCTCCAAGCTCAGAAGAATATCCAGATGTATCAGGCCCGCATGGCCACTGCATTCAACAAACTCGTAAAAGGACGAGAATTTAAGAAAGGTGACCTTGTCATGGTCAAGAAAAGAGAAGTCATGGCTTCCAACCCAAAAGGAAAGCTAAATCCTAATTGGGAAGGTCCTTATGTGATACATAGGGTCTACGAAGGTGGGGCCTATAAGGGGAGATCCAATTCTCGCCACTCAACGGTAGGCACCTAAAGCTGTATCATGCTGCACAACCGACATTCTCCGAATAATCGGGCCAAAAGCTACATCCTTCTTGGTCTAGTGGCACTCCGCCCTAGCCAAGCTACCCTCTTTCTTGGTCTAGTGGCACTCCGCCCTAGCCAAGCTACCCTCTTCCTTGGTCTAGCGGCACTCCGCCCTAGCCAAGCTACCCTCTTCCTTGGTCTAGCGGCACTCCGCCCTAACCAAGCTACTTCTTTCTTAGTCTAGTGGCACTCCGCCCTAGCCAAGCTACCCTCTTCCTTGGTCTAGCGGCACTCCGCCCTAGCCAAGCTACCCTCTTCCTTGGTCTAGCGGCACTCCGCCCTAACCAAGCTACTCTTCTTGTCTAGGGCACTCCGCCCTAACCAAGCTACCCTTTTCTTGGGTTAGTGGCACTTCGCCCTAACCGAGCTACCCTTCTTTCTTGGTCTAGTGGCATTCCGCCCTAGCCAAGCTACCTCCTTCTTGGTCTAGCGGCACTCCGCCCTAACCAAGCTACCTCTTTCTTGGTCTAGCGGCACTCCGCCCTAGCCGAGCTACCTCATTTCTTGGTTTAGCGGCACTCCGCCCTAGCCGAGCTACCCATTCCTCGGTTAGCGGCACTCCGCCCTAATCAGGCCACTTCATCTTGGTCAATGGCACTACCCCCTGATCAAGCTACCCTCTCCCTGGTTCAGTGGCATCTCGCCCTGCCCAAGCTACCCTCTCTCTCAGCCCGCATACCAAATAAAAAAAAAGAAGAAAAGAAAAGAAAAATGGGGTTAAAAATAGTGATACCCCGCCGGTCTTGTTCAGATATTCTGAACAAGGGCAAAAAAAATGGCCAAAAACCCGGCTGTGGTGAAAACCCGAAAGGGCACTGCAGGCAAAATCGGGTACCCCGCCACGTGAAAACCCGAAAGGGCGCGTGGGCAAAAGCAAGAGGGGGCTGGCTCCGGTGAAAACCCGAAAGGGCACTTGGGTCAGTAATGTGGTAATCCCAAAGAAAAGCCTCACCTCCCGCCATAAAACTCCTCGTCAATCGACCGGCGCCTTGCCCGATCGACGATTAGACCCACTCAGTATAGGCCCTACGTTTATCCTGATAAGAGCCCTCATACCTTGTCCCAGGTCCCACCGTGATGAAACCTGCTGCTGATCAATGGGCACACTCACCCGATCAGCAATGAAACCTGTCCGGCTTAGACCTTACGTCTATGCCGATAAAACTTATGAAATCCTTGCATTGGTATAAACCCAATACCGATGATGAAACCTACTGTTGATCGATTGGTACACTGCCCGGTCAATGATGAAACCCATCCAGTTTAGACCTTACGTCTATCCTGATGAAACCTATGAAATCCTTGCATTGGTATAAACCCAATACCGTGATGAAACCTGCTGCTGATCAATGGGCACACTCACCCGATCAGCAATGAAATCTGTCCGGCTTAGACCTTAAGTCTATGCCGATAAAACCTATGAAATCCTTTGCACCGATATAAACCCAATATCGATGATGAAACCAACTGTTGATCGATTGGCACACTGCCTAATCAACGATGAAACCCATCCAGGCCAGACCTTTCTTCTATCCTGATGAAACCTATGAAATCCTTGCACCGATATAAACCCAATATCGATGATGAAACCAACTGTTGATCGATTGGCACACTGCCTAATCAACGATGAAACCCATCCAGCCAGACCTTTCGTCTATCCTGATGAAACCTATGAAATCCTTGCATTGGTATAAACCCAATACCGATGATGAAACCTGCTATTGATCGATTGGTACACTGCCCGGTCAATGATGAAACCCATCCAGTTTAGACCTTACGTCTATCCTGATGAAACCTATGAAATCCTTGCATTGGTATAAACCCAATACCGATGATGAAACCTGCTGTTGATCGATTGGTACGTTGCCCGGTCAATGATGAAATCCACCCAGTTTAGACCTTACGTCTATCCTGATGAAGCCTATGAAATCCTTGCATTGGTATAAACCCAATACCGATGATGAAACCTGCTGTTGATCGATTGGTACACTGCCCGGTCAATGATGAAACCCATCCAGTTTAGACCTTACGTCTATCCTGATGAAACCTATGAAATCCTTGCATTGGTATAAACCCAATACCGATGATGAAACCTGATGTTGATCGATTGGTACGCTGCCCGGTCAATGATGAAATCCACCCAGTTTAGACCTTATGTCTATCCTGATGAAGCCTATGAAATCCTTGCATCGACATAAACCCAATACCGATGATAAAAGCAGTCACTAATGGAGCAGCACATCGCCTGATCCGTGCTGAAGTCCCAATTCAAGAAATATATATACGTATATATAAATAAAAAATGGGGTTAAAATAGAGATACCCCACCAGGCTTGTTCGGATATCCCGGACAAGGGCAAAAATGGCCAAAATCTAGCTGTGGTGAAAACCCGGAAGGGCACTGCAGGCAAAATCGGGTACCCCGCCACGTGAAAACCCGAAAGGGCGCGTGGGCAAAAGCAAGAGGGGGCTGGCTCCGGTGAAAACCCGAAAGGGCACTTGGGTCAGTAATGTGGTAATTCAAAAGTTCCATGCCAACAGGCACGCTACCTTTACCTCCCTTTCACTGATGAAACCTCCCGTCGGTCAGTCGGCTTCATTCCCCACCAATGATAAAACCCTTCCGGGATAGACCTTACGTTTATCCTGATAAAATTCACATACCCTCTTTCAAACGTCCCACCGACAATGAAACCCATCACCATTCTGATGAAGCCTGTCCAGCTCAGACCTCACGTCTGTCCTGATGAAGCCTACGCATTTCTTGGCAAGCCTCACCTGCGATAAAACCTGCTGGAATAGACCTTACGTCTATCCTGACGAGACCTACGCCTCTACCGACGTCCCACTGTTGATCGATTGGCACCATGCCCGATCAATGATGAAACCCTAGCCAGTTTAGACCTTTCGTTTATGCTGATGAAACTCTTCTTTGCGTCGATATAAACCCAATATCGATGATGAAACCAACTGTTGATCGATTGGCACTTTGCCCGATCAATGATGAAACCCTATCCAGTTTAGACCTTACGTCTATTCTGATAAAACATATGAAATCCCCCTTGCATCGATATAAGCTCAATATCGATGATGAAGTCAACCGTTGGCTGATCGGTACATCGCCCAGCCAATGATACAATCTGTCCAGTTCGTACTTTATGTCCGTTCTGATGAAAACCCCATACCCTTTTTCAATGTCCCATCTGCTATAACCTCTACCCAGTCTAGACCTTTCGTCTAGTCCGATGAAACCTCTTCTTTCACATTTCTGCAAATTGTCTCCCTCGCAGCACATATTGCCAAGAGGGACGATTGCTGCTACCAACAGAACCCGGTTTAAGCACCTCCCCGGATGCCGTCACGCGGTGGAGCGAGTTCCCCATCCTTTCTCTGAGGGGGTGGACGCTCTCCTGCCAAGTACGGGCCATTCGCATGAGGAATTGCTAAAACCGCTACCCCACTTCTCAAAGTGATAAAACCACATGCAGAAGAAAATGGATACGCGTGAAGCCAAAGATTTCTTTTCATTAATAAGTGAGTACATACAGGGCCCCGAGGGGACGTTGTATCGCAAAAGAGTACAAAAGAAAAAGAAAGAGAAGATGGTTCATGGCTGCCTGAAGATATCCTCGAAAGCCAGAAGACCCACATAAGGGGCGGCTCCCAGTTCATGAAGACGAGCCTCCTCCTCCTGCAGTCGAACGGACTCGTCTTGAAAGGACGCCACCTGCCCCTCTAATAGAGCTGCTTCTTCCTCGAGCTGCGGTCGAGAAGTTGTTAGCTGCGGCAGCTCAGCTCGGAGATCGGACAGTTCAGCTTCCAGGGTAGTTATCCGGTCGCGCACAAACTGCTCCCGCTCCGCCAAAGACTGCATTTGGCACTGCCGCTCCTGAAGAATAGAGTTCATCTTCGCCAGCTCGGATTTGCATTCCATTCTTTGCAACTTCAAAGCCGCCAGTTTGTCAGACATGATATGTGTCAAGAAATCCCGGCGATGAACAAATTTTAACAATAAAAGAATCCGCTGGGCCCATATTTCTGTGGGACATCCCATCGCCTGCAAGCCGGCGGTGAAGCGCTCAGCTATCTCCTTCAACTGTGGATAGGTTAGTCCGGGCTGGGACTCCACTAGCTGGCGCAGCATGCCCAGATGTTGCCAGACAAAACTCTCAGGTGAAGTAAAGCCAGGCAAAGGAAGAGAGCCACTTCAAAGGTTACTTCACTATCAATGTCCGCCCATAGGGTAATATCCGGCTGCGAAGAAGAAGATGGGAGGTCTACCGAAGGTACCAACTGAGCTCTCCCTGCAACCTCTGGCGTGGCCAAGAGATCTTCCACTTCCATCTCCTCGGAAGCGGCCGTCTGAATACTCCCGGATGCAACTTCAGGCACCTCCTCCTCAGATTCTGAAAGTATGGAGATAGGATCCGGGGCGGTTACAGGCAATACTCCCAGTTCCGCAGCAGCTACCTCTCCTTCTTCCATCTCCGCTTCGGTGGCCAATTCCTTCAACGTCGAGGCCGCGGAGGCCACAGTCTGAAGAGGCAAAGGTTCACCCTCCATGATTGATGTTGTGGGAATTGTTGACTCAGGAGCGATGGTCATCACTGCGGCCGGTATGAAAGCAGAACTTCTGGCTAGATCAGCTTCGGATCTGAAATCTGAAGCCCTGATAGGAGTGCATCTGTCTCCTGAGGCCCCCAGGTCCAACGATGCTAAATCTGTTGAATACTGTATTCGCATTGGAACAGGGCGAATGACCTCAGAAGCCCCCATGCAGGATAAAGGTAGAAAAGGGACAATAGCCCAGTTTGCAGAAGAAGCCTCCATAAAAGTTGCAGTTGTGTCTGAGCTGACGGTGATAGGGCCCTGAGACCAAAGCAAAACAACCTTCAGCACTAAATGAAGATGCAGATGAAGCAGCAAGCCTGAAAGGGGACCCACCTTTGAAGCAGGGTTCGCATCCTCGAAGTGGGGCGAAAGAGGAGGAAACTCCGAAGTTGAAGCGACAAAGAGTGAAGATATGTCGATCTCGGTGTCGAGCCCGGCAAACTCCTCTTGCAACTCCTCCTCGGAAGATGGCACCAGCAGCTTAGCAGGCTGAAAAGACAGAGCACCTTTTGCAGGTACAGGCGGGGCTTCTGATTCAGGAGCATCCCCCTCACTGCCGCTGAAAGCCACTTCCTCCTCATCAGAGACGGTTGTAGAGCTACCCGATGATATTTCTACCCTGGCTACATCCTGTGGGGACGCCTCTAAAGCATGTCGGGATGTGGACCGGGTAATTATGCGCCTGGCCGGAACAGTACCCCGCTTCGACTGAGTCTCGTGACCCTCCGGAGGTTGAATCGGCTCTTCTGTCATCCTTTCAACCTCAGCCTGCTCCTCGGCTGCCATTTCAACAGAAAAGCGATCTCTGAGGGTTATAGTAGAAAAAGCAATAGAAGTGTGAAACAGATGAGAAAGCACACTTACCCCCCGCCTCACTAGCCGGCGTGGGGGAAGGCAGCCTGGTCTCTGCGTCAGAGGGTGCCACAATTGGCTCTTGAGCTGCGCAAAAAGGGAAGGGGTCAGAGTCGAAGACTTCTTTGGAAATCTGCAAAAGATGATGAAGAATGCAAATGCAAGCTAATGATGTTACCCTGAACCGGTGTCTGAGCAGCCTCCCTTTGTGACTCAAACTCATCGAATGAAGGAATGTCGGGGAGAGGGGTCCCAGTGTCCATCGCCACCGAAGTCGACTGCTGAACATGGGCCTTTTTGGCCTTCCTAGCCTTCCCAACTGCAGCCTTGACTGCGGAAGCCTTCCTCTTCTTGCCAGGAGGCAGGGGAGTAGTGGTCGGTGCTGCAGCCGGGACTTCAAAATAAGTAGGCTTCTCGGCCTGCGCAATAATCTTTCTATAGAGCCCCTGCCGCTTTATATCAGGCCGGTCTGTTGAAAATGGCAGAAGGGCGATGGGATCAGTGGGTGCGAAATTCAGATGCTAAGCAGAAAACACTGCAATCAGAAAAGAAGAAATCTTACCTGCCGGGCCGTCGTAGAATACAGAAAGTGGCCAGTACAGATAAGCTACCTCCTTGGAGCGGGAAGCAGCCTCCTTGATGAGCCAGCACACATCACCAAATATCTGGCACTTCTCTACTAAAGCTGCCAGATCATTATGGCCGTGAGAGTCAAGGCATCGAAATAAGTCAAGATGGTCCATGCCCCAACCATCGACATAATGAAATGATATAAACAGTGGCTTGTTCAATATGCCAGCTATTGGGCTTTCTGCAGATAATCCATGCAAATTCAGCAGAATGAACAGCCAGGACGTTTGCCTATAGTACGTCTGAGTTCTATCTTCTCGGCGTACAAACGTCCTATATGGATGAAATTTATCAATTGGACCCTTCCAAGGAGCTGCTGTCGGGAGCGGCTCTTCAACAGGGAATGGGTACTGCTGCTCCTCCAAGCGAGCGCCTCCCACACGGCATAAATGCTTCAAGGTCTTCAGGAAAGTGTCTTCATTGATAGCAGCAAAGACAGGGACAAGCGGCTCAGAACTCTTTTCCTTCAATGCCCGACGTTGAGTCAGATAATTCTCCGCCTCCCTCGGGTGCTGTGAGTAAAGTTTCTTCAAGTGGGCCTCAGGAATATCAAACACCGGCCCAGGTTGCTGTTTCAGGAAGGAGCGCTCTGCCACATCCCAGAAGGCACCCCTACCGTCCCTGTAAAAACCGGTCCGGATATTCCACCATTTGATATATTCTGGTGTTACCCGGGGAACACGGTTAGAAACAGTGGGCACCCTGAAAACTACATCATCCTGGCGATGATAGAAATCCCACCACAACCGGCCCTCGCCAACAATGATGGACCCGTGCTTGGCCCGGCTATCCAGGGGAAACTGGGCAACTGAGGTAGGAATATGCTGGTCGTAGCCGAAGTTTCGCCCAAATCGGAACGGATAGTATGGCTCCAACAGAAGCAGGCCACCCTTCCTGTAGACCAAAACACTGGGCCGAATTGCCATGGCCCATCTCACCAGCTCCGGTTCCAGGATTGGCCGGGCAGTGTTGACTCCTGAGACAGGATGGATATATGTCTCTGTCTCTTCCAGCTTGCACTCTCTCTGAGGATCAATCAAGGGAGCTGAACCTGCCGCCAAGCTCCAGAAATGTATGCTGCCAGGGGCGTCCACTGGTACCCTTATCAGTCGGCCCCTTATTTTAAACAGCTGATCATAAAAGGGACCAGGCTCAGCGCTGGCAAATTCAACCATCCTGGGTAACACTGTATCCGCCTGCAAGGTTCTCGGAGCTAATTCAGGGAATATACTGCAGACCCAGGCGTTGAAGAAATGAAAAGGACCCACGGTCCTCAAAGAACGGGGAGTCCGATGCTTGTACAGGTCCCCCAAAGATTTATATATCAAACACAGGGCCACTGGGCAGAGCGACAGCTTCATCCCCCATGCCATCTGACAAGCTGGATATATGGCCTCTGGCCGGATAACTGTCTCGTCCCCTTGTGGGAGAGCGAAAGTGCACAGCCAAAATGTGAAATAAGCCGCACAGTGTGTGATGGGGTCTACGCCTGCTGGGTTGGGACCACCGCTGCCTGCACGGCGCAATGAGGATGGCAGCGCCGACTTATAGCGAGGGGCCCTTATCTGCTTGCTAGCAGCCGGACCCATAGAAGGAAAGTCTGCATACTTCAGGGGACCGTCAAAGAAATACTGGATCCACTGCCCTATCCGGACCCTCAGTTTGCTGCCCTTCTCTCGGGGTTGATAGCCTTTAGAAGACCCTCTGCTATACGCCAGACAGATGGAGCGGTATACCTTCATCAGATATCGATATGAGAAGCCAATGGAATACTTGCCCTCGCCATCAGAGCTATCCTTCTCGGAATCTGACAAGCAAACTTCCTCATACGGCTCGCCATCAATGGGCAGGCCGGAGAGCTGTGATAAACTCCAGAGGTCCAGGGATGTCTCCCCCTCTGCTGTATAGAAAGTGTTGAATAAAGGGCAGAACACTTCAAACATTCCACAGCACAACCCTCGGGATATGGGATACCGGAATCTAGAAGCGAAGACGCTGTGATACACCCCGGCTCTGATCAGCAGAGGGGCATATTCCTTCAGAACAAACTCGGTAAACTCCACTGATCCTACTCGGAATAAGTGCGCGTCAGTGATTTTGGTATCCCCGAACCAACCAGCGGCCAGATGGTACTTGAACTGAACGGCCGAACAATTCAGCACGAAGGGCTCTTCGCGATATCCCCACTTCAATGGTGCCAAGAACATGCCATAGCCGGGCTTCTCCCTATGAACTCGGCCGCTAGCATTATCCCACCGGGCAGGTGTGAATTCGGGGCCCGGGTCAGCATCTTCTTCTCTGGTTCCAGCTCCGATATGCCGAGGACTGCATCCCAGTCGCGCTTTTCCCCAGGAAGATAGATGGCCTTGCTGCGATACACTGATTCCTTCAGACTATCTCGCTCAGCAAGGATGGCAGCTTCAACTACGCGAGCTATCCGGTAGTCTCGCATGCCGCCTACTGTGAAAGTCCGGATGAACGGCATCAAATGCCGGTCCTTCGGATGGTCTGGCCGATAGCCACCATCCCGCCTGAAGCATGTCTCGGTCGCCGTGGAGTATACCCGGGCCGTCGACACTGTGTCAGTCTCTGAGTCAGACGAGTCATCGACTGAAGCAATCCTGTCGTATCCGAAATCCAGGCTGTGCACATTCAGCCAATTTACTGTAGCCCGAGATATGTCTGGCTGGGCCGATGAGCTAGCACCAACAGCTCCGGAAGACGCAGCATCAGAGCTGGAAGCCATTACAGTGCCTGCAGTCGGAGAAAAAGTGTGAATTAAAAGCCAGTCTTATAAAGATTGTAACATGAGACTCTATGAAAATTTCGGCAGCATCTCCCCTTATTCAGGGTCTGCCCAAGGAGAATAGGGAGTCACCAACCAAGAGGGGGTGATCCCGAAATAAAAAGGGATTAAATCCCAAAATAGCGTCCTACCCGGGCGAAATCCAACCAAACTGGAAGAAGAACGAGAGCGGCCGAGAGGAGAAGGAGCTCCCGCCGATGAAAGAAAAATGAGGAAAGAGAAAGAAGAAGCAGAATGAAGAAAAAAGGCTCTCGGCGCCTTAATATAGGGCCCGAGGCAGATGGGTTCTCGGCGCGGCCAAATGCGCGCCGAGAACCGCCCAGGCCGAGAGCCCCCGTCGGCCAGAAGGCGCGCCGAGAACCCCAGGCCGAGAAGCCCTGGCCGAGGCCCCCTTCCGCCAGGGCGCGCCGAGAAGCCCCGGCCGAGAGCCCCCTTCGTCCGCGCCGAAAAGCTCCGCGCCGAGAGGTCCCTCGCGCCGAGAAGCTTCGCGCCGAGAGGCTCATGCCGAGAAGCCTATGGCCCTGTGCCGAGAAGCTCCGAATTGCTGAAAATAAAGAAAATATGAAGAATGAAAATATGAAAAGGGAAGATAAGTGTGCAAAGTATTGTTGCATCAAGATGATCGGGTCTGAGAACCCGATTAAAAACAAATTGAGGAAGATACCCTCGAATGATGAAAGACACCTGCAAGCCCCGTGCCGCTTATTCTGCGCTTACGCCGCCTGCAGGTGGGGGGCATTTGTTGACACCTGGAAAATGAACAAGGGTGAAAACATAGTTGAAAAGAGGGTCGGACCAACAGTGAAAGACCAATGATGAAGCTCATCAACTGTCTACCCGGCTAAAACCCTTGTCGGCAAAGCTGATGCCCGGTGCCAATGTCACTCAGACGGCAGCACTGATAAAGCAGCAGTCACTCGACTGATGAGACCTTCCAGCCCTTTAATGAGAGCTGTACTACCGTTTCGTCCAAGAATCCACGGATGATATGTCAGGGTAAGTCAGATGTCGGCTTACTGACAGATGTAATATGAGATGAAGATGAAGCCGGTACCGGCAGATGAAGATTGCAAAGGCTTTTGCAAAGTCAGAACACAAGAGGAATCGTCTCCACAGATTATATACCCGGCTGAGGTCTTCCCAGACTAAAGCTGATGTCCGAGCTCGTCACCATTCGAGTGACGGTGTCGATAAGATAATACCCGGTTTTGTCACCATTCAGATGGCAATACCGATGAAACCCCTGTCTACGGACTGATGAAACCCTTGTCTACGGACTGATGAGACCCCTGTCTACGGACTGATGAAAACCTTAATAATGATACAAGCTGTGTCACCAATGGAAGACCCCTTTTGGGTAATGATGCCCTTGAAAGACCCAAATGGGCCTGTGAAGGTGGCTAAAAAGCTTTAATTGGGCCTGCAAAGGATGGCGCCGAGAGCCACTTGCCGAAGCCCAAAAGATGGCGCCGAGAGCCACTTGCCGAAGCCCAAAAGAGGGCGCCGAGAGCTACTTGCAATCGCGCCGGGAAGCCCCATTTGAGGCGCGCCGAGATGAAGCCTGCTGAGAAGGGGGGAAACGGGTATAAAAACCCTCTCCCTTCGAACAGATGGATGGCTGGCGAGCAGACCAACTGAGGGGGGGACGAACAGAAAAAGAGAGAGCCACCAAAAGAGAAGATAAGAAAAAAGAGAAGATAGAAGAATAGAAAAAAAAGTAGAGAGAGAGTCTCCCTCGGCTGAGAGAAGAGAAGAAGCAGAAGAGAAGAGGAAGCAAGCTTCAGGTGGGCTGTCCCGGGGAGGGAGAGGAGTCAATGCTCCGCCCTCCCCACGCTGTCTTTTCTTTCTATTGATGTAATCTAGCGAGTTTTCTTCTCGATTTATCAGACGTAGTTAGCGAGGTTTAGGTCTCGAGCTCCGTCTGTCTCTCCACTTTGCATTTCTCTTTTACAGTCAGTGTAAAGCTTCGAGCAATGTAATGAAATATCAATGAGACCCATTCGGGGATCTACTGATTAAGAGGTTTGCCCCCTTTGGCTGAAATATCTGCTCTCCGCTCCCCCTCGTATGATCATCGTTTATGGGAAATGGCTAATGGTTCATACGAACCTCTCTGCAGAGGTGTAGGAACAGAACCCCTAACCTTATCTAATAGGTTACTGGGTTCTGTCGCCTCCCCTCTTCCTGCCTCAATGGCAAATCCCTCGTGTCCGTGCGAGCTTTCTTACAAGGCCCCTCAAGCCTCCTCCTTGTGCCGTTCAGGACCAGAGACATCAATCTCTTGGATTCCTGAACTGCTGGCTATACGAGAGGACATGTCAGACCACTGCTATCCCTCGGATTCTAACGAATGACGATTTCGATCTCCCGACCCTCCATTCTAACCCCTTGGATGACTAGGGTCTGGAGTTTCGGCGATAAAGGTTCCTCCGTCACCGGTTTTTAGATGCCATTAGGTTCGTCCGGGGATCAGAGACAGTCATCTCTTGATCCCCAGACGGCCGGCGGCAGAAATAAATGAAGTCTTCAAAGATCCAGATGATAGTCTCGATTCTCCGTCGATTCTACCTTCCAGATCCCCCTTGGCCCTTCCTAACAGAAGCATCCTTGAAATCCCCCTCCTGCACTTCAAATCCGGCTTCAATCACAGTCAGAAAGCCCAGGAATCCCAGAAACAGAGTACCGTTTGAGCTCTGAAAAACCCTGAAATCCTTCCGCAAATCCACCTTCTCGGCGTGCAAAATTCCCCGCCGAGAGCTGTCCCGCCGAGAGACCCTCTCCCTCCAGCTAAACGACAAACCCTGCCATTCAAACCCTTTTCACGTGAGCCTCCATGCAAGCCTCCCGGCGCCAGGCTCCCGGCGCGGCCAGGAGCGCGCCGGGAAGCTCCACGCCGAGACCCCTCACCTGCCATTCAAACCCCCCCAGTCTACATGCTCCCGGCGCCACCTTCTCGGCGCGGCCAGGAGCGCGCCGGGAAGCCACCGCCGAGATCCCCCTTTTTTGGTTGAGGAGGCCACGCCGAGATCCCCTTCTTAAGCCAATAAACCCACGCCGAGAAGCCCCCTTTCGGCCAACTAAAGCCATCGCCGAGACCCTTCTTCTTGGCCAATTGAAGCCCAGTCAGGGGACCATCCCTGCACTACCATTTGTCAACCTTCTGATCTCTTCAGACATAGGCCCCGGGGATGTTCAGAGATCGTCATGGATGCCTTGAGAAGACACAGTAATGGGGAAGACCTCCCCTACAGTCCTCATTCCCGATCCGGATTTCACCCTTATGAACCCAAAGGGCCATGTCGTTACATGAGTTCTGAGGGGCTTAAAGGGGATATTAATCGATGGTATAAATGCAAGCGATGTCCCGGGGCCCGGTGCCCATCCTCGTTCGGTCGTCATCCCGGCATTCCGTGGATGATGACCTATTCTCTCTTGGCATAATCCAAGTTGAGCGGACATGCTGCCGAAATTTATGCATATCCTATTGGGTAACTGTGATGTTCTCCCTCTCAACCCCGTCGGCCCACGGAGTTATGCCTTTGCATGCCCTCCGATGGTCCCTCCAAGGGGGGTATAGATGTGCCATCGCACCCACATGGAGCGTGCCATGTCACGCCGGTCCCCATTCGGACTCCGGGTCAATTATGACCGATCTTTTCCGGATCCTACTCTGCCACCGCATGGGCAGTTTCCTATTTCCCACTTGGCATAGTTCAAGCTGGTGGGAATATGCCGTCGGAGCTATCCCCTAAGATAACGAACCCCTGCTTCGTCTAATCCATTTAGCGTCTTGCAAACGAATGAATTCCGTTTCTTTTGAGCATGTGGTGTTACCGATGTCCTCCTCCTATCTTAGCGTTTAATCAAGGGTTGTCCTCCTTAGGGAGGACGTAATTAACGTCATAGCGTTCAGGGTATGACGGACTTCTGGTCCCGACTCGGACTTCACAATCGACTGACCACGTCAGATCGAGCGCACAATAAAATTGTCACCCCGGTGACTGGCACGCCAATAAACCAACAAACGAATAAATCAATAAATAATAACCAGATAAGATCCAAATAAGAGGATGATAAATAAAAATCTGCGTCCACAGATCCCTGTAAGCGGAGGAGTCTCAGGGGGGGTTACGTCTTTCATGCGAACTCCTTATAGCACGTGGACTCTTGGTCTCCCATATCCCCTAGCACTTGCAAATTGTTTACATGGAGAACAATCACATGGTATTTAGTTCATCATCAAAATTCCTTAATACATGGTTGTGCACGGGGTTCAACAAGTTGGCCCGAGCGCGAGGCACTGGCCCAGGAGATGACTCCCGAGTGATGAGTGCGTGGCTTGGGCAGAGAATACTAGGCTCCGAAAGAGATTTCCCGATAGATCTGATGCTCGGACTTCCCAACCCGAAGGCCGTCTACGAAGTGCTTGATCCGAGTGAGTTATTAGGCTTGTATTGAGTGGGCCCTAGGGCTATCACTTCAAGGAGCCGGGCCTCGTTGGGTTGGGTCGGACCTCGTTTGGCCTCTCCATTCAGGCGGTAAGATTTCCCCTCTCCACTTGTCCCCCTCCTACTCCCAAGCCAAAATTAGGCTCGGATGAGTAGCATTTGGGCTGGACTTTTCGTGGCTCTAGTTGGGTGGAGATCTTTCTCTGGCAGTGGCCACATGATGTGACTTGTCCTGAAAATATGCTCGTCATGACGATATGAATAAGAGAAGGCCCCTCCTTCGGAGATCGGCTCACCGCACCGCCTTCGGTTTAAGCATTGCACGTTTTTGCGTCCCTTTATCTCCGGGGTTTAGGGTTTTACCTCTCTTTGAATTTATTTTTTAGGGGGGCTCCTGTGCCGTGAGAGTAACTTAGAAGAACGGAGAATCGTCGTGGCCATTGCAGAGCTGGAAAGGGTTACCGCGGTGGCGATCCGTCAATTTCCTACTCCTCCCGAGTCTTCAGAGTCGGAGCTTTCCCCTTCTTTCCCAGTTCTTCTGTCTATTCCATGGCTGACCAAAATCCAGGGGCCGAGAGTCGAGAGGGAGGATAGGCTTCGAGGATTTTTTTGGTGCCATCGGAGCCTCTTCACAGCGAGCTGGGTAAGGCGGACGTGAAACGGCTGGAGAATCGGTATGGGCTGCCATGGCGATTCAAGTTCCTCGCACCTGAGCCTCATGAATCCAGTCTGGTTGCTCGTTTCGGCTTCTTTTCTTCCTTTATTTTGGCCTGGAAATGCGGCTTTCGCTTACCCCTCCATTCCTTTGTTGTCGATTTGCTTCGGTTCTACCGGCTGGCTCCTGTTCAGCTGGTTTCCAACTCCTATACCCTTATCTTCTCCTTCATTTTCCTCTGTGGCCAAAGTAGGGTGAACACCTCGTTGGACCTTTTCCACTATTTCTTTGAGTTAAAAGAGAACCTTTACGCAATAAAGGGCTTCTTCTTTATCCAAGCAAAGCGAAAAAGGAGTTGCGTGTCCCTTTCCATGAAGGATTCCTCTCACAAGGGTTGGAAGACCCAGTACTTTTGGGTGGGCGCGTCTACGGTCGGTGTGTCCTGGGATTTTTCGACGGTGCATAATTTCACCCGAACGTTCCTTCGAAGCAAACGGAGGTCTCCCCGGAGGTGGAGAGGGAGGGTGCTATCCTTCTGAAGAATAGCCGGTCGACTGTTGAGTTGGTGACCCCATCCAATATCAAGGAGTACCTTTCTCGATTGATGTTGCCGACGGGTAAGGTTCTCAGGGACTTGTCCTCTTTCAAGAGAGTGCTTTTCTCTTCTCAATTTGCTCTTCTTCGCGCAGATCTGCGGTGAGCGGCCGAGGAGGAGGCGGAGGAGGGGGCACCATCAGTCGAGCTGGAGGTCATTAGTGTGGATGATACGTCGGCTCCGAGCGATCTCCCAGCTTCGGAGGGCTCATCCTGTGCCCGGGAAAAGGGCAAGGGGGTCGCCCGGGACGATGCTTCTGAACGTCGGGTGGTCAAGCGAAAAGATCCCGTGGCGAAGTTGTTGCGGTCTTCGATGCAGGCTCAGTCTATTGAGAAGAAGCGGGCGAGGAAGTCAGAGTCCGCCCGCCCGGTTGATGAGGTTCCCCTGTTGCCTCCTCCCTCTGCGGTGCAAGAGGGGGCAAATGACGAGGGGATCGTGTCTGATGTTGGGGCACCGAGCGAAGCAGAGGGGCCACCAGACGAGGGGGCCCGGTCTGAGTCGGTCGAGGCTGGAAGGTTGCAGGGTGAAGCGACTCAGTTGCAGCCGACCGAGGCCGGGCAGGTATGCGACGAGGCGGCCCAGCCCGAGCCAACCGGTGGGGCCCCCGAGGCAGGGTCGCTCGGGGGAGGCACCCCAATTTTGGTTGCCCTGGAGAGGGTGTCCCCTCCGTCAACCAGTACCTTCAGCATTTGGTCCCCTCTACACCACTCCATAGCTTCGGGAGCCATGTAAGGAGAACTCAGGAAAAGTCCCCCCTCTGTGCTTCTCGAGCTGATTATGGAGGGTGGTCTAGTCTTGGCCCAGCTAGGGGCTGAGGCGGTGGACGCATATGCTCGGGCGAAGTTGGAGCGGGAGTCTCTTTCATGGGCTTGTGGTGCGCTTGATCGGAAGATCGAGCGTTTGACCCTTGAACTCGATGACCTTCATTTGGAGGTGGCCCCGCTTCTGGCATAGGTGCGATCGAGCCAGGCAGAGGCTTGATCGTTGGCTGAGCAGCTAGCCCAGGCCCATTGTATGGTCAATCTGAAGAATGGGCTCCTGGAGACGGAGCGCTGAGTTCAGGTCGAGCGCGACGAGCAATGGAAGGCCGAGCGTGAGGGACTCGAGGACCGAGTCCGGGGGGCTGAGGATGCACGGATCGAGGTCAAGAGGAGGCTGTCCGAGACAGAACAGAGGATAGCCGAGCTTAAGAGGAAGGCGGAGCTGGCTGGGGTGGAAGCGTTCGAGCAATATAAATGCCCAAGGGATTACCATGCAATTCTTCATAAGACTACCTTCCCCAACTATAAGTCGGGCTACCATCGGGGCCTTCGGAAGGGCCTCTCCCAGGGCATCCATCGGGCCATCATAGAGGCAGAGGCCCAAGCATCTGGGCTCTTTTTCCCTACCGGGCAACGCTATGACTCGGACTGGGTTCCACCAACTCCTCCCACCAGACGTCGAGCGAAGAGGGAAGTCGGGGGACCTCGGTCTCGTCCGAGCGATCGCCAACTCCAGCAACCTCAGGAGGGCACGCTCTACCGAGATAGTTCCCATGCAGGTGGGGTCAGTGCCTAGGTCAACCGTCGCCGAGAGTACCGAGGGCGGATCGTCTATTGTCGAGGGGCCCTCGTCTATCGAGCCTCGAGATGGGCCCGAGGCCTGATGTAATAGCTCTTTCTTTATGTTTCTTTTCCCTTATGTAGTTGCGTAAAACCATTTTTTGGAAAGTATAGTAGTGGCGATATTAAGTGTTGAATTGACTGTTCCTTACCGCCTTTGGTATGATTTGACTACCGTATCCGTAGTTGTTAGGGAAGGCACTGATTTTCCATGCAGATATCGCACGTGCCGATCTGTCAGATAAATGACTTGGTGCCGGCACCTTTCCGCTTTCTCATGCCCTAAATGACTTGCCGCTTCGCGTGTCCCGCTGGGGGGATGTTGGGAAATGAGATAACCGTCTCAGGGAAGTCTCCTTTTGCGTGTTTTTAAGGGGAGAGTAATTTAAGATAATCAGCTCCCCCTCGGCCTATAAAAGGTCCGAGGGGGGTCTCCTCTTCCTTCCATCACTTAAGATCATCCCTGACGGTTTCCCCTTCTTCCCTTTCCATGAAGTGTTGTGATGTCGATCTCAGTGGAGCATGGAAGGCACTTCAAAAGACGATGATGCGGACAGCAGTAGGAGGGAAGGTCCTGCTACTCCAGTTTGGAAGAGGGTTCGACAGTCGGTGGACGGTTTGGAAGAGGGTTCGACATGCTGGAGCATGTCACCTTCGTGCCCCCGCCCCGCCGACGCTATCCTGAGGGGAGGGGGAGCTCTTCAAGCTTCCTTCTTTCACTGCTCACCCAGCCCCTCCTTTCTTTCCGTCATCGATCCCATTGCGTAGAGGGGGAGCTCTTCAAGCTTCTTCTTCATTTGTCTTGGGTCGACTTCTTCCTTTTTTGCTTTTGTTGTTTCCCTTCTTTTCCTCTTTCACTATTCGCAGGATGCCTTTATCCCTGCTCGCACCACTTGAGGGTGCTTGCTTTCTGTTCAGCTTCTGTCCTCCTTCTAAAGAGTTGGTAGAGGAGGCCTTCTCTTGTTTTCCTCCTTTCTGATACCTTTGGCACCTTTCTTTCGAGCTTCTCAAACCAACAGGGTTGGCTATCCTTTATCCGAGCCAGTTTCTGTGCTAGGCAGGGTCAGTGGCTGGACGTAGGAGTGGTCACCGAGTTAGTCGAGCGCTCCACTCGTGTCATAGTACCAGTGGATGTAATTTTTTGTTTGCTGATATATATATTGTATTGGCTGCGGCCTACTTGATGTACACCAGAGTTTAATGAAAAGAGAGGAATGGCGTTTATTCTACATTGCTTACATGTTTGTGTTTGCCAGATGATCAAAAATAGAACTTGCATAGTGTTGTCGCGTTCCATGTCCGAGGGATGGGTGCTCCTTCCATGGTGGACAATCGATACGTCCCTTTCCCGAGCGTCTCGGCCACTTGGTAGGGGCCTTCCCAGTTAGGGGCTAGCTTTCCCACTGCTTCCAGTGGTCGAGAGGCTTCGGCCCTTCTCAGGATGAAGTCCCCTGGCTGGAAATGTCTGTCTCAGACTATAGAATTGTAGTATCGAGTTACTCGCCGTTGGTATTCCGTTGCTCGGATATTTGTAATCTCTCAGATTTCGTCTGCTAAGTCGAGGTTTTCCAGCAGTTTCTACTCGTTCACCTTGGGTTTGAAGTGGACGACTCGAAGAGAGGAGTCGCCCACCTCCAATGGAATCATGGCTTCCGTGCCATATACCAGCTAGAAAGGTGTTTCATCGGTGGCCGTTCTCGGAGTAATTCAATGTAACAAGAGTACGCTCGATAATTCCTCGAGCCAGCTTCCCTTGGCTTTGTCGAGCCTGGTTTTGACGCCTTTTAAGATAGTTTTGTCGGTATTCTTGACCAGTCCGTTGGCCTGAGGGTGGGCTACCGAAGTGAAGTGATTGCGAATATTTAGGTCGGTGCATCTGTCTCTGAAGTAACGAGAATCAAATTGCTGACCATTATCGCACACAATCTCTTAGGGGACACCATAATGACAAATGATCGACTTCTAAACGAAACTCCATACAACTGATTCGGTGATCCTGGTGGTGGCCTTGGCCTCAATCCACTTGGTGAAGTAGTCGATGGCGACGATGATGAACTTCTTCTAAGCCTGAGCCGTAGGGAATGGCCCTAAGATGTTGATCCCCCACCGAGCGAAGGGGTATGGCTTGGCAAGGGTGATGAGCTCTGTGGCGGGCTGGTGGATTAGATGGTCGAAGCGCTGACATCGGTCGCACTTCTGTACATAGGTTTTGCAGTCGCGCTGGAGAGTGGGCCACCAGTAACCTTGCCGAAGGAAGATCCTGGCGAGCGATCTTCCTCCTTGGTGCGCGCCATAGATGCCTTTGTGTACTTCCTGAACCGCTCGGCTGGCTTTGTCGATGCTGATGGACTTGAGGAGGGGACCGGAGAAAGATTTTGGTACAAGGCATCGTCTAGCATGACGAAACGTCGAGCTTGGTACTTAAGTTTCTGAGCCTCCTGAGGGTCGGGGGGCTCTTGAGAATCCCAGAGCCAGGATATGTAGGGGGCACGCCAGTCACTCAGGGGTGCTGGGTCAATGGTCATGAGCTCGGATTCGATGCTCGGTCGCTCGAGCTCTTCGAGGAAGACCGACCGAGTACCTTTGGGGTCGAGGGAGGAGGCCAGGCGAGAGAGGGCATCCGCTCGGGAGTTTTCCTCCCGGGCTATCCGAACTACCTTGAAGCTCTCGAAGAGTCGGGCCATCCTTTTGACCATCTAGAGGTACTTGATCATTTGTTCTTCCTGAGCTTCGTAATCACCGTTAACCTGGCTAGCAACCAATTGGTAGTCGGCGTGGATCCTGACTCGCTCGGCTCCCAGTCGTCGAGCCATCCTGGCCCCCGAGATAAGGGCTTCGTACTCGGAGGCGTTGTTGGATGCCTGGAAGTTGAATTTCAAGGCATATCATAGTTCCATCCCCTCGGGGGACTTGAGAAGAACACCGGCGCTGCATCCGGCCGAGTTGGAGGACCTGTTGACAAATAGGTCCCAAGTGGGTCCGGGCGTAGGTGGAAGTGCCTCTTCAGTCAGGACTATGCTTTCAGTGATAAAGTCCGCGAGGGCCTGTCCCTTGATGGCTGAGCAGGGGCGATACGAGATGTTTTAGGCCCCGAGCATGATGGCCCACTTAACGAGGCATCCCAAGGCTTCAGGGTGAAAGAGGATCCTCTTCAGGGGTTCGTCAGTCAATACGACGATGGAGTGCCCTTGAAAGTAGAGCCGGAGGCACTTGGCCATGGTTACCAATGCTAGCACGAGTTTCTCGATTGCGGGGTACCTTCTTTCAGCCTCATTAAGCACCGTGTTGGTATAGTAGACCAGTCTCTCGACCCCCACGTCGTTCCTGACTAAGACCGAGCTCACTGTGGAAGGGGTTGCCGAGAGGTAAAGGTGTAGAGCTTCGCCCGGGACAGGCTTGGATAGCACTTGGGGCGAGGCCAAGAATTTCTTGAGTTCTGTGAAATCCTTCTGACATTCCTCATCCCAGGCGAACGTAGCAGATGCCTTTTTGGGTCCCCTCAATAATTTGAAGAAGGGCAAGCATCGTTCGGCCGCTCGGGATAGGAAGCGGTTGAGTGCAGTGATGCGTCCCGTAAGGCATTGGACGTCCTTGATGCAGGTGGGTGGCCGCATGTTCAGAATGGCCTGAACCTTGTCGGGATTGGCCTCAATCCCACGCTGAGTTACCAGGAAGCCTAGGAACTTCCCGGATCTGACTCCGAAGACACATTTAGCGGGGTTGACCTTCATGTTGCATATCAGGAGGGTGTCGAAGGTCTTGGCTAAATCGAAAAGATGGTCTTCGGCCTTCAACATTTTGACGAGCATATCATCAATGTAGGCCTCGATGTTCTGACCGAGCTGTCCTTCGAAGATGTGGTTGATCAGTCTCTGATATGTTGCTCCAGCGTTCTTCAACCCGAACGGCATTCGGGTGTAGCAGTGTACGCCGAAGTCAGTGATGAAGGCGGTCTTCTTGATTTTCCATGGATCCATCCTGATCTGATGGTAACCAGAGTAGGCATCCAGAAATCTGAACAACTCATTGCCAGTGGTTGAGTCAACCAGTTGATCAATGCTTGACAGCGGGTAGCAATCTTTCGGGGTAGCCTTGTTGAGGTCAGTGAAGTCTAAACACATTCGCCATTTCCCCGAAGCTTTTGGTACCAGGACGACGTTGGCGAGCCATGTACGGTAAAGGACTGGTCGAAAAAGGCCAGTCTTTTGTCCCTTGATGACTTGCTCTTTGATGACCACTTGCTTCTCTGGGGCATGCTTTCTCCTGCGTTGCTGGACAGGTTTCACAGTTGGGTCGAGGTTGAGCTTATACATGACCATGTCTCCCGGGATCCCGGGGAGGTGCTCGTCAGACCATACAAAGACTTGGATGTATTGGGCAAGGAAATCCTTATATTTTTCTTGTTCTTTGGATGGTAGATTGGCTCCGATCTTGACTCCTAGAGTCGGGTCACCGTTGAGGAAGACCGTTAGCAACTCGCCGCCAGGCTCAGATGTTGCTGGTCCCTCCTCGGCCCCCTTCACTCCTTTGTTTTTCCCTTCTGGCCTCGTGGCTTCGACCGAGATTATATAGCACCGTCTAGCCAATGCCTGGTTATCCCGGACCTCCCCCATGCCATGCTTGGTGGGGAACTTCATTTTTTGGTGAAAGGTAGAGGGCATCGCTTTCGTTCGGCTGAGGATACCTCGGCCGAAGATGGCGTTATAGGCCGTCATTCCCTTAATCACAATGAAGTCCACCATAATCGTAACGGTTTTGGGCAGGGTGCCGATAGTAACTGGCAGGGTCAGGGCTCCCTCGGGATAAGTTGCCTGGCCGTTGAACCCACAGAGGGGGGTTCGGATCGGGCGGAGTTTAGATGGATTCTCTCCCATCTTGAGGAAACATTCGTAGGATAATACATCGGGGCACTACCATTGTCAACTAAGATCTTATCTACGTTACAATGAATTGTTGTAGCCGATACAAAAAGAGTGTCATCATGCGGGGTGGCTAACTCTTCCAGGTCTTGGTCAAAGAATACCAGGGCCTGTGGTTCGCTCGCCTGCGGGACCTTAGGGAACTCGGCGGAGGCTTGGCTCGCCCGCTCGGCATGACGCATTCTTCCTCGGCTGCTATCTCCCCCTGACGCCGCGTTGCCAGCGATGACGTTAATGTGGACTCCATGGGGGGCATTGTCGATTTCTTCGGGGGCACCTCAATCTTCCTTCTGCCCGGACACGTATTGGGATAGGTGTCCCTAGTGGATGAGGCGCTCGATCTCGTCTTGGAGTTGATGGCAATCGTCGGTGTGATGCCCGTGATCGCTATGGAACAGGCAATGCTTGTGGCGATTGCGGTGCTTGGCCTTCATAGGCTCGGGTTGGTGGAGGAGACCCGAGCCTTTGATGTCTTCGTAGGTCTCGTAGACGGGAGCGGTCAGGGGGGTATATCGCTCATACTTTTAGGAAGGCTCCTTGCGATCTCCATCCTGGTTCCATCTTTTTCCTTGGCTCGTGCCTCGTTCGGATAGTCGCTTCCTGTCCCCCTCCCGACCTGAGCCTATCGTGCCTCGACAAGCACTGAGGACTTCCTCGCATTCTCGGCGAGGGAGTGGGAGGATGGAGGACTAGCTCACACCGGAGGTTCTAATCATGGGTACCCCCAGTTAGTACGGTGATGGCCGAGGCAACATCCAGGCGGGGGCTGTGTAGGGCTTTCGATTTGAATCGGTTGATATTAGCCCGTAGCCTCTCCCCATGTTCCTGCTTGAGGGCCTGTAATCCCGCCACTGACCGGGGAGGACCGCTGCCGATGAAGCTTTCCTTAAACGCTCACCCGAACTGCTTGAAGTTGTGGGTGCTGCTAGGGACGAGGGTCCTGAACCAAGCCTGGGCGCCCTGAACCAGAGTGGTCACGAATGCTCGGCACTTGATCACGTCAGACGCCCCATGGAAGGTCACTAGGGCATCAAAGCTGTCGTAGTGATCGGCCGGGTCTCCCTGGCCATCATACGATTGGAAGGTCGAAAGTGAGATCCTGGGGGAAATCTCGGCCTTCAAGATATAATCGGAGAATGGGGATCGCTCCTCATCCTCCATAGGAGAGGTCTTCTGCAAGGCGCGGAGGGCACACTCTTGCTCTGTGAAATGCCTCTCGAAGTCTCGTAGCCGGAGAGACAGCTCTGGCAGATGTTGACCCGAGGGGCTAGGGGGCGCACCTGCATGCTGTCTTGGCGCTCCTCGGGGGCCTCGGTTTCTGGGATCGATCGGCGTGCTCCGGACTTCTCCCTCCTCAGGGTGGAGGAGGCTTCCTGCTCCGGGGGAGGGGCATGCGATGGTCCTCCTGACCGGTTGCGGATGAGCCGCCGCCCCCGAAGGGTAAAACGGCCTCTAGCAGTTTGTTGGGAGGCATCTCCGCGCGGGGGGGGGGGGGGGGGGGGGGCTTTTCCGGGGGGATGCGATTTCTCCTCCCTGGCCGCCTGGGCTCTCATGAGATCTACGAGTACATCCAGTTTTGAGTTGAGAGTTTGGAGGGCGTCGGTGCTCCCGCCGGGGAGTTGTTCCCACGCCTCCGACGGAGGTATCTCATTGGCTTGGTGGTTCGACGGGGAATTCTCCTTGGGGAGGGAAGGTGCATCTTCCTCCGTCACCGGGGCCTTTCCCTTATTGCCGATAGTTCTCCTACCAAAACTTCTTTGCACCATGGTGGCTCTTTACCCGTTTCCCACAGACGGCGCCAGATGAAGAGGGGCGATCTCGCGCTACTTCTGAACGGGGAAGAGGATAAGCACGTATGCTTGAAGCATGAACTGCAAGAAGGGAAACAAGTCAGAGGTGCCCAGGGATGGATCCCCAGGGAAAACCCTCTAATGCTTAAGTCAACAAGCGTAGTAGAGCACTGGTGCGAAGGGAGGAGATAGGGGGGAGATGGGGGCGTGAGATCCCTCTCCACCAAGAGGTGAAGTGGTTCCTACTCAATGTTTTTGGCTTACCCCTTCACAGTAGGGCTCTTCCGACTTAAATAGTGGCTCGTTGAGTATATGATCCCTATGAGCTGAGGAGTTTCCGGGTGGTTACGTCCTCCTTGTGGGCTCTTTATAGAATGCGGACTCTTGGTCTCCCTTATCCCTTTGAGCTCCCAGCTTTTAAAGGACTCGTAACGGCCGTATAGATAAGCTTCCATCAGTTGGCCCAAGCGCGAGGCACTGGCCCAGGAGATGCCTCCCGACTGATGAGTGCGTGGCTTGGGTAGAGAATACTAGGCTCTGAAAGAACTTTCCCGATCAATCTTATGCTTGGACTTCCCAACCCGAAGGCCGCCTTGGAAGTGCTTGATCCGAGTGAGTTATTAGGCTTGTATTGAGTGGGCCCTGGGGCTATCACTTCAAGGAGCCGAGCCTCGTTGGGTCAGGTCGGACCTCGTTTGTCCTCTCCGTTCGGGCGGTAAGATTTCCCCTCTCCAATGATGATGATCACCGATAGAAAAAAAAAGAATGATGAATGAAAAATGATAAAAAAAAATTATGATAAAAAAAAGAAACCACTTTTGGCGGGTACCAACTTTTGGCCCAACCAGCTGATTATTCTACCCTTGGCCTAGACCTCACGTCTTTATCAAGTTGGTTGACCTCGTCATTCTGTCGAGTCAACAACTATATTCTATCCTTGACCTAGACCTCACGTCTTCGCCAAGATTAGTTGATCTCGACATTCTGTCAAGTCAACAGCTATATTCTACCCTTGTCCTAGACCGCACGTCTTTGTCAGGTTGATTGACCTCGACATTCGGCCGAGTCAACAGCTATATTTTACCCTTGATCTAGACCTTGCGTTTTAACCAACTAGCTATGTTCTGCCCTTGACCCAGATCTTCCGCTTAGTCAGGTTGGTTGACGTCGACATTCCGTCGAGTCAACATCTATCCCATGCTACTTTCGATCTCGACATTCCATCGAGGTTCGCTATCCTATTCTTTGGCCTAGACATACCGTCGAGACCCGCTATCCTGCTATCTTTCGGCATAGACATATCATCGAAGCCTGCTATCTCGCTATCTCTCGGCCTAGACATATCGTCGAAACCAGCTATTCTATTTTTGGCTTAGACCTACCGCCAAGGCCCGCTATCCTGCTATCTTTCAACCTAGACCTTCCGTCGAGGCACGCTCTCCTGCTATCTTTTGGCCTAGGCCTACTGTCGAAGCCCGCTAGCTATCCTGCTATTCTTCA
Organism: Amorphophallus konjac; assembly: GCA_022559845.1. NCBI lineage: Eukaryota > Viridiplantae > Streptophyta > Magnoliopsida > Alismatales > Araceae > Amorphophallus > Amorphophallus konjac. The sequence continues at coordinate 82,689,960 of CM040127.1, read as the reverse complement.
GCCTAGACATTCCATCGAAGCCCGCTATCCCACTATCCTTCGGCTACCATCGAGGCCCGTTGTCCTGCTTTCGACTTAAACATTATGTCGAATCCCGCTGTCTTGCTTTCGGCTTAGACATGCCATCGAAGCCCGCTATCCTACTTTCAGCTTAGACATTCCGTCGAAGCCCGCTCTCCTACTTTCGACTTAGACATTCCATCAAAGCCTGTTGTCCCACTATTGGCTTAGACGTTCCATCGAAGCCCGCTCTCCTACTATCGGCTTAGACATTCCGTCAAAGCCTGCTACCCTACTTTCGGCTTAGACGTTCCATCGAAGCATGCTCCCCTGCTTTCAGCTTAGACATTCTGTCGAAGCCCGCTGTCCTGATTTCGGCTTAGGTATTCCGTCGAAGCCCGCTCTAATGAAAATGAAGAATCAGATCTATAAGGGGGGATGAATAGGTCTGATTAGCCTAATAAATAAAAATAAAATCCAAGCCCCACGATATGATCTGCTACTTAGTGATAGAATAAACCAGCATAGGGATCGGACAGACCAATGGACAAACATCAGATGAGCAGGAAGAAGTAGAACATAGTGTAGAAACAGAATCCTCAGAAGACGATTGAGGAAGGCACACCACAAACCAAAGTAGGAGTAAGCAAACAAGCTAAGGTTGGTATGAGGCGAAGGTTTGATCCAAGGATTTCCTCTCACAAAGTGGGGTGTTCAGGATAGGCTTGACCTATCTATCCAGCGTTACTTTTTGATATACCACCCTAGTTTGTTTGAGGATAGTGATAGGATATACTAAAATCAAACCACAGAGCACACAACAATTTTTTAGGTGGTTCGATTGCTGCCAATAATCTACGTCCACCCCTTACTTGATCAAAGTGAGGATTTCTTGCACAAGACAATTAAACGCAGACTCACTCTGTAACATAGGCTGATTCCACAGCTTGAATGTGAGGGAGACAAATCCCTCACCCAGATCTTGCGCCCAACAAGATCAGACCCACTGCACAATGCAGTAACTGGAGGAATGATTCTCCCTTCCTCTGATGACACAGAGGCAACGTGAACAACACCCCACTGTCGACAAATTGATCTCACACCCAGCAAGATCAAAAACATGACTGCTCTACAATCAGACCGTGTACAGATGTGGTATGTGCACAAATACCTTGTGTGTGACTAGCACAATAGGGCAAGAAACAAGATACTGCGAACTAAAACAAATGAAAAACAAGAAACATAAATCGAGATACAATGAAAAACATAATTCAGAAAACTGTAGCTTCAATCGAAGTCTTCTTCACTAAAATAGACTGCCTACACTTGAGTTCTCTCTCCTCTCCTATCTCTTCTCTTCTTCTTGATTTTGAAATGGCTCTCTCTCTCTTTCTCTGATAGCTTCTCACACTTCAAAAGCAACAGCAGCGGCAGCAACACCTCTTCTAAGAGGAAAGCTCCATATTTATAGAGCAGGGGATGACCCTTAACGGGATAATCTGATCCACAAACAAATTAATCTATTGGTCCAAGTGGCTAAGAGAATATTCTGACACTTAGGAACCTTCCAGAGTCCAACCATTTATGTTGGATCACATGCCAATGATTTGAGGTTGAAGGCACGTGGTTAACTTGAGTTCCTCACGTGTTTCACTGGACAACGTGGACTGTGTCGACGTGCATCCTTCATAGCGTCAACTCTATGTTGCGAAAGGTACTTAGATAGAATGCATCAAATGTGGGGTCAACTCTAAGAGTCGACACCTTTCTCATTTTTGAAAGGAAATCTGCCAATCGCGTTGACTCCATGATGTTCCTTGCGTCGACTCTCATTATCAGACGGGTCTTTGACGTTGCTCGCAAAGTTGGTACTGAGTCGGCTCCACTTGAGCTTGGAGTTGACTCTTCTTCTTTATTGGACAAGGAATCTGAAGTTTGAGTTCGACTCTGCTGCTAAATGGGGTTGACTCCATCAACACGTCTACTATCACTACAAAACACTTGTGATCTAGAGTCGACTCTGAGTGTCGACTCTTCTTTAACTTTTATCAAAATCATGTTGTAGTTTGGTTGCCTACATCAACTCCTTTTGAATTCTGCTTCAACTCTAGACTTGATCTTCATCAAATTTGAATTCCTTTTTCTTTTGAAATGCATGATTTGCTCCGTCAACTTGCAATTGATTGTTTAATTAATTGAACAGTCTTAAAGACACATGCTTGAATGTTTAGCTCAATTTTATCCAAAAATATTTAGGAGTTCATTTTTACTTTTAGATGATCCAGACGACTGACTAATGACTTATAATTGTAATGACATCATCAAAACCTACTGAATGCAACATACTCCCCCTTTTTGATGATGGCAACAACAATGTGAGTCATTGAACCTTAAGAAATCAAGTTTTGTCTCCTTCGGGTGGATAGTTGGACAACAGTTCAGTCATCAACAACACATTTCAACCGAACAGAATATCAACAGATTAAGAGACAAAAGCAATTAACTTCAAACTCAAGGACTCAAAGCTCAATAACATAGACACACTCTCAAAGACAGACACACAACTGAATCAATCCTCTCCCACTTTGACATCATCAAAAAAAATACGCTAGGGAGGAAAGAAAAGGTTATCTGAAAGGAGAACCAAGTTCTGAGTAGCAAATATAGTAAATTTACATATGCAAGTGAGTAGCTGAGTGTAGAAACCATTCCTTAAGAACATTAAATGGGTAACCAGTTTTGTCTGAGTGGTTTATGACTAATAAACCTGAAAGGCATTGAAAAAAAATCTGAATTGAGTCTTTATATAGGAGTAATGGAGAAAAAAAAGTTTGTCGTATGAGAGCCGTGATAATCTATCTGTCATCTTTTCTGCTTAATTTCCAGTGACTCCTCTAAGATGATCTGCAATTAGTATTGAGGACAAACATCTTAAACAACCTAGCTTGTTGAATTTATCATTGGGGCTTATTGACATTGTTTTGCTTCTTGTAATAATTTTTCTATGTAGAAACTTTTGCTTATTTGAACAATCTGGTTCAATCCACACCTTTCGACATGAGGTGACACATTATTTAGATGCAGGAAACCCCAGTTACTCAGTGTGGTAACCTTTTTGCCTCTTTAAAAGAACAGAGTTAACAATAATATTGTCTTTGACATGAGGCACAACATATCTTAGGTGAAGTGACCCAGTTACTCAACATATAATGTCATTGTTCTATCAAAATATTGTTGAACTGACTCTTTTTAACCAGAGTGAGTTTGGCACTTCATGACACAACTCTCTTCACTTCATGGTGAGAGATAATTGGTTTCTCAGTGGACCATAACCATTGCTCTGAAATTTTGTCCCCGCTTAATATTCATTTAATTGTTGAAGTGTTTGAGAACAATACTAAAAGTGTAGACTATCTGCCAGAGTTGCCTCCTTACATTTTAAGTTTCAAGATTTTAGAAGTTTTCAAGACTTCATATTTCAAACATGTTTCTAACCCATTAAGTCTATATAAGGATATTCTTCAGGAGACTTTTGTCTTAGTCTTGCAGGGTTATGAGCCTTAAACCAATTTAACAAAAGTGGTTGACAGACTTAAAAGGTTCATTAAAGAAAATCCTATAATCCAGAAACTTAGCAATCTGTGAAAGTGTTGTTTAAGCCCCAGAGTTATCTGCATAAAATAAACTATGTTGGACAAGACTCTGATGACTAAAAATTGTATCCAAGGCAGATATAAACCTAACATATAGAACATACTGATAGAAATTCAAAAAAAAATTGTCATATGGGTTGTGTAACATGAAACTTCAAGAGCTTGAGATGAAACTTAGCACATCTAAGACTTAGGATGTACCTCCCCCTGACTTCATGTACTAACTGCCCTTGGTACTTGGCGGAGAGCTTAGGTCTGTAGACCATCTCATGCTTAGTGAGAGCTTCCAGACAGGCTTAACCTGCCCTTCTGCAACTCACCATTTGATATACCACAGGGTGGTTGATTACATATAGTAACCAAAAAACATATTGACAACATGTAAACACACATCAAGACAAGTTCCCCCTAACAGAATTGCTCCAACAGACCAGTCAAAAAAAATTCAAAAGGATGGCTCATGATGGTCTGAAGATCCCCAAGTCTCTTCTCAAGGTTGAAAACTTCTCATGATCCAAGGGCTTAGTGAAAATATTTGCAATTTGGTTTGCTGTGCCTACATGAAACAATTCAAAATTTTTCTTAGACACTTCATCTATTATGAAATGATGTCTAATATCAATGTGTTTGGTTCGCGAATGCAACACATGATTTTTTGATAGGTTTATTGCGCTAGTGTTATCACAGAAAATAGGTGTGCTGCCAAGATCTACATTGTAGTCTTGGAGTTGGTGTTTTATCCAAATGACATGAGTTCCACAACTTCCTGCTGCAATATACTCAGCCTCTGCAGTAGAGAGGGCCACATAATGTTGTTTCTTGGAAGCCCAAGAAACTAAACACCCACCTAAGAATTGATAGTACCCACTTATGCTTTTCCTATTTAACTTGCAGCCTGCATTGTCTACATCAGTGTATGAAACTAAAGTAAAATTGCATGATGTAGGATACCATAAACCTATGTTGTGAGTGCCTGCAATGTATCTAAAAATTCACTTTACAGCGGCAAGGTGTGATTCCTTAGGTTTAGCCTGAAACCTAGCACATATGCATACATAAAATTGAATGTCAGGTCTAGAGGCAGTAAGATAGAGAAATGACCCAATCATACCTCGATAAACTTTAGCATCAACTATTTTACCTGACTCATCAGCATCCAAGGATGCGTTTGTACCCATGGGTGTAGCCATGTGCTTCACTTTCTCCATGCCAAACCTCTTCAGGATATCCAATGTATACTTTGATTGGCTGATGAAGCACCCACCTTTTGTTTGTTTGATCTTCAATCCAAGGAAATATTGCAAGTCACCGACAAAACTCATTTCAAATTCTTTAGACATAGATTCTATGAATTCATTACATAGTTTAGAACATGTATATCCAAAGATAATATCATCAACATATACCTAAACTATGATGAGTTGTTGATTCAGAGTTTTGGTGAAAAGGGTCTGGTCTACCTTACCTCTACAGTACCCTTTATTGAGCAGGAAATCTGTCAAACGATCATAAGAAGCTCAAGGAGCTTGCTTCAGTCCATATAGGGCTTTATTTAACTTGAAGACATGGTTAGGCAGCTCAGAAGATTCAAATCCAGGGGGTTACTCAACATAAACTTCTTCTTTTATGATTCCATTTAAAAAGGCACTTTTTACATCCATTTGTTTAAGTTTAATGTTATATGAGCAAGCAAAGGCTACCAGAATCCTGATAGCTTCCATCCTAGAAATAGGTGCATAGGATTCATCAAAGTCCACCCCCAATTCCTGATTATAGCCCTTAGCTACCAACCTATCTTTATTCCTAGAGATTATTAACCCATCTTCATTGACTTTATTTCTAAACACCCATCTAGTTCATATGACAAAATAGTTTTTAGGTCTAGGAACTAGGGTCCATACTTTATTTCTCTTAAACTGACTTAATTCCTCATGCATTACATTGATCCATGATTCTTCTTTAAGAGCCTCATCTATTATTTTAGGTTCAATTTGAGAAACTATGGCTATCAAGTCCTGATTATTTACTTCTCTGTGAAAAGATCTAGTCCTGGGGGGATCAAGAAGATTTCCAATAATCTTTTCTGCAAGATGATTTTTCAGAAATCTAAGGTTATTAGATGACTCACCTTGTTCGGTCGACTGAAAAGGTGGTTCGGTTGACTGACCTTGCTCAGGAGAAGTTTGTTCTAGCTGATCAGAAGTTTCTCCCTTTTGCTTTTCTTCCAGAAACTCTGTATCCTCTTTTTCCTTTCTGCCATCATCACTCAAATCAGCATGTTTAAGTGTTTCATCAAATATAACATGAGGGGATTCCTCTACTAACTGATCATTAATATTGAAGACTCTATAAGCTCTAGACTATTTAGAGTACCCCAGAAAAATGTCTAAACTACTCTTCGCTTCAAACTTGTCTAAATCTTTTTTATCATTATTATGTATGAAGCATTTTGATCCAAAAATTCTAAAATAAGCCAAGTTAGGTCTCTTACCTTTCATCATTTCATATGGGGTTTTCTTGTGAATAGGTCTTACCATAGCTCTATTAATTATATAACATGCTATATTGGCTACTTTTGCCCAGAATTTGTGTGGAAGTTGGCTTGCAATCAGCATGGTTCTGGCCATCTCCACTATCGTTCTATTCCTCCTTTCTACAATTCCATTTTGCTCAGGAGTCTTGGGAGAAGAAAACTTATGAGTCAGTCCCTCTTTATCACAAAAATCTAAAAATAGTAAGTTATCAAATTCCCCCTCATGATCAGATTGGATGATACAGATTTTATGCATGCCTTTCTGCTTAACTTTATTGAAGAAGATCTGAAATACATGAAATGCATCATTCTTGTGGGCCAAGAAGAAAACCCATGCAAATCTTGCAAAATCATCCACGATGACATACCCAAATCTTTTGCCATTTATACTTTGAGTTCTAGTAGGACCAAATAGGTCCATATGCAGGAATTCTAATGGCTTAGTTGATAGGGGTGCATGCCTTGTTTTGAATGAATTCCTAGTTTGTTTTCCGAAGGCACATGCATCACAAACTTTTGAATTTGATTTGAAGAAAATTTTGGGTAAGCCCTTTACTACGTCATGCTTGACTAACTTATTCAGAATGTTATAGCTTATATGACCTAGTCCCCTATGCCAATTGAAAGCATTATTTTCAGAGTTAGCAGACAAGTAGATGTTATTTGCAGAAATGTCATCCAAGTCTACTATGTAGACATTATTGAGTCTATGGCCTACAAATTTTGTACTATCAGAATTAATTTCATGGATCTTGCACACATGATTATCAAAGGTGACCCTGTGACCCTTATCACAGAGCTGACTAATACTCAGCAAATTATGTTCAAGACCATCTACAAGCAAAACTTTCTCGATGGTGTTGGAGGGGTACTTACCAATGGTGCCAGTCCCAATAATCTTACCTCTGTTCTTCCCTCCAAACTTAACCATTCCACCAACCTTCATTTCTAGCTCGCTGAATTTAGTTCTATCCCCGGTCATGTGCCTCGAGCAGTCACTATCAAGATACCATATGTTGTGTATTGCTGCTATGCTGACCTGCAAAGCAAGTTATGCAGAGAATTTTGGAACCCAAGAAAATTTGGGTCCACAAGTATCATTCAAACCCTTCAACAAGCTTTTAGGAATCCAAATCTGTCTAACAGCTCCTTTTTCATTAGCATTAAGGCTCAAATTCCCAGCATTAGCAGTCTTGCTGGCAGCAAACATTGGGTTTGATTTTGCTTGAGCATTCTTGGTAAGTCTTTTATTCCAGTTTCCTCCAAAATGATTTCTGGGATAGCTCATGGGTTTGTTTGAATTTTGGAAGGCATATTTATTGAAGGACTTTGATGGATGATTAAAGTATGACCAATATGATCTGTGTTCATTCAAATTTTTACTTGTCCTTGCCTTTTTGTTTTTACTCCATTGAGTTGACCGGGCGCTGGGATTGCATCGACGCTGGCTTGTGTTGTTTCCTTTTGGAGTAGCCTGGGTCTTGGTCTTTTGTTCAGAGTGAGTGTTAGAATTGAATTTTGTGAAGTTTTTTACCTCTGATTTCTGAAAATCTTTGTTAGTTCCTGAACTGGATGGAGTGTCTAGCTTTTCCTTTCCCTTCTCTTGACAGAAGGTAGCTGTCTTAAACTCAAACAATTTTTTGCTTGAAGGATCATATCTCAGTCCTTCTTTATTAAAATTCACCTTCATACCTAGCATGGTATCTAAATTGGATTTTCCCTGAACAAAATTTTCAAGAGTGAATTGTTTATCTTGAAGTTCCTTTTGAAGTTTTTCATATTCTTTTTGAATTTCAGTGTTGGCACTCTTGACTGCTTCATATTTCTCAGTGATCAATTTGTTCTCTTCCTAAATTTCCTAAATTCTCAGCTTAAGATCATCCAGCTGTTTCTTAACCTCCTCTTTTTCTATTTTCAGGCTCTCATTATTAACTTTCAATGAGTTAAGTTCTTCCATTTGCATCTTGAGATTTTCTTTTTCTTTTTCAACTAAGGTTTAATCCTGAATGGCAGCATTCAATTTTCTTGTTATCGTTCTGTGTTCCTTCGTCAGAGAATTAAATTTATCTAGTAACTCACCATAAGCATCTTCCCAATCATCTATTGAAATTTTTTGAAAGGATTGCTTACCTTCTCATCACTGTGTGCCATGAGGCACAAACCATCTTCTTCTTCTTCTTTAGAGGATTCATCTTCAACGTCCTCCTCTTCATCACTCCAGGTGCACATCATAGCTCGCGGTTTCTTCCCTTTGACTTTGACAGTCTTCTTCAACAATTCAGGACAATCACTCTTTATGTGACCTGGTTTATTGCATTGGTAATAAACAATCTTATCAGATCTTTTATTTCTATCAGACTTGAAATTAGAGCTTTTACCTGTTGGCTGTGGCCTTCGCTTCCTGAAGTTCTTACCTCTGGTCCTTAGGAATGTTTTGAACTATCTGGTGAGATATGCATGATCATAAGAATTGTCTAGATCCGAGAAATTCTCAGAATCCTCACTACTCTCTACATTACTTTCTGACACGTTGAGAGCTATTGGCTTATTCTTCCTATGCTCTTCTACATTTTTTTTGAAATTGACTTCATATGACATTAACGATCCAACCAGCTCATCCATTGTCATAGTGGACAGATCCCTAGAATCTTCGATCACAGTGGCCTTAGTGTGCCACAATGGGGGAAGGGATCTAAGCATTTTCCTAACAAGCTCACTATCAGTATAAACTTTGCCTAGGGCCTTGAGGTTGTAAGTGAGTTGTAAGAATCTGGAAAACATTTCGCTCGTGGTCTCATCAGACTTCATTTTAAATAGTTCAAATTCTGAGACCAACATGTTTACCTTTGACACTCTTACCTGGGACGTTCCTTCATAAATCAGTTCCAGCTTATCCCACATTTATTTGGCAGATCTGCGGACAGACACTCTTGAGCACTCGTTTGGATGAATTGTGCACTGCATCACGTTCATGGCGCTCCAGTTGACTGTGGACAAGCGAATCTGCTCCCTTGTCCATTCATTTTCATCTTTTGGGAACTGAAATGGACCATGACTGACTACTCTCCAAATTTCATGACTTTGTGCTCGCAGAAATACCTCCATCCTATTTTTCTAATAAAGATAGTTAGATCCATCAAAGAATGGTGATCTGTTAATGGAATGTCCTTCAGCTAGATAGCTGTGACCATAGCCATTGTCTAATCTTCCCTTGCCATTGGACCACATTGTGGGAAGCCCTGCTCTGATACCAACTGATGAAAATGAAGAATCAGATCTAGAAGGGGGGATGAATAGGTCTGATTAGCCTAATAAATAAAAATAAAATTCAAGCCCCATGATATGATCTGCTACTAAGTGATAGAATAAACCAGCACAGGGATCGGACAAACCAATGGACAAACACAAGATGAGCAGGAAGAAGTAGAACACAGTGTAGAAATAGAATGCTCAGAAGACAATTGAGGAAGGCACACCACACACCAAAGCAGGAGTAAGCAAACAAGCTAAGGTTGGTACGAGGCGGAAGTTTGATCCAAGGGTTTCCTCTCACAAAGTGGGGCATTCAGGATAGCCTTGACCTATCTATCCAACATCACTTTTTGATATACCACCCTAGTTTGTTTGAGGATAGTGATAGGATATACTGAAATCAAACCACAGAGCACACAACAACTTTTTAGGTGGTTCGATTGCTGCCAGCAATCTACGTCCACCCCTCACTTGATCAAAGTGAGGATTTCTTGCACAAGACAATTAAACGCAGACTCACTCTGCAACATAGGCTGATTCCACAACTTGAATCTGAGACAAATCCCTCACCCAGATCTTGCGCCCAACAAGATCAGATCCACTACACAATGCAGTAACTGGAGGAACGATTCTCCCTTCCTCTGATGACATAGAGGGAACGTGAACAACACCCCACTGTCCACAAATTGATCTCACACCAAGCAAGATCAAAAACACGACTACTCTACAATCAGATCGTGCACAGATTTTTTATGTGCACAAATACCTTATGTGCGCCCAGCACAACAAGGCAAGAAATAAGATATTGTGAATTGAAACAAACGAAAAACAAGAAACAAAAATAGAGATACAATGAAAAATGTAATTCAGAAAACTGTAGCTTCAATCGAAGCCTTCTTAACTGAAATAGACTGCCTGCACTTGAGTTATCTCTCTCCTCTCCTATCTCTTCTCTTCTTCTTGATTTTGAAATGGCTCTCTCTCTCTTTCTCTGATAGCTTCTCACACTTCCAAAGCAACAACAACGGTAGCAGCACCTCTTCGAAGAGGAAAGCTCCATATTTATAGAGCAAGGGATGACCCTTAGTGGGATAATCTGATCCACAAACAAATTAATCTATTGGTCCAAGTGGCAGAGAGAATATTCTGACACTTAGGAACCTTCCAGAGTCCAGCCATTTATGTTGGATCATGTGCCAATGATTTGAGGTCGAAGGCACGTGGTTAACTTGAGTTCCTTACGTGCTTCACTAGACAACGTGGACTGCGTCGATGCGCATCCTTCATAGCGTCGACTCTATGTTGATGAAGGTACTCAGATAGAACACGTCAAATGTGGGGTCGACTCTGAGAGTCGACACCTTTCTCATTTTTGAAAGGAAATATGCCAGTCGCGTTGACTCCGTGATGTTCCTTGCGTCGACTCTCATTATCAGATGGGTCTTTGACTTTGCTCACAAAGTTCCTACTGAGTCGGCTCCACTTGAGCTTGGAGTCGACTCCTCTTCTTTATTGGACAAGGAATCTGAAGTTTGATGTCGACTCTGCTGCTAAATGGGGTCAACTCCATCAACACTTCTACTGTCACGACATAACACTTGCGATCTACTTCTTTAACTTCTATCAAAATCATGCTATAGTTCCGTTGCCTGTGTCAACTCCATTTGAATTTTGCTTCAACTCTAGACTTGATCTTCATCAAATTTGAATTCCTTTTTCTTTTGAAATGCATGATTTGCTCCGTCAACCTGCAATTGATTGTTTAATTAATTGAACAGTCTTAAAGACACATGCTTGAATGTTTCGCTCATTTTTATCCAAAAATATTTAGGAGTTCATTTTTACTTTTAGATGATCCAGACGATTGACTAATGACTTATAATTGTAATGGCATCATCAAAACGTACTGAATGCAACACGCTCTCCTACTTTCGGCTTAGACATTCCATCAAAGCCCACTATCCCGCTATCGGCTTAGACATTCCGTCGAAGCCCGCTCTCCTACTTTCGGCTTAGACATTCTGTCAAAGTTCGATGTCCCACTTTTGGCTTAGACATGCTGTCGAAGCCCGCTATCTTGCTTTCGGCTTAGACATTCCGTTGAAACCCGCTCTCCTTCTTTTGGCTTAGACATTCCGTCGAAGCCTATTGTCCTGCTTTCGGCTTAGACATTCTATCAAAGCCCACTCTCCTACTTTCGACCTAGACTTTTCGTCGAAGCCCGCTGTCCCACTTCTGGCCTAGACTTTTCATCAAAGCCCGCTGCCCTACTCTCGACTTAGACACACTGTCGAAGCCTGCTGTCCTACTCTCGGCTAAGAGATCCGTCAAATCCCGCTATCCTGCCTTTGGCTGAGACATTCCGTCGAAGTCCGCTATCCTACCTTTAGTCCAGACCTCCCGTCTGAATCAACAAACAAAATAACTCTCCTTTAGCTAACACCAAGCTCCAGTCCCACTAGGATTCACCTCAATACATAAAACTTTTCCTCCCTTGCTTCGGCATTGATCTTATACCCACCAATAGCCAACTTGTAGGTGTGCTTATCAAGCCCTAAAACAAAAATAAATAATAAAAAAAGAATCTCTTGCATGATTTTGATTTTGAATGCTTGCTCCCTCTACTTGCATGCTTGCCTATATTATAGTTTAGTATAATTGCTTCAAATTTTCTGAGGCCATACCCCTTTGCTAAATAATCCTGCCCCGATTCTGGACATGTGTGTGTCATGTCATATACTAAGGGGGAGAAGGCAATTTTTGGTGGGTGCATACGTTAAGGGGGAGAGTTATAGCTATGTGTTTAGTGCGACTTACAGAATACACCCGAAATAAAACTCCCACACTTTGCACACAATGTGATCAATGATTTCTAACCATAAGGATTTCAGAACTTCTTCCTAACACTCTATGGATGCTCGAATTCTTACACTGACATGAAAGGTAATCGTGAGGAAAAAGCTACCTGCCCCCTTCAAAAAAAATGATGAAAAATTATGAAGAAGTGAAATGTGAATCCATGGGAATCCCCATTGAGACACATGAGGAGGTTCGCGCAAAAATGGTAAAGCAAATTCTGCAATAAAATTACAATAAGGATGAATCCCAGTATCCGGAGGAAGCTCGCGTCAAACGGTGAAGTCCAGAATAAACAAGGGAGTTGTGTTAAGCTACAAAAGTTGAAAGCCTGACATGTATGTGTAGGCGCTAGAGTGATCCTCTAGTGTTGCTTAGAATGTCTGCATATCCCAATGTTTAGGGTTTGCTGCTCACATACCTGCACTTTCACACCACGGAGAAATTGTCTTGGGTGTAGATTGTGATTTTAACTATGCACATAGGGTATGCGGTGTCCTCTTTACGAATGCACATCTCCTTTAGTTGTGCTTCGTGAGCCGCACTCTGTCTGTGAATCATGGGCGCTGTTCTTATCCTATCCCCAATAAAGGGGAGCTATCTTATATATCTATTTTTATGCTTGTTGTCAAGGGATGCCTGCATGCCGAGATAAAAAAATGATGAATTGGATTCAAAAAGGATAATGATGAAATGATGATGAATACATAATGCTTTCAAACGGGCTACACCTGCAGGCCCCACTCACTCGCCCCTCATTCGCAACACCTGTGGGTGGGGGACATTTGTTGACACGCTAAAAGTAACGCTAAAATCAACGCTGAAGGAATTCACGTCTCTCTAGGTGCACTAAAATTAACGCTAAAACCAACGCTAAAAGAATTTATGCCTCTCCAGGCACCATAAAATCAACGCTAAAAGAATTTACACTTCTTCAAAGAGACCCATGTTAATATGCGTCCCTTTCTCTGATGCTAACTCATTTTTACTGTTTTCTTATTTTTTAGGAATGAGCAAAAAGAAAAAAAGAAAGAAAATGCTCCGTCAACAAGGGGCATAAGAAAAGGAAAAGTGAAGAAGGAGAAAAAGAAGAAAAGAAGGGGAGCAACAAGGGGGCTGAACCGGTAGCCCCAAAGGAGATCCGATAGAAAGGCGATCCGGTAGCCTCCCCCAAGTTGAATCGACAGAAGGAAAAAAAAGAGAACAAAAAAGAGCATAGAGAAAAAATAAGAAAAAGGAAAAGGAACAAAATGTTGAATCGGTGGTCCTCAAGGAGCCATCCGGTGGCTTCCCCCCCCCCCATGCTTGAACCGGCAGGCCCCCCCCAACCCATCCGGCGGCAACACTACCATCCGACAGCCATATGCTTGAACCTACAGGGCCCATTCAAGTCATCCGACAGAGCCCGTGTCGAATCGACAGCGGCTCACGCGATCCGGTAGCACCAATGGCAGCGACCCTCATCTGACGGCTTCGTACCACCTACCAGCCTCTACCCCCTCCGTAGGCCCATGGCGTGAAAGGAACCAACACACCAACAGGCGTATTGCCTACGGTGCAGAAGAGGAGGATATGCCACGTATGCGTGTCCGTGCTTCCCACGGCGCGAAGGGGGAAAACACGCTAGCGACGTGCCGCATGCAAAAGAAAAAAGAAGGAAGAAGAAGATGAACGTGAAGAATTCCCCTGAAGGGAGGGTCTCATGTCCATCCCTATAAGAGGGACACGATGTCCTGAGGGAGAAGAGGCTGGCCATTTGGAATAACCCCACTCCAAGTGAGATCCGCTACTAGCCCCGAAGAGATCACCAAAGAGTGAGAAAGAGAGTAGGAGAGAAAAGAGAGGTAAGGAAGGGAAGAACAAGGAGCGATTGCTCTCGTTCTCCCCCCTTTTTTGTATTTCTTCTTTGTTTTCTCCCCTGTATTCTTACTCTTTGATTGTTGAGAAATGAAAATGAATACTCCTTTGGAGATTTTACCACTGCAATGTTTATGATGTCTAAACTTCAATGATCATTATTTCTTGACTTCTTCTCCTTTGCTTCGCGTTACTTTCTCCATTCTTTTCTTCACGTTCAATGATCAAGTTCAGTGAGAAGGGTGTTCGCCTCTCGAAGCCTCATGTTGGGGTTCGACTAGCTCTATAGTCGTGATTCCAAGGGGTGAGAGATATGGGATATAATCTCAGAATGAACGCACTATAATACTTTGCTTCTGTGGATTTCAGGGAGGAAGTAAAAATAGGATCATTGATCCGAAAAGTGCCTTTCAGGAAGGGTTCTGGGTTTACCCAGTATCATGGATATGACTCAGAAATCATGCTCATCCGGGCTCCTGTGGGCTGCTCCCCCTTTTCCCTTCAGTCTCTCTTGACTTATTCGAAGTTTTAGTCATGCAGTCTGTCTCCCTCTCAAGGTGATCTCACAGCCGCAATGGGTGGATCCAGCAACTACCCATGTTGCTGATCTGGTGGTCATTAAGCATGAACTCTCTTTCTCTGTACTCTATCAGAGTGAAGTGAGGAATAGCTAAGGATGGTCCCTTCCTAGCCCCGGTTTGCCTTCAAACCTTTTCAAGGGTTCGGGGGACCGATCTGGCGGCAGTGAATACGCGCCAGATCAGCTCTATTCCTGATCTTGCGCGTTGCACAGCCGCTGGATCACCCCCTCTTTTGGCTGCCGTTTTACCCATCGCCATCTCGACTTGATCCGACGCGTTGCACAGCCACCGGATCACCCCTTCTTTTGGCCGCCGCTTAACCCATAGCTAGCCCAGCTTGATCCGGCGCGCTACGCACCGTCGGCTCACTACCCCTCTTTCGACCGTCGTTTAGCCCCATCAAACGCAGCCGCCGTATCATGCTAGGCTGCCCATTGTAGGGTTCAGGCTGCCACCTTTTGGCATGCCTGCTATTTATGGAGTCCGTCTCAGCTTGCTGTGGATGAACCTCCTCTACACCCCCCGCAAACGCTCTGGGTCTAGGGGAGGTGCTGCCGAATTTTCACCAAAACACTTGGACTAATTGCAAGATCAACAATATAAAAAAATGATGAATCAAACAAATGATGATGACAGATGTGCATCTGAACAACGAAGATAATGACACAAAGAAAGCGATGTAACAATAATGATCCAAGGTCTGTCCAAAAAAAAGATGGAACAGAAGAAAGAAAAGAAAACAAGAATTCTCGGATCAAAAAACAACACTGAATGAACAAATTACGGCATATATATATATATATATATATATATATATATATATATATCCATATATGTGTGATCAGTACATGAGACCCTTGATGGGTTCAGTTGGAGGCTTGCTGCTGTGTGGATCGATCCCAGGGGTCGACCCCCTTTTATGCTGCTTTTGTTCGAGTAGCCTTGTGTAGAAATCTGCACAGGAGTCGACCCTGGGAGTCGACTCCCTCAGCTCTGGACTACTACCCAGGACAATTTTCCCCTTGGTAATAATATCAAACATCGCATGTGCATATTGAAATTGCATAGGGTCTCTACTGAGATCGTATGAGCATGGGCATGCTTGCTCCTCCGCTCAACTTTTCAAAACTAAGCATATCACCTGCACCTTTTTACATGCATTGATTCATACATGCATTGTGAATGAAGATAAAGCTTCATGCGTGCCTTGATTTATGATTGCTTGCTTGCCCTGATCTACTGGTATGCCAAATGGTGGGCTGTGGAAGGTTGGATTATGTCTAGACGGAAGCTCTTACCATGTGTGAGTGAATACTCCACCTCATACCAAAATCACCCTGCATGATTGTATGATTAAACCCTTGCATGCTATGCACAAAGGATTGGCAAAAACCACTTTCTTGCATTTTCCCAAGGGCATGCCCTCCTTGATAAGTAAATCATGCATTGATGCATTTCACGCCGTTGTGTGCCATCTTCAAGAAAGAAACAACAGAAATCCGCTGACCGGCATGGAGTAAGTCGACTTGCCCAAGCTCCACGTCAACTTAACTGCAAGTTCGGTCTATTGCCATCTCATAGCCAGTAGGCTCCTCCTGCTCCTTTCTCCAATATATATATATATATATATGCACATGCATGCCTTGAACATATGCAAAAAATAAAAGAGAAACAAAAAAGAAATAAATAAAATGGAAATAAAATAAAACATGGGAATCTAACACCCCCTAATCCACTTTGTTGAATGCACAGCTTGAACACAAAAAAATGAATGGAAGAGGGTAAACTCTCCTCACTAATGAAGAGTGATTCGATGCAGTGCAAGCCTACGTCGACGCAGGGCAGCCTTGGCTCAATGCAGTGCGACCCTACGTCGACCCAGCCATCACGTTGGGTCGACGCAGTGCACCCTTGGGTCGACTCCTAGTGCACTGCATCGACACAGCTAGCACAATGGGTCGACCCACCCATGCTTGAGTCGACTTGGCAATGAAGCAAGTCGACTTACACTTCATCATCCTACTGAGTTGGGCCTGCACAGCCCATGCCAGCCCCTTTGCGAGCCTTGTGCATTAAAAGATGAAATGAATGATGAAGAAAACAACAACAAAAACAAACAACAAACAAAACAACAACAAACAAAAAAGGGAAGATAACAAACCAAATGGACAATAAAACAAACACAATTAAGTGGGCCCTAAAAAAACCAATGATCAAACAAACTAAAAAACAAGTAGAAAGCTGCCGGCAGATGCGAACTCTACCGATAGAGTTCTTGGAACTCTGTCGACAGAGTCCCCCCCTAAACAGAGAAGGAACAAAAAAAATGAAAATAAAGAAAGGTGATAAACAAATAAACAACAAAAATAAATAAATAACGGTCAAAAGAATAACAAATATATAAATATAATAATAATAAAAGAAGAATAAATAAATAATAATAGATGCAATTGGATTAAAAAATGCATACATGCATCCAAATAGAATTAAACAAAAAAAACAATAACAAACTTAACAATGTCCATTCCGGAGCCTTCACTTCCCCGGACCCTGTGCAAAAGAAATATGAATGATGTCCTCGCAAACCAGTCTTGAGCCTCAGGGTTACCTCGCCATGGCCATAGCCTGACATCGCCTCCGGCCAATAATCCTCCGAATCTGATTGTTTCCCATCGGGATTCATGCCGCTCCTTTAATAAACATCAAACTTATCGTGCCCTCGGCAGACATTTGCTCAAAGATTATTTACATCTTCATTATGCTCTCAATCCGAATTCCTATCCGAATATGAAAAGGTCAATGAATGACCTACATGATTTGAGCGCTTCTGCCCCGTTAAGGGACAGTCTGTTGCATTTCAAATTACCCTTTGTCTATTTCATTAATGCTAATTTTAAGCCATATGACCCCTCTTCCTGGCGATCAATCAAGTGTTGAATAAATGTTGTTTTGATGATGTTTCACTATAAGTCATTGGCCAATTTACTTTGAAACTCGTGAAACACCTTTTGATTAACTAGTTAGGAAGGAGGTCGACCTCAGTCTCTCAGAGTGTCGACCTCAAACTCTCATAGCAAATAGTTCACATGCTATTCTTCATGGCTGCCTCGACCTCGTCATCAGGCGTGTCGACCTCTTCAAGCTTCCAAGACAAAGGAGTCGACTCCGAGTGTCGACCCCTTTTCACTAACGTTCTACTGCGCCACACCGTGTCGACCTCACCATCATGAAGTGTCGACCTCACGATGGCAATTAGCACTTTGGAAAGCGGCCAGCGCAAGCAGTGCCGACCTCATCTCACACTGCTCCGACATCAGCTACAAGGTTCGAGCAGGTCATTAAGACAGGTCGACACTTCTTTCTCAGAAGGTCGACCTCAGGCCCATTCCAGAAACCGTTATAACGGGAAATATCTTTAGATAGGTCGACACTACTTTCACAGGAGGTTGACCTCAAGCTCATTCCCGAAGCCATTGTAATCACACTTTTTCAAAGTAGTGTCGACCTCACCTTCTCAATAGGTCGACCTCTCTAAAGGGTAAACTCAAAAGTCTTCTGATAGATCTATCTCTTGGAAAACCGTACAGAGGGCAAAAAGGTCCAACGTAAACCTATGAAAACTTTGTTTTTGAGGGCTGGAAGAGATTCCTAGTGTTGACACTCATTTTATGACCAATGAGTTGGGTCATCTCCTTATTTATCTTTATGATGCTCCGAGTTATACGCCATTCATTGGGTCATCTTGGTCCGTTTTGGGGCTTATCTCATGGGTCATTCTCCTTGATTGGGTCTCGCTCCTTGCTCTTTTCCGTTTGGGTGAAGCTTAGTGGGCTTTCATTGGTTTTGCTGCGATCTTGCACCTAACGGTCTATAACACGACCGTTAAAAGTTGTTGGCGGTCTATGATGTGACCGTTTTATTCACGTGCATCGACCTGAATCATTTTTTAGTCGACCTGAGTTTGCCTTTGCGTCAACCTAATCTTTTCTCGCGTCGACTTGTATTATTTCTGGCGGTCTATCAAGTGGCCGTTTGATGACGTTTGGCAGTCGATTTATAAACTGTTTGTTGACCCCAGAGTCTAGAGCCAATGTCTTTCTCTCAGCCTTATCTGTTCTTATCCGTTGATCTCTAGCGGTCTATCGTATGGCCATTAGTGGCATTATGGCAGTTTTATCTTAGACCGTTTTCCAGTTCCAGAGTCCTGATTCACGAAGTTTTCGCCCATTGGCCTTATCTTATGGTGGACGACCGAGGTTGGCGATCTATATTTAGGACATTTATTATCCTTGGTGGTCTATCGTAAGACCGTTTGCAGTGACAGAGAGTCCTGCTAGAACTGATTTTTCTCTGCTACGTCGTGGCCCAATTAGAGTTTTGATTTGATGATTTCTCTCTCAATAGAGACTCCCAGAACCTCTGGTTTGTTTCTATGGACTCTTGGGAATGTTATCTTCAAGAGTTTGCTGAGTTCTATCCTACTTTTTGCTGGAATCTTTCAACTCGTCCAGAGAGTTTGAGGTCTATAAATAGAACTCTTAGCTTCATGGGTTTAAGAGGAGAATTCTGGAGTTTACGTCGAGGTGCTGCTATGTTCTGGAGCGTA
Organism: Amorphophallus konjac; assembly: GCA_022559845.1. NCBI lineage: Eukaryota > Viridiplantae > Streptophyta > Magnoliopsida > Alismatales > Araceae > Amorphophallus > Amorphophallus konjac. Next base: position 82,670,622 of record CM040127.1, on the reverse strand, counting down.
CCCATCAAGGAGAAGTGCTATCTACGTCCATTAGCCTTCAAGTCCATGGAGTATTAAGTTCCAAGGGTTTAATAGTGTTGTTTTCTTCTTTAGTTTCCTCCCCTTCTTCATAGCATTCACATAGCATATTCCCTTCTTCCTCTTCCACGTTCTATCATCCTTGCATCATTTTTAAACATCCTCCCATGTTTTCCACACCCCACAGGGGTTAAGAAACCACCACCCAAGTATCCACCCTTCCTTTTGCATGCACTTTAGTTTATTTGCATTATAGTTGCTACACTTGTCATAGGGCTAATCTGGGTTGTTTTTTTGTGCTTCTACACTTTTTTGCAGGTTCACAGGGTTCCTAGCACGAGGCCCAACTCTTCTGGCCGGCCAGGAGAAGTGGAGATTCAAGTCCTAAGTTGTTGTTCTGTGTGCTCTGGCGGCTCTACATTGGACCGTTTGCGAGGCTCTGGCAGCTTATCGTAAGGCCGTTTCTGGTTCGTTCGCGGCCTGATATTCGACCGTTTGAAAGCACAGATCTCTGGTTTTCATCTCCCGTGGGCGGGTGTTTCATCCTCCTCTTTCCAAAGTATTTACCTTAGCTTTGCTATTTTAATTACCTTGGTGGTGATCACACTCCTTTAGTTTGGGCAGTAGTCTTCTTTATCTTCCTCATATCTCTCTTTCTTGGCTTTAGTTTAGTTGCTCCACACCTACGGTGTGTGTTTGGTTTTATTCCTTTGCTCCACGTCCCGACGTGTGTTTTTCTTTTCTTTTGCTTATTTCTGATGAAGATGGCATGCCCGTGTGTTTTACACTTCATGTTGATTGCTTGAGTTGATGTTGCATTTGTTCATGATTTCACATCATTTATATCAACTTGTTCATCTTTTTTTTGGTAACGGGGAACTTAGCGGAGTGGTACGAAGAGTTGAGCGATTACTGGGCCACCCGAGTTTGAGTCTTACCTTGCGCATCATGCCACCCCTTTTTGTACCGCCGCCATAAAATCCCGGGCTCACATCCCTCGAGGATTAAATGTGAGCCCATTTAGAAACCAACATCCCTAATTTTTTGGCGATCACGGTGGGACATCTAGTGCCAATCATGTTGAGCTTCTGTTTGACCTGCTGCTGTTGATTTAACCCAGTTGCCCTTTTATTTTCCTTTAGATTTTCCATTTAATTTTCTGCTATTTTCTGCTCTCTGGTCACCTTGGCGGTCAACTGTTCGGCCGTTTACGGCTTAAAAGCGGCCCAGAAATAGGCCGTCTTATCTCTCTAGCGGTCTCATATCAGACCGTTTATCCAGTCACAGGCTCGCATCCTGAGGTTGAGTTTATTTCGGCAGTTTTTGTTGTGACTTTCATGATTGGGTGTTATCTGATCTCCTCCTTAGTTGGTATACATATTTACATCATTGTTTGCACATTTGGTTGTTAGTTTTTAGGTTAGAATTTGCATGCACCCCGGTGCACATAGGATCATTCATATTCATTTCTAGTTGCATTTTCCTACCTTGGTGTGTGAACCTCTCGTCTCCATATTCCTTGGGGCCGACTAGGTGATCACATCAAGGACCTCCGTAAGTCCCCACGAGCCGTGGATTCCCACACGGACGCCGGACTGGTTGTATCTTTCCCACACAGTGTCTAAGATTGCATAAGTGAAAGAGTGTTCACACTTAGAGTTAACCAAGCCCATTATACCTTTTCTATTAAGAACCTAGTGTTGGAGAGCACATTTTAATCAAAACCACTAAGGTTATAAAGGAGAAACGAATAAAAACTTTGTGCATCATCAAACAAACTTGGTTGAATTTGGTTGCTTTTCTCCTTCTCATTAAGTCCAAAGTCATCTAGTTAAAATCACTCATTGTGTGCTTGTTTGTGTTGTTTGCATTTTATCAAGGTCTCCCGTTGCATGTGGAGTTGCTTCCGATCTCTAGAATCATCACCTTGGGGCAATTCCTTTTCTATCTTCTATTTAAATCCTTTATTCGAGTCAAACATGTCCTCTTTTGATCTTCCCCGTTCCCAGGAGGAGTCCCTCCCCCAGGGCCTTCTAGGAGACCCATCTCGGGTCATCTCTTTCCAGTCCGGAGAGGGGTCCGTCCCTCCTCTGTCCTCCGTCCACATGGAGGGCACGCAACCCTCCCTCTCTTCTGCCAATCATGTCCTTCAAATGATGGCCCAGCTGGATCCGGCCCAACTTCAGGCTGTCTATCAGGCCTTGCAGGGGTCCAATGCCCCATCTTCCACGATTATACAAGGTCTGTCCAATGCCTCCATTGCTCAACCAAGAGTTGATGGGCGCGCTGTTCAGCCCGTTCCAATTGATCTTACTCCGATCCACCAAGGACCATTCGATTCTCTAGTCTAGAAACGGGCCAGTCCTTTGGTTCGGCCTAGCAAGCTTTTGACAAAGGGAAGACCACCCTCCCTTCTCCTATCCAGGTAGATTCTTATGGGTCCATCCCATTAGCGCCACAAGTGCTTGTCGGCCCATCCGATTTCACGCCCCCAGCAAGGGGCGGCCCAAGTCCATGCCAATATGGGTCATTCTTCGGCCCAATATCCCTCTTATGGGCCTCCCCTTTCATTTGTCTACCCTTCAGCTCCCCATCTTGAGCCTACTCCTTTCACTACCTCTGCTCCATCAAGGGAACATGAACTACTTGATAAATGGGCCTCCATGCAACAACAACTTGACTTCCTTCAGAAGCGGGTTGCCCACAATCGCTAGCAGATATTCCAGTTCCTAGTTTCCAAACGTCCGGTTCCCACCACAATCTGAGCTCCCCACTTACCGTAAATATAAGACGGGAATAGCAATCCCTTCATCCATGTGAGGGACTTTTTGTACGAGTCGGCCCAATTTCAATATGATGATCGCCTTATGGTATTTGTTCCGCCGCTCGTTGGATGGGGTTGCTTTAGAATGGTTCTATTCTCTGCCGCTAGAAGATGTTGAGAGTTTCAAGGTAGTGAAAGATAAGTTTATTTAGAGGTTCCAAGATCGGGTCGGCCCGGAATATTCTTTTACAGATTTAGTGGTAAAGAAAATGAAGCCAGATGAAGAATTTGCTACGTATGCCGACAGGTGGAGGCAGATGGCCGCCAGAGTGCCAGGCCACATTCCGGAGGAAGAGAAGGTCAAGCTGTTGATTTCAAATGCTACTCCTACATTTCGAAATATTCTTGCTATGAATGATATAGCCAATATGCACCAACTGTATAGCTGGGCGCGCTTTATTCAAACTCAATTTAAAGACTCCCCCATCCATTCTCTTTTTGAAGCCCAAATATCACAAGAAGCCTCAGGGGCCTGTCACCGAGGGAGTCCAAACAAATGAGCAAGTGCAAGCCGTTTCATTCCCTTTCCAATCCGCACCATTCCGCTTTCCCCAAAATCCCCGCAATCCCCAATTCTCCACTCCAAAAAATGCCCAATCCACTTTTTCCACTCTACAAAACCCTCACCCTACCTTCGCCACTCCGTAAAACACGTTCCCCACTCCACAAGAACCTCCGCAACATCCGCAATACCACAATTTCCCTCCACCCAACGGCTACACCAACAACAACAAGCGCCTGGGTCAGAAGAGAGCCCAATACCCTCCTTTGCCCGAGTCTCTCACAGACATTTTTTTGGCTCTCATGTCCATTAATGCCATTCAACTTCCTCCAGAACGGCCCAATTGGAACCCGGCCATTGATCAGACAAAATATTGCATGTTCTACAGGCAGCCTGGCCATACCATTGAGAGTCATTTCCAATTCAGAGATTTGGTATACGACTTGCATGAAAGGGCAGCGTATAGATTAGGCCGAGATGCACAAGGCTATCGTAGAGATTAAAGAGAAAAGAAGGTTGCCGCAGAGGGAGCAAGTGCAGCAGTAATAAGCACCGCCGCCACAGCAGTAGCCGTAGCAGCAACAACAGCTGTTAAAGACTTGGGGATCCATCAGAACCCCATGCCGAATCATCCTCCGCTCCGTAGCCGCAACCACCGGCACCAGCCCAAGTTAATCTCGTCCAACCCCTGGCTCCCGATGCCGGGTGGTCTTATGATGATGACGCGGCGGTACAACGGCTCATGGTCCTCCACCACAACCACCGTAGCCCTTCTCCTATCATCATCCTACTTAACCATCAAACCCCACCATCCTCCACATCCACCAAACCCTCATCCTACCATCTGCATTCCCCGTTAACCCATCTATCCCTACTCCCGACCGCCATCTACCACCACACCTCTAGCCAACCATTCACCCATTATCCTCCTTCTGCCTATCCCTACTTCGTCACCGACATCCCACCAATCATCACCCCACCTCCGTCAAACCCCTCAGCTATAATCTCCACTACGCCTTCCCCCACGCCACTCATCCACCCCATTGGGCCCGTTAAGCCGCTTGTTTTGATCCCGTCTAACGCCGTGCCGGCCACAACCTTGCCCTGCGAAGCGGGCGTTGGTTTCACAGAAATTATCCTTCCACTGGTGCACCCGCACCCAATCCCCAGTCCTCTCAGCCGGGTGTTGATCAGGAGGAGGCACATCCGCTACCGGGGATG